>CM061550.1:60284674-60697118 GCA_030864225.1 Capsicum baccatum var. pendulum
CACAAATGGCGCCGTTGCTAGGGAGTGAGACTTATTTTTCACTATTGTAGTGTTGCTAGTGACCTTGGGTTAGCCATAGTGTTTTAGTTTACATTATTTGTTGTTTTTGTTTTTCTCAGGTAACTCCAATATCAACCACAATACTATGAGCCAACATGGTAGTAATATCGGGTCTTTTGATGGGCATCTTGAGGATATGGATCATCTTAGAGATACGGGGCGAGCTAGTGCTATCCGCATTCCACCAATGAAACGAAATATAGTGTTTCACAATACTAGTGCGATGGTCCATTTTCTTCAAAGAGAAGGGTCATTTGGAGTTCAAGTACATTAGGATGCTAATCTACACTTGAAGAATTTTAGTCATGTATGCTTATCTTTAGATATTACCCACGTTTCTCAAGAGTTAATCCGGTTGAATCTTTTACCATTCGTTTTGATGGGAGAAATGGTTTTATGGTTTAGGTCTTTTCTCGTAGGATCTATCACTTCATGGGTTGAGCTCATGGATGCATTCTGTGATAGGTACTTTCCTCTTTGTCGAATTTTGCAACTATAAAACGAAATCACCAACTTTTTGCCAACTTAATGGAAAACCATTGTATGAAGTTTGGAAATGTTTCAATGATAAGTTAATGCAATGCCCAAATCATAAGGTTCCAAAGGAAATGCTTCTTTAAATTTTCTATAGGGCATTGGATCAATTAAACAAAATGATGTTTGATAATGCATACAGTGGTTCTCTTGTCAAATTGTCCTATGGTGTTGCTTCAACTTTATTAGATTAAGTGAAAAAACTAAATAGAGGATGGAATATGAAGGACAATGACATGGATGTGGGGTCCCCATGACATCTTTCATAAATAAAGAGAAAAAAAGAAGAATGAAGAAAGGGATGAGAATATGGCCAAGGTAATGAACCAAATTGACCTTACCAAACATGTGATGGGGGATCCTACTAAGATGGTCAATGTCATTGCTTTCAAGAGTACTAGGTCTTATAATTATTATGAAGGGGAGAAACTTGATGAGGAGAGTAGATTCTTGTCGATCCATTTGGGGGGTTCCCTCCCTACCTATTAAAGGCAAGGTGGGAATCAAGGTTAGAAGGATTGAGACCAAGATAGATATTAAAGGGATAAAAACTATGATAGAGACCGGGAATGCAAAGAAAAGAGGGACAATGACCGGTATATCCCCTCTCATGGTAGGTACAAAGAGAGGGAGTCAAGCTCAATTGATCCAAAAAAAATTCTACAACAAAGATGTTTTATCCCAGATTTTTAATACGTGTAGAAAGGACTAACAAAATGGTAAGGGAGATGAAAAGTGACTTCTCTCAACAAAGATAAATGGTGACCTCCCATTCAGCTTCATCAAGAAATTAGAAACACAAGTGGGAAAAATCTCAACTCAATTCAATTCTAGGCTAAGAGAAGGTTTGCCTAGCGACACAGCGGTCCACCCCAAAATTGACGCTCTTGTTATAGCTATCATTACTTGATGTGGACGAACTCATGGTGAAGATATGATTGAGATCGATGAAAACACTATTAAAAAGACACATTATGAACAAGCAAGTGCAAAAATAAAGAGGCTAGAAAATCCAAGTGAGGATGCTCCAATGTCCAATGAATAATTATTGAGAAACCGACGATAATTGAAGAAAAGGGAGAAAATGAGGAAACTACTAAAGTGATCAATAGTGATGAAAAAATAGTGAATGAACCTCCAAATTTCCCACTACCACCAATCAAAATTCCTACACTGATTCTACAAAGTCTTAAGAAGAAAGAAGAAAATAACATGTTCAAGAAGTTCCTTGGAAAGTTTCGAAACCTATCAATGAACATTACATTGTTAGAAGCTCTACAAGAGATACCAGGGTTTGCTAAATTTATGAAGAACTTGGTATCAAAAAAACAACTTGTTGACTATGAAACTATCAAGGTAATTCATAATTGTAGCACTATAATGTTAAACATAATGGCGGTGAAGAAAGAGGACACGGGTACATTCAACCTTCCTTGCACTATTGAGGTGTATAAATTTGAAAAAACATTATGTGATCTTGGAGAAAGTATTAACTGTTGTATTGTATATTTTGGAAGTTGGTCTTGGGTACTCCTACACCCACCACTATAAGGCTGTTAATGGCCGACCATTCAATCAAAACACTCATTGGTGTGTTGTATGATGTGTTGGTAAAAGTTGAGCGGTTTATTCTTCCAGCCAATTTTGTAATTATTGATTGTGAGGTTGATCATGAGCTCTAATTCATTCCTGGTAGGCCATTCTTAGCCACCAAAAGAGCCCTAGTTGATATAGAATGTGGCAAAATAAAATTTTGGGTAAAAAATGAAGAGGTATCCTTCAATGTGTGCAAGACTAAGAAGAAGGCGATAGATTTATAAGTGATGTTGGTGATTAATATTATGGATAGTAAAGTGTCCAACACCATAGAAGTAGAACTTGGAGTGACCCCTTAGTGGATGAGTTAAAGAACTCGAGAATTTAGCTGAGTGGAAAGAAGGACAAAGCTCTTAGTTTGGCAATGAGATGTGGTTCTTATGATAGAAGAACTTACAAAAGCCAAATGTTAAAATGGTCGTTGGTGCTATTGGGTGCCCTGAGAGTTGTTAAACTAAATCTAAAAGGACGAATCCACTTGAAGTTAAGCAATTGAATCGAGAGTTCCATGTGTGTAATTATGTGTTCCTTTGCAATCATATGTTGAAGCACTTTGCAGAAAATGTTAAGTGGTCGGGACCATTCATGGTCTCAAATATCTATTCAAATGAGGAAATTGAGTTAAAGGACCATGAGAAAAAATATTCGTGGTTAGTGATCGAGGATTGATGTATTGTCATGTGAGGGAACTCAAAGAAAATAAGGTTGAGCTACTTCAACCCAAAGATCAAAAGTGAAAATGGATGGACGTCATGCCATGATGTTAAATAAAATACTAGATGGGAGGCAACCCATCTTTGCCATAAATTTGGCACGTATCCTTTGGATTTAGATTGTTAGTTATTTTTGTTTTGTTTTGATTAATCAATAATATCTAGGAACTTTGAAGGTGATTTGAATAACTTGGGAGATAAAAAGTGGATTGGAATTTAGTTTGGAGATGCTCTAATGAAAAATAGGGAAACTGAGCAGACTCAAATACTACCATCTCACTGTACAGATCATGATCATGGTTTCAAATATCAACATGCCTTACACATGTCTTAATTCTTGCAATCATTATGAGGTTGACACAATCACGCTATCTCACGTTATAAATAGCCTCAATCGCCCCAAACCAATTGCAATTTCTTTTTCCATTTTAAATACCCAAAATAACTCAATTTGCATCATTTTTAAATGGTTTTCAAGGGATAGTCATCCACATTTTCATCTAACCAATAAGTATGCCCTTTTAATCTCCTCCTTAACTGTGAAAAATTAAACCTTAGAAACATGCTTAGGTTTATAGTTTGCTTTCTAAAATTGGTATTTGAAGTTGGATTACTGATGTGTTTTGGTATTGCCTTCATTCTATACTTGATTGGGCAAATCTTGAGTACCCATATGTGTTAAAAATAAGTGTGAAATTAAGGTGCACACCAAATATTTGATAAAATTCCCAAATGAATTGTTTGTGTGTTTTACTATAATTTAGATGCCATTTCTAATTAATTATCAGTTAGGGAGCATGTTCTTTGATTTGTATATCATGTGTTAACAAATTGGGTGAAGAAATTATGCAATTTGAGTTTGGGGAAGCTTGGGGATGAGGAACCCTCAAGTGCCACGATCGCACTTAGAAGAGTGCGATCTCAACATCTGAGACCTATCTAACTGTGTCATCAAGTGTCATGATCACAACTCAGCAGAGTGTGATCGCAGTCCCAGAGACCTTTCTGACAGAGCCTTCAGGTGTCATGATCACGACTCAGCACAGTGTGATCGCAAAACCTCAGGCTGATTTGTAAGTCTACCCAAAATGCTAAACTTCCATTTTAAGCCCTAATTTGATCCTTGAGCCATTTCTTTAGCTTCACTCATTCACATAGCATTTGTTCATATGAAAATCTTATAGGTTCCTAATTTTGTATTGTGTTTAGGTTTTCAAAGGCTAAAAATGGAAGATTTCAACCAAAATGGATTTTTCTCTCCCAATTGTTAGATTGTATGTTATGAGGATCTGGCTAGGAAGAAGCTACTCCCTAAGAGAGGCATATCATTAGAGCAAGTGCATGATATACTCCCAACCTTCTATCAGAGATTGTAGGCAACGGGCTAGAGATCTTTTGCCCTGGAGCCATGTTGAGCCAATGAACAATAGGAATGGGAGTTTTACACAAACCTCGAAGTCGTAAATCTATCCGACCTAGTTATGAGGATAATGGGTAAGGTGGTCAACTTTGGATTTGAGGAAATCAATGAAATATATAGGTTAGTAGATGCTGATCCGAGAGAATTTAAAGCAAAATTTTATGCCCATGGGAGTTGGTTAGCCTCACTACTATGCTTGGGTAGAGAAATCCCATGGGCCTCCACAAAAATAAGGATCACCTTGAATGATTTCATGATAGATACATAGATTTGGCTGACTATTATCTGTAGTAGAGTCTCTGTGAGAACCAAATTGATAAACATCCCTATCATGTGAGCCCAGATGTTAGATTGCATCTAAGGCAACATTTCCTTGAATGTTAGTCTTTTTGTTATAGTGGAGTTCAAGATTTATAATAACTGAGGCCGGCCTATGATACAGTTGCCACCCCTGGTCATTAATCTATGCAAGTGGGCTTGAGCTAAAGTATATCTGGGGGATAATTGAATTACCCTAAAAACACCTATTTACCTACTAAATATGCATGATGAAGGTGCAATTTCTAAGAGCAAGAAGAGAAAGATACATTTTGGTAAATAGGTAGAAGATAATATTGACACTTATAGATCATCATCAACAGGGCCATTTAAGGAATTGTCAATTCAGATTCAATTAGTCCAAGATTTGGTGTCCAAGTTATCTATAAGTGTGGGTGAGTCTTCTACAGGTTTCACCTCCTATGTCTCCCAAAGTAAGTATGATAAACTCCTGGAGGATTAGAAAAATCAAGGGACCACCATCTCCAACTTGGAGAAATCCTACACTTACTTGGCCAAGTCATATCGAGAGATAAGTGACTCATATGCAAAAATAAAGAAGAGGTAGAATAGGTGAGACAAATTCATTAACCAAATGTGGAAAGGGGTGAAAGGGTTGTGGAAGGTCCTGAACTAAAAGAGAGACTTCCGTCTGAGAGGCTAGATGTTGATGATGAGATCCCAAAACGGTGGTCGGAGGATGGAGAGCCTGATTCTGGTGATGCTGAGGCAGAGATAGAGAGTGATGATAGCCCATGATATGATTTCATAAATCCCCTCTATCTCTTTTATGTTTTCATGGTATGAAGTGAGGACACCATAAATTTTTAGTTGGGGTTCCTGTGTGTCCATATTTGATATTTCCTAATTAGTCTATAATATTTACGAGATTTTCATTCTTGTTTGTGATGGATATTTGTATTATTTGTATGCTTTTTATTTCTATTATTTGATAATTTGGTCTATAATATTGGGTACCCTTCTCATCGAGCTTATGTTTTGTAGGGATTTTGTAGATTAGTCATTTTTCTTTCAATTTTCTTTTTTTTGGTTTTTATATTCCTTTTTGATAGTGATGTTGGATGAGCCTTACCCTAGGATAGATTGAGTGATGATATTCTTAAGGAAAAATCATCGTGTTGAGGTGTTGGATTCATAAATGCAAGGAAAGTCTGAGTACTTGTGGAAATACAAATTGGGATTGGCATGGAAACTATGGTAAAGTCATAGTAGCCATTAGTGTTTCCCTCGTTAGAGCCCAAATTCAAAATGGTGGCTTTCTTGGTGCTAGCAATAGTCAATCTTGTGTTGCAAAATATGAAACGAGCATCCCCATCCGTCCAAAAGTTTTTATGAAAATCAAGGGCATGGAAGTGAATGATTTTGTAATAAAGTTTTTCCCCCTTTTTGGACTCCTAATTCTTTAGTTGGTAATAATGTGGTAAATGATTCCTTTTGTTCTTAAGTAGGAAATGCAATCGATCCTTCTATAATAGTTTACATGCCATGTGTGATGACAATTATTTGAATAATTCTTATTCTTACTTGTGTCATCTAGAACTTGTCCTGTTGGTCTTTCAAAGCTAATCTTGATTATGCGCGGTTGGAGAAATGTTCTTAGGTCGTCGTTGTGATTTTTGAAAGACACTTTAGCCTAAAAAGCCTACCCATGTATGAATGGTACCCCTAATTACCCTTTTTGAGCCTATTAACATTTCCTTGGCAATCAAATTATAAGCCTCGGACTGTTTGAAAGTTATCACTCCTTTCAAACCTACCCGCCTTGAATTCAAAATTACCAACTTGAGGATAAATGCCTATGTTGGGGATGTAGTGGAACTTGAAAGAGGTGATCATGGCCATGGTCTTGTAAATGAGTTCCCAAAAGAAAATCCATGATGGAAAAATAAAGGAAATGACAAAATAAAGAAAAGAAAGACAAAAGGGTTGAAGAGGTGTTCCAAGATACGACCCTCAGATGTTGCTATCGCAATCTGAGGGTCGCGATGGTACTAGGGTCCTGGCAGGAAAAGATGTTGCAATCAGAAAAATATTCATCATGACTGCGACTATTCCATGTAGGTAAAAAAATGTGATCACGAGCTGATGCCCTACGATCGCGGGAGCTCATAAGGAAAAGATTTCACGATCGGGAAAAAAAGGGATACGATCACAAAATATCACAAAAATTTTAGGGACAGTCTTGTAATTTCATATTAATCGATCCCAAAATAGAATACTCAATCCCTATCATTTTCCATCATCCAGGTTTCAATTTTAGAGAACGAAGAACACCAATTTTGAGTGTAGAACAAATGTGAGTGATATCTAAGAGAGATTTTAGCTACTTGGTTGGATTTAAGTCTTGGAAATACATTTATTTTTCTTTCCATGGATGAATTGAATGCTAATTTTTGTATATGTATTCTTTTTATTTCATGAGTAGCTAAATTTATTTCTTGGATTATGCTCTATTAGGTGGTGACTAATGCATGGGTGTTGATTATTTGTCTATTTAATTAGTTGTTTGTGATGGTTTTGCTTTTGTTCCACATTTGATTGAGAATTGGGGGTTGCAAACCCCAATTACCTTTGAACTCATATCATTCTTGAAAGAGGGAATTTGGGTGAGGAACAATTATGGACAACAACTTGATCTAGCTCATCATCTCTTAGAAATAAGGGTGGTAATTGAAGCAATAGATTGGAGAATTTGCTACACTTGTGAGGTTTTCGAAAGAACCCACTTGTGAGATTTGGTATTTATTGAAAGAGTAACATCAATACCATTTAATCTAGCCTACCCAATACCTTTAACTAAATTTGGATAAATTGTTGATGACTCATGCATGAGCTCACCTAGGATTGAATAAACCCATGGTTTATCTCCATTTGAATTCACTCTTTGATATTTTAATCTCATAATAGTGTTCAAATATTGTTGTTACAAAATTACTTGTAATACCCCAAATTTTCAAGATGTAAAACCATTAAAAGATAGGCCACTAAGTTAGCTTTCCAATGCCACAAGTATCGCCTTGATCCGATTCCGTGGAAAAAA
Organism: Capsicum baccatum var. pendulum; assembly: GCA_030864225.1. NCBI lineage: Eukaryota > Viridiplantae > Streptophyta > Magnoliopsida > Solanales > Solanaceae > Capsicum > Capsicum baccatum. The sequence goes on from CM061550.1 coordinate 60,292,377, forward strand.
ATTATGTTTATTTTCCTCAGGTATCTGTCAGCTGGCAATGGCTATGACTCATGTGACGACCAGTAATAAGATGTTATGATTCATTACGAGTAGTCATTGTAACATCTAAAAAATAGTTCTGAGATGTCACATGGTCCTTAGGACCACAAGTGATCCCAAGCTAACCCTTCTACTGGCATAACTCATAAGAAACTAAATAAAATACATAAATATGAATGAAATAAGCGGAAGATAACTCTTTTCTGAATCTGATCAACACCAAACTAAATTAAAATAATTACAACTCTGCCTTTACAAACAAAATTAGAATCAAATACCTTAACTCTACTGACTGTCTATGAATCCTTTACTAGTATTAAATATAGGTAGCCGAGACATGACCCCCAACTATCCCAAATCAATACGAATGAATAAAAAAAATTAAATATTGCTCAAACTGTATGACTGACTAAAACCCTCGAATCAAGAGAACTCATCACCTACTGACTGGAAGATGCAAACTGTCTGAATATGGTATGCGTGCTACAATTGAACTGATACCTACATTATGAGCTAATGTAGCACATAGACGTATACGTGGATCAGTACTTTGAGGATGTACTGAGCATATGGGGTGAAATGTATAAGTAAAACATTATCTCATCATCATAATTTGTAAAACAATACATGCAAAATGTAAATGGCTCACATAAGCTGGAATAACTGTAATACTGAAAATAATAGTCATGAGAAGCAAGTCATGCTTTATAAATCTAGTGAGTCATAATATTTAGTTCTAAAATTTGTACCTGTACTCTCTCTTTAAATCATACTGTGTAAGTGTATAAAGGACTCACTCAAAAATATGAAATCTGAAAACTGAAAACTATAACTATTATCTTTTCAAAAATCATAATCTAAGTAAAATATGTGAGCCTTTACACTTAGTCTTATAAAAGCTTTTATATCATTCTTTTCCTTTAAAACTTAGAGACTTTGGGAGCTTTAGAAACTTGGAACTTTGGGACTTAGAGATTTTCTTCTAACTGACATAAACCATGTGAGATGACAATGAGTCCAACATCTTGCCCACATTGGGGAGAGTTGTTCCATCCTTTCCATCGGAATAGAACATTAACTTAAGTGATCACTATCTTAGCCCACTATGGGCAAATCAGAAACCTATGGTCGTACATAGTTCTGAGACATGAGACCTTGGAATCATACCCAACTCGGTGCTAAATACTACTCCCATACTTATTGCTCAAAATGTTTAGGAAATCAACGTTAAAACAGTACACGAGTTTATAATGAAAACTAATTATACTTCTCTTTGCTTTAAATCATAAACTGTATGAATAATGTGGATTCCTATCTTTGCTTGAATCAATAAATCAACTTTCTTAATCAAAATCTTAAAATAGCTTATCATGGGATACTTAAAACATAGTCATTCTTGAAATGTTAACAAACAAACTAGGGATTAATGACCCATACGTCAATTTCATGTCAAAGACCATAAGGTTCATGCTTTATAATACAAATATTCTTAATTCAAGTTAAAATATGGAAAATATGATCATACTCATTAATTCTTTGAAAGTAGATATGTAATTCAATACCCAAATCACTTAAAATCTCAAAATCATGCAATTAGCTACATTGGGTATAAACCCTAACTTAAACTTCATGGGAAATTATACAAAACTCAGAAATTTGTAATTTAAAGTAAGTTTTTAGGCACAAGGATGAAAGACTTATCCTTGTTCAAAGCCCCACATACCTTAGATGATGAACTACATAAACAAGTTTGCTTTTGGGATTTTATTTGTTCCCTTGAATGATGATTCTTGGAATTCTTGAATTTGAGAACTCTGAATCTTAAATTGATTTGGGTAAAGAATGGTGAAATCTTGGGGATTCTTGAAGTTGAATGTTGAATCTTAGGGTTTTGCTTGAGAGAAACTTTGATAAATATAAGCATAAAATGCTTGTCATAGGCTTAAATCTTGTGTTTGGACGGAATTGAGGGCTTGGGAATTTTCAAAAATACCCTTTTTAAAATCCTAAACTATACTGGAAAAAAAAACTAGGGTCTAGATTTAATGGGCCACCGCAATGCGCTAATATCGTGGAGGTCCACTAGAATTTGATGACTGGGAAATTGGGGGTCTTCGCAATACAGGGCTATCATGTTGTTCCACTGGATTTTGACAATTGGAACCTGAAACTTCAACGCGATGCACCACCATCGCGGTACCTTATAGAGATGCTATTTTGGCCTTTGGTGCGATGCACCATTGTAGCGTTGGACTACTGGAAATTGATAAATTGTAAAATAGACCTCTTCATGATGCGCCAATATCATGGAGGTCCACTGAAAAATGAAAATTATGAATTTAACTGCATCTGCGATGCGGTGATTGCCCAGGTGGTACACTGCCAACTTAAAAATACTTTAACTCCTCAATCGAGTGTCAGAATTGGGCGAATTTGGTATCGATAGAAAGCTTATTCAATTTCCATACAATGAAAATTCGAAATCTTGAAAATTACACATGGAATAAATATTATTCATTTTGGAAGCTATTCCTTAACATTCTAGGAACAAATTTAAGCTAGGAAAATACAGGGTATTACAGTTGTAGTCACACCAAAAAGGATTTTCAACTTTGGCAGAATGACTACGACCCTATTTCATGACTCATAATTAGTGACTACAAGTTGTTAGGTAGGACTCATAGTCAATACATTAGGTATCCCGAGCCTTAGCCTAGTGATGATGAATCTACCTTATGACTCATAATCAGTGACTATGAGTTGTAATTAAGGAATCATAATCACAATAGTATTCTACTAAAAACTCAGTCTAATGTTACTAAGTCCTACATACGACTCCTAATCAGACATTATGGGTAGTTGTGTGGGCCCGTAACCTAACTAGTAAAGGACCCAAGAATCAAGCCTTGGACTATGACTCCACCTAATGACTCGTAATCAGTCATAACGAGTCGTTAGGAGGGGAATCGTAGTCATTGAATAAAAGACCCATGGTCCCGGGACCCCAGGTTATGACTCAGACTACGACTCATAACCATTCATGACAAGTCATAGGGTGAGTCGTAACGGTTGGGAACCTAAAATTCAAGCATGTTTTAAAAGTTTTTTTTGGCAATTTTCACCTCTTATTAACCCAAACAGATACTGTTGACCCTTCCAAAACATTAGTTAACGAGGGTAAATATTACCCTAACCCCTCATAACTTCAGAAATCACTTCTCTTAGCAAAATAAAATGATTCTCTTCTTCCTTAGAGCAAATGTGGGCTCATCAAACAAGTCTAGGTTCCATGAAAATAGCTTCAAGGGTTTGATTTTATGTATGTGGTATATTTATCAATGGGTTCCTTCCACCCATTAAGTTCCAAGAATTCCTTAAATTTACAAATACATATCCTTTTCAATTTTTATTGAATTTTAAATTAAATATGAATTTTATCAACTCATTCCCAGTTGTTTTGATTATGTAATTTACATATGTTCCCTCATGAGAATTGTATTTCACCTTTTTTGATAATCTCTATTGTTCAAATAATAGTCAGTTACTAGAATATTAAGTACTATTTATAATTTTCCATGCTATGGTTTGTTTTTCCACTTTCAGGATCAGTTTCATTAGTTTGTGATGGTGGGTTAAGAACACCCGATACATAAAGCTTAAACATGCATCAATTTATAAGTTCATGATTTATTTAGCTTATGTATGAAGTATTATTTTAATAATACCATGACTTGAAGATATCAATTATCAATTTAAGTTTAGTTATATTTCAGAGTCATTCAGTTAGCAGTAGCACTTAACACCGAGTGACTGCATAGATGGTATCTCCCTCGTTAGTTAGGCATGATTCATTAATAGTAGTCCCTAAGTTTCAAAACTACATTGCCACCGTAGGTTATTAGGGGTCCCCCATCAGTAGAGGTAAGAGACCCTAGTCCTTCAGGATATCAAATTAGGATCCATGCCATCTAGTGTCAGTACCCTTGGCATGGTACATATACCTTTCACATTGGGGTTACAGTTTGGACGTTTATTAGCTTAGGTTAGGGTATGTCGATTATAGTTAGATCTAACAATTTCCAGTTTAGTATTCATATTATGTTCAGTTCAGGTTTTCTTGACTAGGTGTTCAATATATCAGTTAATCAGTTATTCAAATTATTTTTGTACATGTTTATACTTGGTCTTACATTCGATTTTCATGTTCATACATTCATACTCAGTACATATATGTATACATCTAGCATTTATCTCACATATAGTACATTAAAAGTACTGATTGCATACTTTCTTTTGCGCTATGATGTCTTATAACATAGGTTTGAATGCTCAGCTTCTAGAGCGCACTTAGTTCATTCCTGTGCCTCTTTACTACAACACTGGTGAGTCATCGTCAGTTTTGGACAAGTTATTATATTAGATATTCATCCCAATATTTTTACTCCATGTTATTTTAGTTAGACAAAGTTAGTTGGGGACCTGTCCTAGTAACTCATCATGTTTAGAGGCTTTTAGACAGTCAGATAGTTAGACTTGTTTCTCAGTGATGTGTTTTAGTTATCTTTGATATTAATTTTATTATCAATTATTTTAAATGACGTCCACTTAGTATTTTTTTACCTTATTTTAGTATTTACAGCTTGTTCTAGATTATGGGTTAGCTTGGGGTCACTTGTGACCTTAAGCACGGTGTGATGACTAGGGTGTAGTCTCAGGTTGTAACAAACTTGGTATTAAAGCACGAGGTTTAAAGTGTCCTAGGGTGTCCAAAAGCCATGTTAAGTAGAATCTTATTCATGGTTATGAAGCGTTCCATACTTATGGGTGGTAGGTGATGAAACATTTTAGAAAAATCTCTCTTCTTCTAATATTCATGTCATACGATAGAGTGTAAGCTATGCTAAACTTCTTCTTCTTATTCATTCTTTACCCTGTACAAAAAATATCTCCCAAGAGGGATAACAGAAGAAGGAATGGATACCATCCTACACCATCACATATTCCCAAATACCCTTTGAATGAGCAAGTTTCTCATGAAATTTAGAACTACTTTCATCGACTTATCCCAATCAATGGATGCCCAGGATAATTAATATGTTGTTACGCTAACCAACCTTGTGGTGAGAATGGAAGAAGCTAGAATCTAGGATTTATTTGGATGAATCCTCCAACATTTTATGGATCCAAGTCTGAGAAAGATCCATAAGAATTTTTATATTGTGTGCGGAAGGTGACTGATATCATGGGTGTTAATCTGAGTGAGAGTGCTGACTTAGCTTCCTACTAATTGTAAGGGATATCCCATACTTGGTTTAAGAAGTGAAAGAAGGAAAATGGTGTTGAAGCTGGGCTTGTACAATGGAATGAGTTTGCTACTACTTTCTTAGATAGGTTCTTTCCACTTGAGTTAAGGAAGGCCAAGTTCCAAGAGTTCATCAATTTGAAGTAGGGTAATATAAGTGCGAAGGAGTATTCACTTAAGTTTACTCAGTTGGTGAGGTATGCTCTAAATATGGTGAAAGATTCTAGGGCCAGGATAAGTAAGTCGTATCTAGTGTTTCAGAGGATATTGTGAAAGAGTTCAAAATAGCTATGTTAATTAAGGAGAATAGTTCATGCTCAGCAGATTGAGGAGCAGAATCCTAAAAAAGGGGGGGAGAGATAATAAGAGGGACAAAACTAGTAGTTTTAACTTTTCTCAATAGAGGTCAGATGGCGGGAATCATTCTTAATTCTATCAGAAATCTTCAACCCCAGCCCCATCTTCTACCAATGCTCCAGTGCCTAAGTTCAGATAAGATAATTAGGATAGGGTACTAGGCTCTAATTCTTAGGGTAGCGTGAATGATGTTTGCACCAATACAGCTTGCAGGAGATATAGAAAGAGCTACAGTGGTAGGTACATAAAGAGAAGCAATGCTTGTTTTCGGTGTGACATGACAAACCATAGGATAAGGAATTGTATAGTAGGTATGTGGAAGGTCAGGAATAATCGTCAACAGGGCCAGACTAACTCCTCATCAGTCTTGGCAGGTTTCCTGAATCAACAAGGTTCCACTTCTAGCACCTCTAATGAATAGCATTAGAACCGGCTCTATTCCCTTAAGACTCGACATGATTAGGAAGGTTCTCCTAATATGGTTTTTGGTACGTTATAGGTTTTTCACATGCATGTATATGCATTATTGACCCTAGAGACACACTTTCATTTATGACTCCTTATATAGTAGTAGACTTTGGTATTATTCTTAAAATCTTAGTCGGACTCTTCTCAGTGTATACCCCTATTGGTAGTTTCATTATAGCCAGACGAGTGTACAAAAATTGTCCAGTCTCTGTATGCTCCACTCTTATTATACATTAATTGACTGTTGAAATATAATACTCCAGTTCTAGATTCCTAACGACCCAGTCATAGAATAGAGGGGTAGTATGTCATTGCCTATAGGTCGATTCATCTCCTACCTTAAGGTGGGGCAGATGATATCCAAGGGTTGTATCAATTATTTTGTCCGAGTCAAGAACACAAGTTCCAAAAGTCCAAGTCTTGATTCAATTCCAGCAGTTAATAAATTTCCTAAAGTATTTCCTGATAACCTATCCAGAGTTCCTCCAGAGAGGGAAATTGACTTCAGAATAGATCTTCTCCTAAACACCCAAACAATTTTAATTCCAACTTACAGAATGGATCCATCCAAGCTTAAGGAAATAAAATAAAAATTAAAATATCTCTTAGATAAGGGCTTCATCAAGCATAGTATCTCTCTGTAGGGTGCCCTAATTCTCTTCATGCACAAAAAAAAAATGGTTGCCTCAGGATGTGCATCAATAACTCTCAGCTGAACAAGGTCATGATAGAGAATAAGTACCCTTTCCCCAGGATTGATGACTTTTTCAACCAGCTTTAGGGTGCAAATTGTTTCTCAGAAATAGACCTCAGATCCATCTATCAATAGCATAGAGTCTGAAAATGTGACATCCCAAAGACAACTTTCAAAACTCGGTATAGTCACTTAGAATTTGTAGTTATGTCTTTTGAACTAATGAATTCTCTTACAGATTCTATGGACTTGATGAATAAGGTATTCAAGTAGTATTTGGATATATTTGTCATAGTCTTCATAGATGACATTATCGTCTATTCCCATAGTGAGGGTGAACATACAGACCACTTAAGGATTATTTTATAGATCCTCAAAGATCACCAGCTATTTGCTAAGTTCAGTAAGTGCAAATTCTGGTTGATATAAGTAGCTTTCCCTGTTACATTATTTCCATTATTGGTATTCAAGTTGAGTCTAGACCTATCTCTCCATCAGATATCAGGAGTTTCCAACTGATTACTACAGATAGTTTGTTGAAGGATTTTCTTCTATTGCTTCTCCCATGTCTAGATTAACTAAGAAGAAATTCAAATTTTAGTGGTATGATTCTTGCGAGAAGAGTTTCTAGGAGTTAAAGACTCGACTCATTTTTTATCTAGTTTTGACCCTACCAAGGGCCTCAGATAGATTTGTAGTTTATTTTGATACTTCCAGAGTTGGTCGTGGTTATGTGTTAATATAATGAGGCTAGGTTATAACATATGCCTCTAGACAACTCAAACCTCATGAGAAGAACTACCTGACCCATGATCTTGAGTTGGAAGCAGTTATTTTTGCCTTAAAGATTTGGAGGCATTACCATTATAGGATCCATATTGTTATGTTTATTGATCAAAAGAGTTTGCAGTATGTATTCACCCAGAAAGACCTAAATCATTGTCATAGAATATGGCTAAAATTGTTAAAAGACTATGATATGAGTGTGTTATATCACCCAGGTAAGGCTAATGTTTTGAATGATGCCCTTAGTAGATTGTCTATGGGGAGTTTTGCCCATGTTGAGGATAATAAGAAAGAGTTAGCCCATGAGGTCCATCAGCTAGCTATATTGGTTATTTAGTTGGTTGATTTGGCTGAAGGCAGTGTTTGGGTTCAAAATAGTTCAGAATCTTCTTTGGTTTTGAGGTAAAGAAAAAGCAAGACAGAGATCCTATCTTGTTTAAGTTGAAAGAGGTAGTTCAAGATCAGAGGTTTGAAGTTTTCTCCCAAGGAATAGATGGTGTACTTCATTATTAGGGCAGGTTATGTGATCCAAATATGTATAATTTAAGGTAGTGAATATTATCAAAGGCGTATGGTTCATGATATTTTATTCACCTAGGATCCTCTAAGATGTACCACGATCTGCGACAATTATATTGGTGGAATGGTACGAAGAAGGATATAGCGAAATTTGTCGCTAAGTGTCAAAATTTCTAGAAAGTAAAGGTTGAGCATTAGAGACCTAGTGGTACTATTCAAAAATTCAGCATTCCCACTTAGAAGTGGGAAGTGGTAAATATGGACTTTGTTATAGGGTTGCCTCGTATGCATCGTCAACATACTTTTATTTGGGTCATTGTGGACCGAATGACTAAGTTAGCATATTTTTAACTGGTCAATACCTCAAATTTAGCCGAGGATTATGCTATATTGTACCTTAGGGAGTTGATGAATTTACATAAAGTCACATACCCATCTTTTCAGATAGAGGTAGCTAGTTCACCTCCTATTTTTGGAAGGCTTTTCAGAAAGGTCTTGGTACCTAAGTTCTTGATAGTACAGATTTTCACCGTCAAATAGATAGTTAGACAGAGAGGACTGTTCAAACCTTACAGTATATGTGGAGGTCTTGTGTTATTATCCAAGAGGGTATTTTGTATGACCACTTTTCGTTTATTAAGTTTGCCAACAGTAAAAGCTATCACTCCAGTATTTAGATGGCTCTGTTTGATGCTCCCTATGGTAGGAGGTGTAGCTCTCCTATTGGTTGGTTTGAGGTTGGTGAAGCTACTTTGATACTGACATATTTAGTGGATGAGGCAATGAAAAAGGTTCGGTTAATCCAGGAAAGGCTAAAGGCAGCTCAGGGTATAGTAATCCAATGCAAATGTGAAGAGGAGGGAGCTTGATTTTTATATTGGTGACTTGGTGTACTCAAAAATTCCGTTCATGAAAAGGGTGAAGAGATTTAGTAAGAAAGAGAAGCTCAGTCCCTACAATGTTGGCCCATATAGGATTTTGAACCATTTTGGTAAGGTAGCCTATGAACTAGAGTTGCCTACAGAGCTAGCATCAGTGCATCTAGTATTCCATGTCTCATTACTAAAGAAATTCATTAGTAGTCCATCTTTAGTAGTTCCTTTAGAGAGTGTGAGCGTGGAAGATAGCCTCTCCTATGAAGAAGTCATAGTTGAGATCCCTGATCGTCAGATTTGTAGGTTGAGAAATAAAAAAGTTGCCTTAGTAAAGGTTTTGTGGAGCAATCAGTCAATTGAGGAAGCTACTTGGGAAGCATAAGCTGATATACGAGCCAAGTACCTTTATCTTTTATCTTTGAACCCGATTCAACATGTGGTACTGGTTTCTTTGATTAATTAATTCTCTCATTTTATATCTTAGTCCTTCAAGTTTAATCCTCATGTCATAACATGCATTCATGAATTTAGTTCAGTCCATGTATTTGTTACAGATTCAGATGTTAAGTTATGATTTATCTCATAAGTGTTCAGTGCATGATCACAGTTTTCTCTAGTACTCTAGTTCAGATAGTTTCATTCAGGTATGAATGATCCTAAGAGGGATATATGGTAATACCCCAAATTTTCAATCTCAAAACCCATTAAAAAAATAGGCCACTAAGTTAGCTTTCCAACACCACAAGTCTCGCCTTGATTTGATATCGTGGAAAAAAGTTATGCTAATTTTCCTTAGGTATCAGTCAGATACCAGTGGCTACGACTCACGTGATGACCCATAATAAGATGTTACATGGCGTTATGAGTAATCATGTCATAACAAAAAGGATTTTCAACTTTGGTTGAGTGACTACGACCCTACTTCACGACTCGTAATTAGTGACTACTACTCATTAGGTAGGACTCGTAGTCATGATAATAGGGATCCTCAGCCTTAGACCAATGATGATGAGTCTACCCTATGATGCATAATCACTAACTAAGAGTAGTAAGAAAGGAATCATAATCATAATAGTGTTCTACCAAAAACTCAGTCCAGAGGTAAGAGTCTAGTATATGAATTGTAATCTGATATTATGAGTCATTGGGTGGACCCATAATCTGACTAGTAAAGGACCTAAGAATCAAGCCCCAGACTATGAATCTACCTAACAACATGTAGTTAGTTGTAACGAGCCATTAGGAGGGGAGTCATAGTCATAGAAGAAAGGACCCATGGTCCCAACACCCAAGGTTACAACTCAGACTACGACTCGTAACCAGTCATGATGAGTCATAGGTGAGTCATAACGACTAGGCACCCAAAATTCCTACACATTTTAAAAGGGCTTTTTGGTAATTTCAATCCCTACTTAACCCAAATCCACGACATTCATCCTTCCAAAAAATCATTTATCAAGGGTAAATATTACCCTAACCCCTCATAACTTCAAAAATCACTTCCCTTAGCAAAATAAAGTGATTCTCTTATTCGTTAGAGAAAAGTAGGGTTCATCAAGCAAGTTCAAGTTCTAAGAAGATCTCTTCAAGGGGTTAATTTTAGGTATTTAAGATATTCATCAATGGTTTCCTTCCACCTATTGAGTCCTGAGAATTCCCTAAATTTACAAATACAAGTCCTTTTCTCTTTTTATTGAATTTCAAGTTAAATATGAATTTTATCAACTCTTTCTCAATTGTTTTCATTATGTACTATGAAAATATGTTCCCTCATGATAATTGTATTTCCCCATGTTTGATAATCTCCATTGTTCAAATCATAATCAGTTACTTGAATATTAAGTAACATTTATGATTTTCTATGCTATGGTCAATTATACCACTTTCATGATCAGTTGTATTAGTTTGTGCTGGTGGGTTATGAACACTCAATGCCTAAGGGTTAAACATGCATCAATTTACAAGTTCATGATTTCTTTAACTTACATATGCAATGTTTTTTTCAGAATTCCATGACTTAAGCATATCAGTTATCAAGTCAGATTTAGTTATATTTCAGAGTCATTCAGTTTGGAGTAACACTTAGCACCAAGTGAACACAGGAATGGTAGCTCCCCTATCAGTTAGGCATGAGTCTTTAGTAGTAGACCCTAAGTTCCAGAACTACACTGCCACCATAGGTTATAAGTGGTATACTAGTAGTAGAGGCATGACACCATAGTCCTTTGAGAAATCAGATTAATATAACACGCCAGCTAATGTTGGTTCCCTTGGTAAGGTACCAACAACCTTCATACTGAATTTCCAAGATGGACCTCAATTAGTTCAATTTAGGTTATGTCGGTTGTAGTTATCTCCCACAGTTTCCAGTTTAGTATTCAGATTATGTTCAGTTCAAGTTTGCTTGACCAAGTGTTTAGTATATAAGTTAATCAGTTATTCAAATGATTTCTATATATGTTTACACTTGGTCTTGCATTCAATTTTCATGTTCATGCATTTATGCTTAGTACATATATGTATATAAGATAACCTTTATGTCATATACCAATATATTAAAAGTATTGATCGCATACTCTCCTTTGCGCTATGTTGTCTTATAACATAGGTTCGGATGCTCAGTTTCTAGATTGAACTTAGTTCGTTCATGTGCCTCTCAGTTGTAGCATTGTGAGTCCTTATCAGTCGGACTAGTTATTATATTAGTTATTCATCCTAGTATTTTTAATTCATGTTATTTCAGTTAGTCAGAGTTAGTTGGGGACCTGTCCCAACAATTCATCATGTTTAGAGTGTTTCAGACAGTCAACCAATTAGACTCATTTTTGAGTGATGTGTTTCAGTTATCTTTGATATTTATTTGATTATCGATTTCCTTAAAAGACTTCTGCATAGTATTTTGTTAGCTTTTTTTAGTATTTATAGCCTGTTCTAGATCATGGGTTAGCTTGGGTCACTTGTGACCTTATGCACCATGTTACGACTAGGACGTAGTCTCAGGTTGTGACATTACTCAAACCAAACCCCCCAATAATGTTTAATTTTGCACCATGAGTTAACATCTAGTTAAATACCAACACTTGTAGGTTTTTGAATTCTATGTCTTTACTCCTTGTAGATTCAACCTTGACTCTTAGTTGGGTAAATATATAGGCGATGATCATTTTACACATAAATTTGAGTGTAAGTTTGAGCATCTAACTTGACCATAACACAAAAATTTAGCTAGATTCTGATGCATGCGGACAGGATTTGGGAAAGACTTATGATGAGATATGTACCTTGTTGAATTGAACTGCACAAGGAAATTTGGATTTGCATAGTGATTCCTCAAGGAGCTTAGTGAAAAATGTTGCAGGTATGATTGAATTTGAGAGCACAATAGCCTTAGCCACCCAACTTTTAGCTATGCATAGTTAAATAATGAATAAATTCAGCAAGTTGGGTGTGCAACAGTCTCAGGCTCAGGTTAATGCAGTGTAGTAAGCTCCGGTATAGTATGAGATTTATACCAATAGTGGTCATTCTACAAACTTGTATGGAGCCAATCCTGAATCCATCTGCTATGTGGGCAATGAACAAAATCCAAATTATGGTAATGCCTACAACCAAAAGTGGCATACTCAGCCGATTCATTCTTAGGGAAATAACCAACAACAATAATTTTAGTAGCCATAGTACAATAAACCGGCCAGTAACATTGAGAAAACACTACAAAATATTCTAGCAAATCAAGATAAGGTGGTTACTAACATCATAAAATAGAAAATTTCAAAGAAATAGTTAGAGAAGCAAATTGGGAAGATGGCTTAGGCACAAAATACCAAGCCTCAAGGTAATTTTCCAAGTGATAATGAACCTCCGAAACAATTAATGAAAATCACATTGAGAAGTGGCAAAGAGATGAATTGTAGGCCTCCAAAGATAAATAAAGAGGTAGATGCAAAGATGGTTCCTTAATGGGTTGTAGACATAGTTGCTGATAATTTAGGGAAGTCTGAGTACCCAAAGACCAATGATGTTTAGAAGGAATGACCACCACCTCCATTTCCACATAAGCTAATAAAAGCCAAAGAGGATGCATGCTTCAAGAAGTTCTTTGACACGTTAAAAGGATTCATATTAACCTTTCCTTTTTAGATATTTTATAGGGTATGACCAAGTACGCCTAGTACTTATAGGACATGGTGAAAAATAATATTAAGCTTCAGTATATGGAGACAGTAGAACATACTGAGGAGTGAAGCTCTATGGTGATGCTGAAGATGCCTAAGAAACTTAAGGACCCCAGGAGTTTTACTCTTCCAATTTAGATTAGTGATAGTAAGATGGTCCATGCATTGAGTAATTTGGGGGAAAGTATCAAGTTGATTTCCTTATTAATGTTCAGCACTCTGGGTTTGGGAAAGCTAAGACCATGCTCTGTAATACTCTAGATGGCAGACTAAACCATAGTCCATTCCAAAAAAATCATTGAGGAAGTGCTCATCAAGGTTGGTAATTTTGTTATCCCTATTGAATTTATTATTTTGGATTACAATGCAGATAACAGGGTGCCAATTATCTTGGTACATCCATTCTTGGCAATGAGAGAAGCATTGATAGATGTGAAGAGGGCACACTCAGAATGAGGTTGGATGATAAAAAGGTAATCTTCAAAGTTTATAATACACTTTACACACTTTCTCACCATAATAATTTATGTAGAATAATGGTGATGGAAGTGGATGAGGGTGGGGTGGATTCAATCCATCAAAGACCTCTTCAGACTTCCTTATTGAGCTGCCAAGACCACCACAAACACTTAATCTAGAAGTGATAATGATGGATGAACCTGAAAAGGCTCAAGTTGAAGAAGTTTTTAATCTTGAGAGTTCACACTTAAGAGGTTAAAATAGAATGATAAGATGGACTCTAAGTAGGAGTAAGAGGATGAAGAAGAACAATTGAGTTGTGACGTTGGGTCATACCGCGACACTAAATAAGGAGCTTCTTGGGAGAAAACCCGAGTTAAGGTTGGTATTTTTATTTTTGTATTTTTAGTTTTTACTTCACATAGTTTTTATTTTTATTGAGTCACAGGTCGATGAAAAGTCTGAGTACCATAGATCATGGCTAAGAAGCATCGCAAAGGCTAGGTGTTGGGTCCCTAGACCCTCTTAATGAAAAGATGCTACTAGCTAGGCCTAGAGGCCTTAGGGAGTATTTCTATCTGTACTTTTTAGTATACTGTTGGGACAAAGTATATTTTTAAGTGTCGGGTGGGAAAATTCCCATGGTTTCGTGTGAAGTGAACTTGTAGGGTCGTAAGTCTTAGTTGTTTTCTTAGTTTTTGGGTTAGATTTGAAAATCTTGAAAAGTTACAAAAAGATCTTTGTTTTTAGTTTTTAGGTAGTTGGGTTAGTTTAGTAGGTGCATACTTCACTCACCTCATGGTTGTTCTTTTTGGTTCTTTTCTATAGTGGTGCCCTTTAAACCAAGTAGCCTTGTTCTTTTTAGGAGTAAATTTTAATTTTTTTTATAGGATAAGTGAGATGTTTATGTTAGTTCTATTTATGATTTCATGATGCAAGTTGTTTTGTATGGAAAGAGTATGTTAATTTTGTGAATTACTAGTTTTGTTAATTTTGTGAATTACTAGTTTTGAGACTCTTAGGCTCTAGTTTATGACTTTTGTACTTGTTGGCTTAATGTGGAATTCATACTATTTCTTGGTTGAGAGTCTACAATGATCTTACTTAAGTTGAGTATGTGCCATGTATGAAGTGCGGTTTTTGTGTATTACTTGTTATACTTGATGTCTAGAACTTTCCTGTTATGTGTAAAGCGAAATGAAGAATGTGGGTTTAGGAGATGACATAGAAATTTTATTGATGGCCATGTCTAATACTCTCGTTGACCTATCTTTGTGTATATTCCTTGTTATCCATGTTGAGCCTTTAACTTATTTTCTTTAGTAGCCTCATATGTAGCAAAATCCCCTTCTTTGTTTGACCTTAATTTGATCCATAACTCATATTTAGTATAAACTTAACGAGTTAAGGAGTTTGAAATCCAAGTAGGGAAAAGGTGAAAGTGAGACCCCCAAAAGTAGCTATTAGTGTTGAAAATTGATATGTGTAGTGGTTGGGGGTTATATAATGATAAGAAATAAAAGTGTTCAAAATGAATAATTGTGAATAGAAAATACTCACACCACACTGCATGTGACTTAGCTTAATGAGATGGGGCAAAACAAAATGACATGTGTGAAGGTAGATGAGGAGAAAGTTTGGTTTTAGAGGTGGATTGAATGAAAAGTGTGATGTATTAAAGCACTAAGAGAAGAAAGTAACTATTACATACTAGAATAGTTTCTACCCATCCTTAGCCTACATTATAACCTATAAAGTCTTATTTGATCTTGATCCTTAACATTCTTATATTACTGGAGTACTACACTAAGGGCAAGTTGTAAGACCCCATAAGATCCTAAGCTTATTTTATCCCACTCTTGCATGCGGAAAGGGGTCCAAAACTTAGAATATTTTACTAAGTGTTAAGGATTAGTTATTTCTAAGCCCTCCAAACTTCGATGAACTTATTCTCGACTTTTTTGACCTCAAAAAGTTAGTTTTTAAGTTGAGTCATGATCGGGGAAATCAATAGTACATCTCGGGTGATTTTCAAAATTTCTGGAGAAGTGTAAGGATGTGTTTGGACTTCCAAAACAACAACCCAGGGCGATTATCCTGTGGTGCCCTACCTAGTCCGGTACTGGGGGAACCCATGATAGAGCCCGTGGTGCACTTCCCAGAGTAGCACTCCAGAGCTCGCAGTGCCCTGACCAGTTCAAACTGTGTATTTGTTGTAGTTTTATTCCATGTTTTTAAGGGCAAAAAGGTCTTTTACCTTCACCTAAGTGGTCCAAAACACGGGATTTGGGTCCTCAAATAGTGTTTTTTCCCTACATTGTATTTTTACTTAAAACCTCTTAAGAACAAAACCCCGGGTTCATCAAATTCAAGTCCAAGTCTCAAGAATTCACCATCAATTCTCACAAATTTAGAAATAAAGGTATGTTAGGTGTTCATCCTTGGGTTCCTTCCACCCTTGGAGTTCAAGAATCCTTTTCGAGAACTTAAATTATGATTTACATTCTTAAATTGAATTGTCTTCATGTCTGTGTTGTTATATGGGTTTCAAACTAAGAAGATTATGAATTTTATGTCAATAAACTAGCATGTGCATTGATTTATGTACTCCTTATATCATAACACATGAATTGTGAATTGAATATTGTAGCTATGATATCCCCATGTTATTCTTTCTCATGTACAAGAATCATGCTCTCTAAGTGTTCGACAAAATATGTATATGAACGAATTGTGCATGATGTCCTAATTGTAATGCTTTTAAAGTTGTGATATGGTTTCATTATTTAAGATATCGAGTCCTGGAGGTATTGTATACCCAAAATTAGTTGCTTACTTAGTTTACAGTTATAATAGAATGATCCTGTATTATCTCGAACAGTAGCATTCGGTAGTTAACAAAATCAGTGTGAGTTCAATCAAGCTTAGTACAGTCTAGTGATCAGTGCCAATTCAGTTGGTAGTAGGTTTCAGCACTGAGCAAACCCAGTGATGGGAGCACTCATGCAATATAGGGTTTGACCTATAGTAGCTGTCCCTAAGTTATAGAACTATGTAGCCAGCGTAGGGTAAATTTTTTTATGCTAGACTAGGTTTGACGTAACCATATAGATCTTATGAGTCTTCTTGCCATATTAGAGTTGACCCATCTAATGTTAGTAACTCGTGGCACGGTGCTAACACCCTTCAAATTGGGATTACTGGTTGGACCCTAAATCAGTCTATAATTGGGGTATATTGGTTAGATGATAACTCCTACAAATTCAATAATCAGTACTCAGTATTCAACATTCAGTATGTAGTATGCAGTATTCAGTATTCAGTATAGAATTTAGTTTAGTTCTAGACGATCATGACTTATAGTTATTAGTATTCATTTATTGGAACTTAGTACTTCAGTTTCAGTTTAATTCAGATAGACGATATATGTGAGGTATTATGTGTTCAGTAGTTGCAGTAGTCTTAGTCTTGGATATACTCTCATCTAGTTACTTCTCGATATTTAGCAAGCATTTCTCATGCACATGAACCCATGCATATTGGCCTAACCTCACCTAGCGTACTAGTACATTCAAAGTACTGATGCATACTCTCTTTGTGCTATGATGTCTCATATCATAGGTTCGGATACTCGAGTTCTAAACCGTACTTAGCCAGATCAGTCAATCAACCGCAACTACAGTAGTGATTCCTTATCTATCAAGGACGTGATATTTATTTAGTCGTTGCATTATTTCATTACTTAGGATTTTTAGATAGTAGTTGGAGTTAGTTGGGGCCTGTCCCATCAACTCTTTTATTTCAGATGTTTAGAGGCTTTCAAACACATTCAGTTAGAAATTATTCCACAGTTGTACTTAGTATTGATTTCAGTTTGTGAACTTTATGGCATTTTCAGTTTTACTTCCACATATGCTTTAAGATTATTATTCAGTGCTCACAACAGGTACCAGTCATGGGTTAGCTTGTGGTCTTTTGGGGTCGTAAGCACCGTGTGACGCCCAGGGTATAGTCTCATGGTGTTACAAAATTGGTATCAGAGCTTAAGGTTCTAAAGTATCCTAGGGAGTCTGAAAGCCATGTTGAGTAGAGTCTTGTACATGGATGTGTAGTGCACCACACTTATCGGTAAGAGGCTATAAGACGTTTTGGAAATTTTTTCCTTCTTTTAGTATTTGTGTCGTGTGAACGGGAAGGAGCTTAATTTAAACTCTTTATTGAATGCAACTTTTCTTTCTATGTACAAAAAATTCCTCCCAGAAAGACTAAAAAAAAAAGAACCAAAAATCAGCCAGCACCTCCGCCTATTCAGAAAGATCCCCTGAATGAGCACGTTTCTCATGCAGAATTCAGAGAAGTATTCAACACTCTATCCTATTCTGTGGAAGCTCAGAATGTTTGGCCAACATTGTTTTAGGCCAACTCTGTGGCCAATACTACTGCAGCTAGAATTTGGGACTTCACCTGAATGAACCCTCCTTTATTTTTAGGTTCTAAGTCTAAAAAGGACCCATAGGAATTCCTTGACATAGTGCAGAAAGTAAGAGACATTATGGGGGCGACTGCTAGTGAGAGTGCTAAATTAACTACCTATCAGCTGCAAGATATAGCTCATACGTGGTTTAAGCAATGAAAAGTAGATAGAGGTACGGATGTTGGGCCTATAAAATAGGAGGAGTTTTCTACTGCCTTCCTAAATAGGTTCTTTCTGTTAGACTTAAGAGAGGATAAGGTATTAGAGTTCGTCAATCTAAAACAGGGAAACATGAGTGTAAAAGAGTGTTCCCTCAAGTTTACTCAGGTGGCCAAATATGTTCCTTATGTGGTGGTTGATAGTAGGTCTAAGATGAGCAAGTTTGCGTCTGGTGTATCTGACAGTGTGGTCAAGGAGTGTAGGACTACAATGCCGATTAAGGAGATGGACTTATCTAGGTTGATTGTCCATGCTCAACAGATTGTGGAATAGAAAACTAAGGAGAAAGAGAGGGAGAGCAAGAGGGCTACAATAGGTAGCTTTAATTTTACTCAGCCAAAGTTAGAGAGTGCTAACCTTTCTTAGTTCCACCCAAAATCTTCACTTCCACCTCTGTTTTCAGCTAGTGTGCTGATGTCCAAATTTAGGAATGATAATAAAGATAGTGCGCTAGGATCTAAATCTCAGGATAGTGTGAATAATGCTTAAACAAATCCTCTTTGTCAAAAATATGGAAGAAATCATCAGGGTGTCTACAGGGATGGTAGCGACGTATGTTTTGGGTATAGTAAGCCAGGCCACAGGATCAAAGAATGTCCTTATGTGGGTTTGCAGAGTCAGCATAATCGTTCCCAAGTTTAGTCTGGTCACACATCTCAGCAGGATGTCGCATCCAGTGCCACCAGTGGTAGCACCCAAATAGTCCTATGCATGCCAATACCAACAGGACCAAGAAAGTACTCCTGATGTGGTTACTGGTGCATTACAGGTTTTTTATTTACATCTTTATGATTTGTTAGATCCTGGATCTTCTCTGTCTTTCATAACTCCTTGCATAGCCATCAACTTCGGAGTCAACCCTAAAATCCTAATAGAGCCTTTCTCAGTCTCTATCCTAGTGGGTAAGTTTATCATAGATAGGTGGGTATACAAGAACTGTTTGGTTATGGTGTCTCAGAAAGTTACTTCAGCAGACCTTGTAGAGATAAAGGTGACAGATTTTGGCATCATTTTTGGCATAGATTTTCTCCATTCATGCTATGCTTCAGTTGATTGTAGGAACATAGTTTTCATTTTCAATTTTTGAATGAACCAATCCTAGAGTGGAGGGGTAGTACCACAGTACCTAGGGTTCAACTTATTTCGTACCTTAGAGCGAGAAAAATGGTATCCAAGGGATGTGTCTATAATCTTATATGAGTTAAAGACTCTAGTTCCAAACTCCCAATCTTGAGTCAGTTCCAGTAGCAAGGGAATTTCTAGACGTGTTCCCTAAAGATCTTCCTAGAGTTCCTCCCGAAAGAGAAATCGACTTCGGAATAGACATTCTTCTATATGCTCAACCTATTTTTATTCTACCATATAGAATGGCTCCAGCTGTACTCAAACAGTTGAAAGAACAATTGATAAACCTCCTAGACAAGGGATTCATTAGTCCTAGTGTGTCCCCGTGGGGTGCACCAGTCCTATTCATGCGTAAGAAAGATGGTTCTCTTAGGATGTGTGTTGACTACTGTCAGTTGAACAAAGTTACCGTCAAGAATAAATACCCACTCCTAGAATTGATGACTTGTTTGACCAACTTTAGGGTGCTAGTTACTTTTCTAATATAGACCTTAGATCCGGCTATTATCAGCTCAGAGTAAGAGAGTGTGACATTCCAAAAATAGCTTTTTAAACTCAGTATGGTTACTTAGAATTTCTAGTCATATTATTTGGTCTTACCAATGCCCCAGCAGCTTTCATGGACTTGATGAACCAAGTGTTAAAACTGTACTTGGACATGTTTGTCTTAGTCTTCATAGATGATATCCTTGTCTATTCCTATATTGAAAATAATCACGCAGACATCTTAGAATAGTATTACACACTCTCAGAGCCCATCAGGTGTTCGTTAAATTCAATAAGTGTAAATTTTGGCTAAGGTCAGTAGCTTTTCTTTGTCACATAGTTTCCGGTGTTGGCATTAGTGGTGATCCTCAAAAGATTGAAGCAGTAAGAAATAGGCCCAGACCCATCTCTTCATCAGATATTAGGATTTTCATAGGTTTGGATAGCTATTACCGATGGTTTTTTGAAATATTTTTGTCTATTGCATCTCTAATGTCCAAATTGACTCAGAAGAAAGTCAAGTTTCAGTGGTCAGATTCTTGTGAGAAGATTTTTCAGGATTTAAAGACTCGACTCACTACAACCCAGTTTTGACTTTGCCTAACTGTTCAGGTGGATTTGTTGTATACTATGATGCTTTCAGAGTTGGCTTGGGGTGTGTTTTGATGGAGACGGGTAAGGTTGTGGCCTATGACTCTACACAATTTAAGCCCCATGAAAAGAATTATCCCAACCATGATCTTGAGTTAGCAGTTGTTGAGTTTGCCTTAAAGATTTAGAGAAACTATTTGTATGGGGTGAATGTTGATGTATTCACAGACCACAAGATCCTGCAGTATGTATTTTCTCAAAAAGACCTGAACTTGTGTTAGAGAAGGTGGTTAGAGTTGTTGAAAGACTATGAGACGAGTGTTTTTGTATTATCCGAGAAAAGCCAACGTAGTGGCAGATGCCCTCAGTAGGTTGTCCATGGGTAGTGTTGCTCACATTGAGAATGGTAAGAAGAAGTTAGTTCAGGAAGTTTATCAACTTCTCAGACTAGGTGTCCATTTGGTTGATTCGGCTGAGGATAGTGTTTAGGTGTAGAATAGTTTAGTATCTTCTTTAGTTTCCGAGGTGAAAGAAAAGCAAGACAGGGATCCCAGGTTAGTTAAGAGAAAAGAGTCAGTCAGAGACTAAAAGGTAGAGGCTTTCTTCCAAGAGGGAGATGGTGTGTTATGTTGATGGGATAGGCTATGTGTGTCATGTGTAGATGATGTGAGATAGTGAATTCTTACAGAAGCGCATGGTGCACATTACTCTATTCATCCAGGGGCCACTAAGATGTACCGCAACTTATGGGAAGTCTATTGGTGGAGTTGGATAAAGAGAGACATTACAGAGTTTTTGGCTAAGTGCTCTACTTATCAGCAGGTGAAGATTGAGCACCAAAAGTCTAGTAGTTCCATGCAGGAGTTCATTGTTCCCACATGGAAGTGGGAAGAAGTGAAAATGGATTTCGTGATGGGTTTGCCTCATACTCATCGTCAACATGATTCAATTTGGGTCGTTACAGATAGAATGCCCAAATCAGCTCATTTCTTGCCAGTCCGTACTTCCCATTCAGCCGAGGACTATGTCAAACTCTATACAGAGAGTTGTTTAAGTTGCACGGAGTCCCGTTGTACATTATTTTAGATAGAGGTATGCATTTACCTCTCACTTTTGGAAAGCCTTCCCAAAGTTTACCTAAGTATAGACTTTTACCCTCAGATAGATGGTGAAGCAGATAGGACCATCCATACCCTAGAAGACATGATGAGAGCTTGTGTCCTTGATTGTAAAGTTAGCTGGTATAATCACTTACCTTTGATAGAATTCGGATATAATAATAGCTATCATTCCAGTATTCAGATGGCTCCATTTGAGGCTCTTTGTGGAAGGAGGTTCAGATCTCCTATTGGTTGGTTCGAGGTATGGGAAACAATGTTGATAGGCCCAATTTAGTATTTGATGCCTTAGAGAAGGGTTAGTTGATTAGGGAAAGGATTAAATCTACCCAAAGCCAATAGTAATCTTATGTGGATGTGAGGAGAAAAGATCTCGAGTTTGAGATCGAGGATTTTATATATCTGAAGATTTGTCCCATGAAGGGGGTAAAGAGGTTTGGCAAGAAGCGGAAGCTCACTCCCCGATATGTTGGCCTTTATAGAATTCTAAGCCGTTTTGAAAAGGTAGCCTATGAGATTAAGTTGCCTGCAGACTTAGCATCAATGCACCCAATATTTTATGTCTCTTTTCTAAAGAAGTATATTGGCGACCCAGTGGTTGTAGTCCCCTTAGAAAGTGTAGATATTCAGAACAGCCTCTCTTACAAGGAAATTCCAGTCAAAATTATTGACCGTCAAATTTATAGGCTAAGGAACAAAGAAGTTCCCTTGGTTAAAGTACTTTAGCGAAACCAGTCTATGGAGGGAGCCACTTGTGAAGAAGAAGCACACATGCAAACCAAGTATCCTTATATTTTCTTAGCAAACTCGAACTCAACCTAAGGTAATAGTCTTCCTTAAACTTAGTCTACTTCATACTCAATTCCAGGTGCATAACACTCTCATGTCATTCATGTATTCACGAATTAGATAGGTCAGTCATCATGTTTCAGATTCAATCATGTTGTCACATTTCACTCATACATATTCAACAGGTGATTCTAGAACCTCAGTACCTCTTCATTTAATCAGTCTTATTTGAGGTCGAATATTCCCAAGGGGGAGTATTGTAAAACCCCATAAGATCCTAAGCTTATTTCAGACCACTCTTACATGTAGAAAGGGGTCCAAGACTTAGAATATCTTACTAAGTAGTAAGGCTTAGTCATTTCTAATCCCTCCAAACTTTGATGAACTTATTCTCAACTTTTTTGACCTCAAAAAGTTAGTTTTTAAGTTGAGTCATGATCAGGAAAGTCAATAGTACGTCTCAAGTAAGTTTTAGAATTTTTGGGCAAACGTAAGGACGTGTTTAGACTTCCAAAAGAGAAACCCAGGGCAATTAGCCCGTGGCTCCCCGCCTAGTCCAGTGCTGGGGGAGCCCGTGATGCCTTGCCTAGAATGGCGCTTCAGAGCCTGTGACACCCTGACCAGTCCAGACCATGTATTTTCTGTAGTTTTGTTCCGTATTTTAAGGGCAAAGGGGTCTTTTACCTTCACCTAAGTGGTCCAAAACATAGGATTTCAGACCCAAAATAACATTTTTGCCCCCAAATTGATATTTCACTCCAAACCTCTCAAAATAAACCCTAGGTTTATCAAATTCAAGTCCAAGTCTCAAGAATTCACCATCAATTCTCACAAATTCAGAAATCAAGGTATGTTAGGTGTTCATCCTTGGGGTTCCTTCCACCCTTGGAGTTCAAGTATCTTTTTCGAGAACTTAAATTATGATTTACATTCTTAAATAGAATTATGTTCATGTATGTGTTGTAATATGGGCCTCAAGCTAAGAAGATTATGAATTTCATGTAAATAAACTAACATGTGTGTTGATTTATGTACTCCTTATGTCATAACACATGAATTGTGAGTTGAATGTTGTAGCCATGATATCCCCATTTTAGTCTTTCTCATGTACAAGAATCATCTCCCTAAGTGTTCGACAAAATGTCTATGTGAATGAATGGTACATGATGTACTAATTGTAATGCTTTTAAAGTTGTGATATTGTAAGACCCCGTAAAATTCTAAGCTTAACTTAGTCCATTAATGTTTGAAAAAAGGTCCTAGACTTTGAAATTTCAGCTAAGTGTTTACACTTAGAATTATTTTAGCCTTCATAAGTTGTAAATTTTATTTCATGATCCATACGACCTTTAGATGATGATCTTTAGGTTGATTCATGATCAGGAATATCATTATGTGTTCTCGAACAAGTTTTGGATTTTTTGAACCTTGTTTGGATCACGTTTGGGAACCCAAAATAGTGTATCAATGCAATCTCGATGCACCGCGTCGACCATTGTATCAATCAATATTTTCCTTGGAAGCTATTGGCAATTTCCAGTGAGTGATGATAGGCGAATTTACACGCCTATAGTGCTATATTTTAGCCTAGTTTTGAGAACAAATTATATATTTCATGCACTTTTAGTCCTTTTTCCTGTAAGTGAGCTAACGAACATGATTAGCAAAGTTTCAGGTATAAATGATGCAGAATTCAGCATTTTATGGATTACTTGATGCCAAAGAAAGCTTCACGAGGGGAGAAAAGGAAGCTTGGATGCCTAAAGACCAAAAGTGATGCATGGGAAACCTGTCTCGGGCTAAAACAACAATTCTGAAGACTTTAGGGAGTAGCAGTAATTTATTAGTATTAGGATAATGATACATTAACCTAGTACAATTGGGTTAAGTATTTCATTAGCTTAGTAGGATTTGGTTAAATATTTCATTAGCTTAGTAGGATTTGGTTAAGTATTTCATTAGCTTAGTAGGAATAGGATATGGGTATTATAAATACCCTATTTTGCTAGAGATTTTATATCTTCTTTCCATCTTTCTAATATACATTCACTACTACTTCTAATTCTTCCATTAATTCTACTTTTTATTCTTCTTCTATTCTTCTATTCATCTATTCTTAATTTCCGCAACAAGAGAAACGTTACTTGCAAGAAATCACGCCTAACGCCTACCACACCATTATTACACGAAATCTTTCTTGTGGTATAATAACAATGTCAATTGTGATTTCCTTCGCACTCATGGGTAACTAAACTTATCTGTTGGGGTTATGGAAGCCGTATGAGATACTATCTATTACTATGAGTTTGTGTGTTCATGACACGTATGCTGCTTATATCATTATTCTCTTCATCTTAATCTAAATTCTTTGTGGTTGCAAACGCAAGAATACGCCAGTATAACATTTAACTTGTTCGAAAGAAAGGTTATCTGTCTGGAAAAGAGATAATGTCAAGGTAGTAGGGTCCCATCCCCTATTAAAAAGTTAGTGTCGTAACTGGATTAACCTCTTGGAGAATTCATACCGTTAGACACGCTTTAAGCTCGAAAGAGTTAAAGTGAAATAATCCTCGAATAGGTCGAAAGACGCCTGGATTTACCATCGAATACAATTCTCTATAAGCACATGTATGTCGGAATTCAACACACTCATAGCCAATAGAGACGTATAACTCAGAAGGTGGACATAACCCCAACTCTTCAATTCTCATTGTTTTACAACCTACTAAATATTCTTTCTTTTTACTTTGCTATTTTTAGTTTTTACTTTAATAATTTGGTTACACTTTACAATCCCCCCTTTTTACGAGACTTGCACTAAAAGTCTAGTAATCTTTGCTTACTTGTTGACCAAGCTATTCCCTGTGGGATCGATGCCCAACCCAGTTGGGTTCTATATTTGCTAACGACCGCTTTACACTCCTACGAGAGCTGTAGATTGAGCGTTATCAAAAATTGGCGCCGTTGTCGGGGGATACGAGTGTCAATTAAGTTTGTGATAATTACTAGACCCTTTAGTCAAAGATTCTTGTACTTTTACTTTTAGTTTTTGTTTACTGCAGGTTTTTATTCAGTGCATGCCCCATACTCGATGTTCTGGTCAACCGTTATTACCTATCAATCCTGAACCACAACGTATTGGCAGAATGGAAGCACAAGCAGAAATCGAAAGGATGGCTGCTCAACAAGAACAGGCGAGATTAGCTGCTCTTGCCGCCGCCCAAGTACACCAACAAAACATTGATAACCTTGGGCGAGCAACAAATCCTGATGATGAGGATTTAGGTGATGACGAGTTACTAAACCCGAGGTGTGATGCTGAAATCGCAACACCTGCCAATAGAAGAGGTCTTCAAGCTCGGTTTAGGTATGGTCGCCAACCCATGCAACTAGCTTTTGACGACGATGATGATGATCTTGATGGAGCCGGAGCCACTGGAGCCATTATTCCTCCACCATTAGCGCCCGGAGCCAAGTTCAACATCACAAGCACCATGATTCAGTTATTGCAACTCAAGGGATTATTTGTTGGACTAGCAGGCGATGATCCGAATATGCATCTCATCAACTTTATTTCTATATGCAAGTCGTTTGACAATCCTGGTGTTGATCAGAATACAATTCGATTACGTCTATTTCCATTGTCTCTGTCTGGGGAGGTAACTCTATGGTTGAATGGGCTGACTCCTGATTCTATTACAAATTGGAGGCAATTGAGAGACGCTTTCCTAGAAAGATTCTTTTTGCCATCCAAAAGAGCACAATTGAGAGATAAAATCAACAACTTCCGTCAGCTTCCAACTGAAGCCCTTCATGAAACATGGGAGAGGTTCAAGACAAAGCTAGCGAGATGCCCAAACCATCACATGACTAATGTTCACCTAATGGAGATATTATACAGAGCCTTGAATTCAATAACTAAACCAGTGGTGGATAATGCAGCTGGAGGATCTTTTATAGACCTCACCTTTGGTCAAGCAAGCAATATGCTAGATCGTATGACGAAGCAAAGTAAAGTTTGGCATACCAGGGATTCTGAGGTAGCAAGCCCCACTTTATCTATTGGCATGACTGCAGACCAAAGAAGAAGAGAAGAAGAATGTGATCATGATATGGCGCACATGAAAACACAAGTGGATCTTCTTACAAAGCATTTATTATCAGGGAAGACCGAAAAAGTGAAAGCCATTGCGTCAAAAGGAAGAGACGAATCTGATTCGGAAGAAGAGGCCAACTACTTGAACAATCAGGGGGGTTTCCGAGGTAATACCCAAGGAAACCAAGGTCGGAACTATTATGATAAATCTGGAAACAAGGACCAAGGTAGTTGGAAGAAAAAGAATGAAAAGAGTGGTTTGTACGTTCCCCCTGGAAGACGTGACGCCACCACATCTATCTCTGGAAGTATGGAAGACATGCTGGCCAAAATATTAAAAGGAGTGGAAGCAACAAGCACTGCAGTAACGGAGGTAGTTAATGATTTGTCCTCTATGAAACAAATAGTTGATTCTAATTCCACTTCAATCAAGCAAATAGAGCAGCAATTGAGCCAACTTTCAGCAGCACTCAATCAAAGAAAGACTGGCACCTTACCTAGCGATACTGTGCAAAACCCAAGGAATAATGGGTCATGCATGGCCATCACTACCCAAAGTGGTAAGGTGCTGGAAGCTTCAGCAACAAGCAAGCAAGTGGTTGACGAAGCAGTGGACATTGATGATAAGGCGAAAGGAGAAGAATCCACAGAAAAAGGGCACAACGTCGATGACGTCAATACCAATGGATTGCAACTTGAAAAATCTGAAAAATGGAAGCAAGAGGAGAAGAAAGCTGTGGAGAGAACAATTCCTTACCCACCACCACCTTTCCCACAGAGATTGAAGAAGGTGGCGGATGATACAAAGTTCAGCAAATTCATGACTATGTTAAAGCAACTGTCCATTAATGTTCCATTGGTGGAAGCACTTGAACAAATGCCTGGGTATGCAAAATTTATGAAGGATCTTTTTACAAAAAAACGGGCAGCAAGCTATGAGTTGAAAGATGATGTTCATCACTGCAGCGCAATCGCTACCCGATCAATAGTTCAGAAGAAGGCTGACCCCGGCGCTTTCATTATTCCTTGCACCGTTGGATCTTTGAATTTTGCCAAAGAATTATGCGACTTAGGAGCTAGCATCAATTTGATGCCACTATCTATCTATAAGAAGTTGGGTTTGGGTGATCCTACTCCAACCAACATGAGGCTCGTAATGGAGAATAGGTCGGTAAAATGACCTGTTGGTATTCTATGTGATGTCTTGGTAAAGGTTTCTTCATTTATCTTTCCGGCAGACTTCGTTATTTTGGATTGTGAGGCAGACTCAGAAGTTTCCATAATCTTGGGGCGTCCTTTCCTTGCTATGGGAAGCATGCTTATTGATTTGAGAGCTAATGAGCTTTCGTTCCGAATAAATGACGAAGTAGTTTGCTTTGACATTTGCAAATCAATGAAGTAACCCAATGATCTGAGTGTATTCTCGGTGGCTGATGTTTTCTTTGATGATGAGAAAGAATTACTTGAAGAAGAGAAAATTATTGATGACCCTTTGGTGGTTGTGCTCATGAATGGAGAGAATGAGGATGCTGAAAATTGTGAAGAAGTTATTGGTGCTCTATCAGGATTAGGGACATATCGCTATGCTCCTAAGAAGCTGGACCTTGATCTCAAGAATCGACCCACACCACCAGCTAAGCCATCTACTGAAGAGCCACCCACATTAGAATTGAAGGAGCTGCCAAGACATTTAAAGTATGCATTCCTAGGAAGCGGAAGCACACTTCCAGTCATTGTTGCAGCAGATTTGGGTGAGCAACAAGTTGCAGCTCTCATTGTTATTCTACGAAAGTATATTAGAGCTATTGGATGGACCATAGCGGATATTATTGGTATTCCACCTGGGATCTGTACACATAAAATTCAGCTGGAAGAGAATTGCACACCCACCATTGAGCATCAAAGATCTCTAAACCCACCTATGCAAGAAGTGGTGAAGAAAGAAATTATCAAGGGGTTAGACGCGGGGGTTGTGTATCCAATCTCTGATAGTACATGGGTAAGCCCGGTACAATGTGTTCCCAAGAAAGAAGGCATGACGGTGGTCGCGAATGCGAAGAATGAGCTTATTCCACTTAGACCCGGCACTGGATGAAGAGTATGCATGGACTACCGAAAGTTGAATTCTTGGACACTCAAAGATCACTTTCCAATGCCATTTATGGACCAAATGCTAGATTGATTAGCGGGGAAAGGATGGTTTTTCTTCTTAGACAGTTATTCCGACTATAATCAGATTTCTATTGCACCCGAAGACCAAGAGAAGACAACGTTTACATGCCCATATGATACGTTTGCCTTCAAACGAATGCCATTCGGGCTATGTAATGCACCAGCCACCTTTCAACGTTGTATGATGTCAATTTTTTCTGATATGGTTGAAGACACTTTGGAGGTATTTATGGATGATTTTTCAGTTGTTGGTGAGACTTTTGAAGCGTGCTTGGCAAACCTAAGTATGGCATTGCAAAGATATGTAGAATTCAACCTAGTGCTGAATTGTGAGAAGTGCCACTTCATGGTAAAAGAAGGAATCGTTCTTGGGCACAAAATCTCCAAAAGAGGAATTGAGGTTGATCGAGCGAAAATCGAAGTCATTGAGAAGCTACCGCCTCCAATATCGGTGAAGGGAGTTCGTAGTTTTCTCGGCCATGCAGGTTTCTATCATCGGTTCATCAAAGACTTTTCCAAAATTGCTAGTCCATTGTGCAAACTCTTGGAAAAAGATGCGAAGTTTGATTTCAATGACAAGTGCTTAAAGGCATTCAAATGCCTCAAAGGAAAACTCATTGAAGCCCCTATCATGGTAGCACCAGATTGGTCTCTCCCATTCGAAGTCATGTGTGATGCTAGTGGTGTAGCCGTTGGAGCTGTGCTTGGTCAGAGAAAGGAGAAATTATTTCATCCTATCTACTATGCGAGTAAGGTCCTAAATGAAGCCCAAAGGAACTACACTGTGACAGAACAAGAGCTCCTAGCGGTTGTGTATGCGTTTGAGAAGTTTCGTGCCTATCTATTGGGTACTAAGGTGATCGTTCGTACAGACCATGCAGCTCTTAGGTATCTAATGACAAAGAAGGATGCAAAACTAAGATTAATTTGTTGGGTATTGCTGCTGCAAGAGTTTGATTTCGAAGTTAAAGATAGACGAGGTTGCGAGAACCAAGTGGCCGACCATCTATCCAGACTCGAGAACGAG
Source organism: Capsicum baccatum var. pendulum (assembly GCA_030864225.1). NCBI lineage: Eukaryota > Viridiplantae > Streptophyta > Magnoliopsida > Solanales > Solanaceae > Capsicum > Capsicum baccatum. The sequence goes on from CM061550.1 coordinate 60,322,148, forward strand.
CATGTGGCACAGCCTAAAATCGAGATTGATGATGCATTCCCTGACGAGGAGATCCTAGCAAAGATAACAGAAAAATTACCATGGTATGACGACTTTGCAAATTTTGTGGTAAGTAATGTAATACCTGCCAATTTATCATACCATCAAAAGAGGAAGTTTATGCATGACGTACAGCACTACTATTGGGATGAGCCATATTTGTTTTGACAATGTGCGGATGGTATTATTCGACGATGTATATCCCATGTAGAGGTTCCTACTATATTGGAACCATGCCACACTTCCCAAGTTGGAGGACATCACGCAGGCAATCGGACGACAAGAAAAATATTGCAAAGTGGATATTATTGGCCTTCGATATTTAGAGATGCCTACGACTTTGTTAGAAGATGCGACCAATTCCAAAGACAAGGTGCTATTTCGAAACACCATGAGATGCCCATGTCAAAAATTCTTGAGGTAGAACTCTTTGATGTGCGGGGCATTGATTTCATGGGTCCATTCATGAATTCATTTGGAATGAAGTCCATCTTAGTTTCTGTAGATTATGTCTCGAAATGGGTTGAAGCTGTAGCGTTGGCCGACAACGAGGGAAAGCGTGTTGTAGCATTTTTAAAGAGGAATATCTTCTCTCGCTTTGGAGTACCACGTACTATCATAAGTGATGGAGGATCTCACTTTTGCAACAAGCTATTCAAATCCGTGTTGGCCAAGTATGGTGTCAAGCAACATAAGGTAGCCACGCCTTATCACCCACAAACGAGTGGACAAGTAGAGGTTTCCAATTGAGAGATCAAGCAAATCCTTGCGAAGACGGTAAATGCTAATAGGAAGGATTGGTCTCGGAAGCTAGATGATGCATTATGGGCGTATAGGACTGCATTCAAAACACCCATTGGCATGTCCCCTTATCAACTAGTTTATGGGAAGGCTTTTTATTTACCCATTGAGCTCGAACATAAGGCATTGTGGGCGTTGAAGCAATTGAATTTGAATTGGGATGATGCGATGAATCTGAGGTTGGAGCAGCTGAACGAATTAGATGAGTTCCGTCTCCATGCATATGAAAGGTCAGACCTATACAAGGAGCGGATAAAAAGGTATCATGATCAGCGGATTGTTCGATGAAACTTCCAAAAAGATGATATGGTACTTCTCTTCATCTCTAGATTGAAGCTATTCCCAGGTAAGTTAAAGTCTAAGTGGTCTGGTCCATACAAAGTTATCCAAGTCTACTCGTCTAGAGTAGTTGAGTTGGAAGACACCAATGGTGTTGTCTTCAAGGTGAATGGTCAACGTGTTAAACCTTATATCGGTCCTCTTGACTCGATGAATTATATGGCCATCACTTATCTCGACGAAGTCTAAGTACTCGAGGTAACTATGTCGAGCCACGACAATAAATAAGGCGCTAGATGGGAGGCAACCCATCGTTTATCATTTATCGTTTATCGTTTATCATTTTTTTTAGTATGTGTTTTGCTTTTGATTACTAAAAATCCAAAAATAAGAGTCGTGCCACGACCAAAACTAAGGCTCTTGGTGGGAGGCAACCCATCGTACTAATTGTTTTTATTGGTTTTGAGCAAATGTAGGTGCAAGAGGTATTCAACGAGGAGATTGGTTTCAAATGACGATTTGGACGTAGTGTATGGTAAAGGTAGTAAGTTTGGAATTAAGATGCATAAGGCTATGGATTGAGCATTGCTCATGACAAAATAGGCATCGAGCAAGGCTAGGCCTAGGTAAAACTAGGCCACGAACAAGGCAACGCCTATACTATAGCCTAAGGTCTTGGAATCTAGTGTGCAAAGGCATAGGCGCCGCCCATGCTCAAGTATGCTATAGCATAGGCGCCGCCTATGCTAAATCATTTGGTCTCGGAATCTCATATGCCATGCTAAAGGCGCCGCCTATGGTCACTAAGGGCATTGCACTAGGCGCCGCCTATGCTAGCAAATGCTTTGCATTAGGCGCCGCCTATACCATGCATAGGCAAAGCTAAAGGCGCCGCCTATGGTTCCTTTTTGTCTCCAAAACCGATTTTAAATGGGTCAAAACCCGACCCATTCTTTTCCTATATAAAGGGGACTTAGTCTTGAAACATAAACACATTGAAATCTTGACCTAGGCGCCGCACATAGCATCCAAATCCTCCCAAAACTTTTCTTTTTTCTCTCCCACTTCACAAGAACATCTCCAATGGCTTCAATCACGTAAGTACTCTCTTGTTCTTCATCTATAACTCGTAAGTACTACGTTGCTATGTCTATTATAAATTGCTACATCTTGAAGAAATATTGGTGATGTTGATGTGTTTGAATTGATTGATACAAAACCATGTGAGTGAACATATACGTTAGGATGATCTTAAACTATTTCCGACTTGAATTTGATTTTGATGCATTGTTATACTAATTGCGGAATCACTATAGTCATGAACATTGCATAACCTTGTCACTTGAATACCTACATGTTAGAAGATCCCGTTCATCGGGATAAGACTTATAGTTGCCTACCGACTTAGGAGGTTGTGATTATTGATCGAAACTATACGAAGATGTAATCCCTATGTAGTAGTCTTGTTACACCTAACATGAAAGTATTGCTACGGTTGCAAGAAGTGATACATCTCTGATTTTCTTGTCGGAATATAGCGCCTAAAATGCATGTCGATGAAGTCTAAGTAATCGACTACTTTCACTTCACTAATTTGTATCAACAACCTAAGTGAGGGGTGGTACCCCTACTGCTTGTGTATAGATTGTATACATCGAGATGATACTAATATGAACATTGTTTAAATCTCAGGTACAATGGCTCCCAAGCAAGACAAGATAAGGCTACCACTTCCCAAAAGGGCAAGAAAAGAGGTCACAAGGACCAAGGAGAATCATCCTCAATGCACTTACCACGCCGCATGTTTGGAATAAAATGGGTTCTTGAGGAGGAAGCCAAGGAATGGTATAGGAACAACAAGGAAGGAAAATACGTTCATGTCGACTTGATCAACAAGGACAGCCTAGCGAAGAAGGAGTCGCGCATGTTGGCGAAAATTATGGCACTAAATCTGGATTTCATCTTCCGCGACATGGGAGAATGTAATATTGATTTAACAAGGGAATTTTAGGCCAATTGTTCGCCGAAGACCACAGGCAGCGAAGTCAAGATTCGGGGCCAAGATCTACAACTCAATGCGGATTTGATCAACTCCTTTCTTGGCTTGCCTTCAGTCGACCCAGCACCATTCAATTACAGCAGACCTCCTTATAGAGCAATTCAACACACACTTTTTGGAAGTAGATCCATGGCAAGGTGGAGCAGACAAAAAGACACCGGACGACACAACACCTTCCCCTATGCTCCTTTGAATAGGGAAGCAAGAATATGGTTGCGTATTGTCAACTCTTGTCTCATTCCTGGGACCCAGTACACCAAAATAACAAGAGATAAAGTGTGTTTGGTCTACGCTTTGATGACGAATGTCCCTATCAACATTGGGGCAATCATTCGCTCTACAATGCGGAAGGCCAGGCTACACAAGCGGTCCCACTTCACTTTTGGCAATCTGTTGACAGCAATCTTGCGGAAGGAGGACATCGAAGAGGAACCAGCTGATCACAAACTCCCACATAACCCGAAGAAGGTTGACCTCACAAAGGTCAAAGATGCTGAAACAACACATGGCGTCAATCTTACTACTGCAGAGAGACATGCTCGAGATGAGAGTTTCTTCCGTCATCTTTATGGCATGACACAGTTCACCATGATGAGCGGAGGTCATGTTCTAATTGCTACAGAGCTCCAACAGCTGGACCATGACTATCCAATGAATATGCATGCGAGGGAGATGTGTGGAGTAGGTACATACTTTGAATAACCTCTTGATGATGATGTGTCGATCGATGATGAGCGACGCATGCCAGACTCCGACGTGGAGGAGAATTCTGATGACGACGACTCCTATGATAATTCCGATGAAGGGGGTATGACCCCCGACATAGAGGAGGAGTCCGACTGACCAGGTTCTTCGTATTTATTTTCCACTGAGGGAAGTGTCCCGTTTAAGTATGGGGTGGTGGTATTTGTATGCTTTACTTCTCTATCCGCATTTGCATTTATTTATTTATGTTTGTTTGTTTGAGTTTTTTTTTCATTTTTTTCGTTTTTTAGTTAAAATTGCATGAAATTATTCTAATAGGCAGCATGAGATTATAACAAGAGTTTGTGCTAACATCATGACTATTGAGACGTTTAGGCTCTAATTCTGACTCACTACGTGATATTGTGTGGGAAAATTCCTTCAGTTGTTGGGTCAAGAGTCTATACTACTCCCAATAAAGTCGACCATGTGCCTTGTGTGAGTGAGATAATAGTATATTCTATGCTTGTGGCTGATACTAGAACTTGCCTGGTATGTATGTAAAGCAAAAATAAAGAGTGTAAGTTTAGGAGATGATTTAGGCATTTTTTTTGGCAACCTATGATTATTTACCTTCTTTTTACCTACCCACGAACATTATCCTAGTTAAACCCTTTTGAGCCTTTAGCCTATTTTCTTTAACAACCTCATATGTAAGCCTAATCCATTTTTTCAAGACCATAATTTGATCCAAATTCCTAAGTGCTTTAAATTATAAAGTCATGTGACAAAATAAGAGGAAATTGGGTGAGTATGATGCTTTAGAATGTTTTGGTGCTTGAATTTGTTATGAAAAAGAAAATTGCTATCATAAGAGGTATGTTATGAAAAGAAAAAGGAAAGGAAAACTGAAAAGATAGTCATGTTTAAAATTGAACAAAAAAGGAGAAAAAAGGGTGGTAGAATAAAAGAAAGTAGAAAGGTTGTTTGAAAGAAAAGTGTTAATGATACAATGTGATGTATTAAAGCGCTTAGGAACATAGTCACTATTTCTGGCCAAAATAGTCCTACCCATCCCTTAGCCTACATTACAACCATCAAAAGACCTATTTAATCCTAAGCTTAGCATTCTGACATTTAGTGGAGCATTACACTAAGGGCAAGCCTATGGTCATCAGTTGCTGCATATGAATTCTTTGTGAGAGAGAGAGCAAGGATATTTTTATACCCATGTTTGAAAAAGATGCTATACTTGTGAGTGATTATGGGTAATATATTGTGAGACACACATGGTTGATGAGTTTTGGATAGTTGTGTATGATTCTTTGTACCTTAACTTTTGAATATGAGTTGACCACCATCACGAGTCTATGCTAGAGGTTAAATTGTTTCTACTAATGATCGAAAAACTACTCTTTGTTGGTAATTGTTCTGCTTGTCTTGACGAATATTTTGTGTTGTTGTTGTGAAACCTTAAGTTAATGTTTAGAGGGACATGATATTTTGTTTGAGGACGAACAAAGCTTCAAGTGTGGGGTGTTGATGATAGGCGAATTTACACGCCTATAGTGCTATATTTTACCCATATTTTAGCCTAGTTTTGAGAACAAATTATATATTTCATGCACTTTTAGTCCTTTTTCCTGTCAGTGAGCTAACGAACATGATTAGCAAAGTTTCAGGTATAAATGATGCAGAATTCAGCATTTTATGGATTACTTGACGCCAAAGAAAGCTTCACGAGGGGAGAAAAGGAAGCTTGGACGCCTAAGGACCAAAAGTGATGCATGGGAAACCTGTCCCGGGCTAAAACAGCAATTCTGAAGACTTTGGGGACTAGCAGTAATTTATTAGGATTAGGATAATGATACATTAACCTAGTACAATTGGGTTAAGTATTTCATTAGCTTAGTAGGATTTGGTTAAATATTTCATTAGCTTAGTAGGATTTGGTTAAGTATTTCATTAGCTTAGTAGGAATAGGATATGGGTATTATAAATACCCTATTTTGCTAGAGATTTTATATCTTTTTTCCATCTTTCTAATATACATTCACTACTACTTCTAATTTTTCCATTAATTCTACTTTTTATTCTTCTTCTATTCTTCTATTCATCTATTCTTAATTTCCGCAACAAGAGAAACGTTACTTGCAAGAAATCACGCCTAACGCCTACCACACCATTATTACACGAAATCTTTCTTGTGGTATAATAACAATGTCAATTGTGATCTCCTTCGCACTCATGGGTAACTAAAATTCTCTGTTGGGGTTATGGAAGCCGTATGAGAAACTATCTATTACTATGAGTTTGTGAGTTCGTGACACGTATGCTGCTTATATCATTATTCTCTTCATCTTAATCTAAATTCTTTGTGGTTGCAAACGCAAGAATACGCCAGTATAACATTTAACTTGTTCGAAAGAAAGGTTATCTGTCTAGAAAAGAGATAATGTCAAGGTAGTAGGGTCCCATCCCCTATTAAAAAGTTAGTGCCGTAACTGGATTAACCTCTTGGAGAATTCGTACCGTTAGACACGCTTTAAGCTCGAAAGAGTTAAAGTGAAATAATCCTCGAATAGGTCGAAAGACGCCTGGATTTACCATCGAATACAATTCTCTATAAGCACATGCATGTTGGAATTCAACACACTCATAGCCAATAGAGACGTATAACTCAGAAGGTGGACATAACCCCAACTCTTCAATTCTCATTGTTTTACAACCTACTAAATATTCTTTCTTTTTACTTTGCTATTTTCAATTTTTACTTTAATATTTTGGTTACACTTTACAATCCCCCCTTTTTACGAGACTTGCACTAAAAGTCTAGTAATCTTTGCTTACTTGTTGACCAAGCTACTCCCTGTGGGATCGATACCCAACCCAGTTGGGTTCTATATTTGCTAACGACCGCTTTACACTCCTACAAGAGCTGTAGATTAAGCGTTATCAGTGAGCCGATGCAGACTCGATGCAGTGTGTTGGCCATCGCGTCGATGCCAACGACGCAGTGCATCGTCCAGCACGTCACTAGTCCAGTTTTTAGTCATTAAAATGCCGCATACTTAGGGGTAAATGGGTTATTTTCCCACTCTTATTCAGACCTAAAACACAAGATTCTGCCCTCATTAAGAACAATATACTTATTTTCTCTCAAAATCTCTCAAGAACAAAACCGAGCAGGGATTAATCTTTCAGATCAAATCAAAAACTCAAGAACCCACCACCAATCTTTCAGAATTCAGGCACTAAGGTATGTTAAGTGTTCATCCAAGGGTTCCCTTCCACCCTTGGAGTTCAAGAAACCTTTTGGAAACTACAAGTTAAAAGGGTTTAATGAATTTCATGATTTGATTTGACTATGCTCATGATTATTGTGTTGACGGGGTTTATAATCCTAGATTAGTTTCCAGATTCATGTGAAATCATTTATTATATATGGTGTCATGTGAATTCATGCTAAAGCCTTGAGATTATTAATTTGGTGTTGAAATTGTGATGCTCTTGTGTTATCCAATGGTATGTGCATGTACTATGCCCTCTAAGTGTTTTGATGAATTGTTCATGTGAGTTAAATAATGCAATTTTATCATGCTAACATGTATTCCCAATTCATGTACAAGTTAATACATTACAAGTGTTCGAGTAAATGTCTCTATGAATGAACTATGGACTAGTATATATTTTTATGACTTTCAAGACTATGCTATGCTTTATTTTTCATGCTATTGAGTCCTGAGGGTATTTAATACCTAAGAATTTAGTTGTTTACCTAGAGCCAGTGTTAGTTACAGAATAATCTCAGTCATGTCATGATTAGTAGTACTCTCAATCAGTTACATAACTCAGGAAAATTCAGTAGTACACAGTAATCAATCTCAGTTTAGTATTCAATTCAAAACATAGTAGTATTCAGTTTAGAACTCAGTAAACATAGTTAGTTCATAGAATTAAGTCAGTAATTAGTTTAGTCCTCGGAGAACTCAGAATTAGTCCAGTCTGGTGCAGTATTTAGTTCCAACCTTAGTAAACTCGGTCAGCTAACAGAACTCAGTAATATTCAGTCAGTTAATAGAATCCGGTAGTATTTTATCTGTCAACAAAACTCAGTGAACTCAGTTTAGTTTAGCTAAATAGTATGATCAGTAATAGTTCAGTCAAGCCCAGTACAATCTAAGAATTAGTTCAGTGTCTTTCAGTTGGGAGTAGGATTCAGTACCGAGTGAGCCTAGAGATGGGGCCTCACTCATCAGCTAGGAATGGGTCCCTAGAAGCAATCCATAAGTTCTAAAACTACATAGCCAACATAGGTTATGAGATGTCACCCGTTAGATAGGACTGACATACTCAGGGATCACCTGCTTTTTTAGGACTGATCTCAGGGGTCACTCGCTAGACTAAGACTGACCCCATAGCCAGTCGTCATTACCCGTGGCATGGTACTAACACCTTTCGAATTGGGGTTACAGATTGGACCCTAATTCAGTTATCTTATTTGGGGTATGTCAGTTAAATAATTACCTCCTAAAGTCTCAGTTTTAGATTTAGTCTCAGTATAGAACTCAATTCATCTCTACAGATTTAGGACTGTCATATACAGTCGCTTATCTTAGTACAGAACTCAGCATAGTTCTACAGAATCAAGACTGCCAGATACAGTCATTTAGTTATTAGTAATATAGTATTAGTAAACCCAGATATCAGTTAATCAGTATTCAGAACTTAGTACCCAGTGTTATCACGACCTCATTTATACTTTACGTACTCGTGCATATACTCTTGTTTAGTTATGTTCATGTCATTTAGTCAGTATTGTTCATGCATATGAACCCATGCATTTTATCCTACCTCACTTAGCATACTAGTACATTCAAAGTACAGACGCGTACTTTTCTTTATGCTATGATGTTTTATATCATAGATTTGGAGGAACGGGCTCTCGATCATACTTAACAGTCTTAGATTTTCAGCAGTCAAAGTTAGTGGTGAGTCCTCATAGTTTGAGGACATGATTATTATTTAAGTATTGCAGTTTATTTCAGTAGTTAGAGTTAGTTGGTGACTAGTCCCATCAACTCTGAAATTCAGACAGTAGAGGCTTTTCAGAATAGAGTATTTTAGACAGATATTTCAGTATTTATTTTCAGTTTTTGAACCTTATGGCATGTTTTTGCCAAATTTCTGCATTATTATAGTATTATTTCTTTGTTATTGTACCAGATACCAAACATGGGTTAGCTTGTGGTCCTTCGGGATTATAAGCATCGTGTAGCATCTGGGGTATAGACTCAAGGCATTACAAACTTGGTATCACAGCCTAAGGTTCAACTGAGTCCTAGGAAATTTGAAAGCCACATCTAGTAAAGTCTTGTACATGGGTGTGTAGCGCGCCATACTTATGACTAGGAGGCTGTGAGGTGTTTTAGGAAAAGTTTCCCTTTCAGTATTCATGTCATGCGAGTGAGTGTGATCTCAGTTAAACCCTCAGTCTAATCCAATCCATTTATTTCTTCCATTTATAGAACATACCTCCCAAGAAAAATGGAAGAAGAATAGTAAATTAGTCAGCCCCTCAACCCGTCCAGGCAGATCCTCTGGATGAGCATGTCTCCCATGTGGAATTTAGGGCCGCATTTACTACTCTAGCCAATTCAGTAGCAGTTCAGAAGGAATGGATAGCTGTTGTTCAAGCCAACCCAGTGGCCAATATTCTGTAGCCAGGATTTTGGGAGTTCACCTGAATGAACTCTCCTTCCTACACGGGATCTAAGTCAGAAGAGGATCGATAGGAGTTCTTCGACCAGGTTTAGAAAGTCACAGATATTATGGGAGTGACTTCTAGTGAGAGTGCTAAGTTAGCTTCCTATCATCTATAAGATATAACCCATACATGGTTTAAGTAGTGGAAAGTAGATAGGGGTACAAATGCAGAACCCATAGAGTGTGAAGAGTGTACTACCGCTTTTTTGATAGATTCTTCCCCTTAAAGCTAAGAGAAGCCAAGGTATTAGAGTTCATTAATCTCATGCAAGGCAGTATGAGTGTGAAAGATTATTCCCTTAAATTTACTCAGTTAGCCAGGTATGCTCCCCATGTAGTAGCATACAATAGGTCCAGAATGAGCAAGTTCGTATCTAGGATGTCAGAGAGTGTGGTCAAGGAGTGTAGGACTACGATGTTGATTAAGGATATGGACATATCTAGGCTTATGGTCCATGCTCAATAGATTAAGGAGAAGAAGCTTAAAAAGAAAGAGAGAGAAAATAAGAGAGCCAGAACGAGTAGCTTTAGTTTTGCTCAGCCAGGATCAGAGAGGGGTAGCTGTCCTCAGCTCAGTCAGAATTTTGCAGTGCCAGCTCCATCTTCAGCTAGTGCACCAGTACCAAAGTTAAGGATTGGCCATCGGGATGGGGCGCTAGGATCCAAAACCTAGGGTAGTATGAGCAGGGGTCTTACCTATCCGCTTTGTGAAAAATATGGTATACAACACCTAGGTAAGTATAGAGATGGCAGTGATGTATGTTTTTTATATAGAAAGATAGGCCATAGGATGCGAGAGTGTAAATTAATGGCACAGAGGGGAAAAGATTTGCGCCAACAAGGCCAGTCCAACCATCCTTCATTTTAGTTCGGTCACCCGAATCGGCAGGGTGCCATTTCTTGTGCCGCCAGTGGGCAATGCCCAAATAGGCTTTATGTACGTTAGTCCAGACAAGATCAAGAAATTTATCCTGATGTGGTCATTGGTATGTTATAGATCTCCTATTTACATTTTTATGCCTCTTCAGATCTAGGAGCTTCTTTTTTTTTGTAACTCTTTGCATAGCAGTCAACTTTAAAGTCAGACCAAATACTAACAGGACCTTTCCCAGTCTTTACCCTAGTGGTTCAATTTATCATAGCCGACGAGTATACATGAACTGTCTGGTTATGATATCTCGGAAATTCAAGCCTTCAAATTCTTGTAGTAGTGTCAGTATATGTAGAAAAGTAGTGGGAGGGGATGATGCCCAAACCGTCTTTACCTCAGTGCAAAGTTTTGTACTTTAGTATCATGATGTCTACCCATGCCTTACATGTCAGCTCTATGATCAAAGCCCCAATTCATACATATTAACGAAAATTATGTACGCTTACATTTTTTTTGGATTAATTTGTATTTTATTAATGATCAAAAGTTAAAAAACAAGAATGGGCTAACCCATTAAAAGTACAAACTAAGTAGCAAAGAAAATAAATATGGACCGGATTTTAGAAACCCGGCCCAAAAAATACATATATATATGTAAGTAGGGTTTCCTAACTGAGCTAAGAAGCTCATTAGTACCCTCCGCCTCTTCTTCTCTTAGTGTAGAGTTTCATGGATTTTTTTTTCAATCTTCAGGTCCAACTTCTACTTCTTTGGGTGGTGAATACCATTCCCTTGTATAGCTATGGTGTATACATCTTCAGGTTCAAAAGTAAGTTTCCTTTTTCGTTTAATCATCTGAGGTTGATCTTTGTTGCTTAACTCCCTTTTTTCTTTCAATAACCAGTTGAGATCTCTAGTACTAAGGTGTATGATAAGATTTTTTGGTGCACAAAAAGAGGGTCTAGTCTGCTTAGGCTTGGTAATCATTGCAGGTAAGCTTACCAGATTATCATTACTAACTTTAGTCTCCCTTCTTCAAACTAACCTTTCTGTTGAATTAGTTCTTGAAGGGAGGGAGATTAATGGATGCTCGAATGCACTAGATCTTTGATGATGCCAAAAACCTAAGTACATGAATTGAAAAGCTGAGCAATGACCCCTGATTTACTGAGACTCCTTTTTTATGGTTGATGACCTAGGCTAAGTAGTTTTCTTTTTTGTTTGTTGCTCATCTTGTACAGAAGCAAGTGTATTAGCCTGTCCAGTCTGTTGTTTGATGCTTAGCTGCTAGCCTGAATAAGATGACTGATACTTATCACTGTTCAAAATCTTTCTAGCCGTGTCAGGCAATTGCTGAAATGTTGTATATTCAAACTGATTGCACTTCACTGCTATGTTGGCTAGATAATCTTCTAGCTGGTTCCCTTCTCTGAATGTATGAAGTATTTTTACTTGCTTACTTTCAATTAGTTTCCATGTGTTCATTATTATATCCTCAATCTTCCATAGTATTTTCCACTCGTTGCATAGAATCTATTTTAGTATAAGTGAATCAGTCTGTATTATAACTTTGCTATGTCCTAAATTACTAACCTGCATTCCAAAGAGCAATTGCTTCTGCTTCTAAACTAGTGACCTCTTCAATAGCCTCTCCTATTGCATAAACTAGATCACTTTTTTCAACTATTAAGAAAAATGCCCATGAACTTCTCCCTGGATTTCCTCTTGACACTCCATCTATATTGTATTTAACCCAGCCTGACTTTGGAAATTCCCACATGACACCTATTACCTTCATTGTAGGTTTTAGTTGTCTAAATTGGTGCATAATAGCAAGCCAATCCACTCTAAAATAAAAAAATGGCTTTCTTACTTTAAGTAGCCTCTTAAGATGTCTTGTAACATTGACGATCATCTTGTGAACTAAAACTCTTTTTCCTTCATGCTTCAGTGAATTCCTCCTTTTCGATAATTCCCAAATTATCATGGCTGGAATTTCTCTGAAATAAGCTTTGTCTCTTGGATTTACATCAACATTCCACCATGAATATATAACATATCTCAGACTCAGTCCTTGAATGCTAATACCTGCAAAAGAAGAGAAGTAGGACCAAGTCCTGTTAGCGAAATCTGATCCTAATAGTACATGAGTCACAGTCTCTTGTGTTGCATTTTGACAACACCAACATATTGAAAGACCTTCCACTCCCCATCTTTAAGAAGTAGCATCAACAGAAATATTTCCCTTCCACATTCTCCACATGAAAAAGCTAAACTTGAAAGGTAAACCTTTTATCCACTCTTTCTTGTATAACTCATTAGAGTTCTCCCTCTGTCGAATATAGTGCCATGCAGATTTGACACTAAAATTTCCTTTTGTATCTAAGGTCCAAACTGCCTTATCCAGCATTAAATCATTCTGTGGACTATTTACATTGTTAAGTATATAGTCCACCATGTACTCTGATAGAATCTCCTGAAGCTTGATGTCATCCCATTAACTTCCCTTAATCAAATCACTAACATTCTGAATACTATCATCCCATTCTCTACTATCCTCCACAATGGAGTATAAATCTCCTAACCCTGTCCAATTGTCAAACTAGACATGGGAACTCCCTCCCTTTATTTTCCACAAAATCAAGTGATCAGCCAAGTCCCTTACAATCAACATCTTTTTCCAAACTTGTGAACCACATCCTGATTTCCACATGGCTTCTTTAGGATGTACTTTACTGCAATATTTATTCATCATATAATCTCTCCGTATAGATCCCTTTGTTTTAAGGTTCCACCAGAGTTTACAGAATAATGTTGTTGATATATCATGAAGACTCCTCAAGACAATGCCTCCTTCCAGTTCTGGTAAACACATTTTGGACCATGCAACCCAATGTATGCCATTTCCTTCTACACTACTAATCCAAAAAATTTAGCAAAACACTTCTGAATAGCATTAATCACATTCTTTGGAGGATTCATAACTGACAAGCAATGGATTGGAACACTTTGTAGCACATGTTTGATTAATACAACCTTTCCACCAAAAGATAATAATTTTTCTTTCTATGTCTATAGCTTAGTACTAATTTTATTCATAATCTACTGATAATAAAGTTTCTTATTTATCTTGTAAAAAACTGGAAAACCAAGATAATTAAAAGGAAACTCCTTCCTTAGTATGCCTGTAATCACTTCTACCAAGACAACTGCTCTATTGGATGCTTTTTTATGCATATACAAAGAACTTTTATCCTTGTTAATTCTTTGACCTTATACCTTCTCATATTCCTCCAAAGTATTTGTCACTAGCTTCAATGTCCCTAATTCTTCTTTGCACATAATTATCATAGCATCTACAAAAGCAAGATGATTTAACTTAGGGCTTCCTCTAGGCATTCCAAACAACTTGAAATTCTTGTATTTTAATAATTCCTTTAGGCTTCTTGACAATACCTATGCTGCTATAATAAACAAAGTAAGAGATAAAGGATCCCCTTACTTCAATCCCCTAGAAGATTTAAAGAAACCTTTGGGATTTCCATTAATTCACAGTGAATACCAATTATTTTCCAATAGTCTAAACACCATATCAATCTGTTGTTCACAAAAACCTATCCTCGTGAGTACCTTAGTCAAAAAAAGCCATTCTACTCTATCATAAGCCTTCATCATGTCCAGTTTCATTATCATATTTGGTGGTTTCCCACTTTTCCTGATCTCAGCAACTATTTCCTGCACAACTAAAATATTTTCTGCTATGTTTCTTCCATGAACAAATCCAGCTTGATCCTTTGATACTATTTCAGGAAAAATACACTTAAGACTTTCATGAATAATTCTTGAAAAGATCTTATTCACAAAATTACTAAGTGATATAGGTCTTAAATCAGAAAAGGTGGTTACATTCAACTTCTTTGGCAGCAGCACTACATTAGTATATGTATTGAACCTTGGCAATTCATACCCACTAAAAAAGGCTATCACCTTTCTACGAAGATCATCTGCTATTATTTCCCATGCATCCTAATAAAACGCACCAGTCATACCATTAGGATCTCCAGAACTATCTCTATTTAACCCCATCACAGAAAATTTAACTTTCTCTTTTATTGGAATCTTTATAATATCATTATTCATTTCCTCTGCAACAACAGTAGGTAAAGAATCCAACATGTCAAAATTATGACATTCCTATTTATGAAACTGATTCAGTCTTACATGCCCAGTATTCAGCTATCAGACATTCAGATAATTAGATAAATTAGTATGTTTACAAACTCGTGCTCAGCACCCATGTGAATATTTTTAGTAGTCTTAGGTGATGTATTGTTATGGAGAGTATAGTTGAGAGAGTATTCAAGGGATATGTCTAAGCTTAAAAATTTGTAGTTGCAATGCATAAAGCTTAGTCACTTCATCTTAGATGATGTTTCGTAGGCCTCGGCTCACATTATAGAATTTTAGTCAGGATGTGATTTTCTTATTTAGCTATTTTATTCAGCCATGCCAAGACTCTTTACTCCCTAAAGCCACTAGAACTCTATAGAAAGAGTGTCAAAGAAAGGCTCCAGTATAATATAAGTTTTTAGCATAACTTAGTCCGCAAAGACAATAATTCAGTTTAGCAGTTAGGCGGATAATATTTGTGTGGTTTAGTTTTTCCATCCTTCCATCTAGTTGCACTATCCGAAGTCTCATTAATGTAACTATTCCAAGGTCGAGCAACCCTATGGTTGTGAGTTTAGCTCAGTCTGGGTGTCATGCCTCGATTTTAGATCCTTGATATGCAATCACGATTCAGTTCATAGGTGCCCTGTGCATCATCTCAGTTTTTCCTCAGTAACTCAGCTAAGTCAGCATTCTTCAGGGGACATAATGTCCCAAGGGGTATATGCACTATAATCCCTCGAGTTTTTATAACCTAAATCTTCCATATTTCCATCATGTAACAAATCCAATTTGGAGTAGTGGGTACTCATAGGTGGACCCTCAAGTTCCAATCTCAGTCATAAGCCATGTATTCAGGGGCTCAGTTCAGTTCATGATATTCAGTTCATGTATCCCATTTTAGTCTTAGTTATGTTCTCATGTTCCCGTTCATACATGTTTAGTAAATGATCTCAGGTTCATCAGTATTCTCAGCTTAAGGTAACAGTCTTCCTTAGATTGGCTTAGTCCATGTTCAGTTACAGTTATAAACTTTGTATCCATTACCGTTGGATATTCAGTCATGCATTCATGAATTCGTTCAGTTATTTACTCATGCATCACACATGCATGTCCAATATATAAGCCCAACTTATCAGTAATCCTAGTCATGTATTCATGAATCATGTTCAGCTATGTACTCATGCATCAGATATGCATGTCTAGTATGATAATTCAGTATATCAATAATTTTAGTCATGAAATCATGCATCAGATATGCGTGTTCAGTGTGTAAGCTCAGTCTATCAGTGTTTCTTAACTTAGTCTCATTCGAGGATGAATATTCCCTAGGAGGATATATTGTAAGACCCTACAAAATTCTAAGCTTAACTCAGTCCATTAAAGCTTGAAAAGAGGTCCCAAACTTAGTTTTAGATTCAGTATCAGTGTAGAACTCAGTTCATCTCTACAGATTTAAGACTGTTAGACACAGTCGCTAAACTCAGTATGGAACTTAGTGTATTTCTACAAAATCAATACTGTTAGATACAGTTATTCTATTATGAGTAATACAGTATCATTAAACCCAGATATCAGTTAATCTGTATTCAAAACTCCTTGTCCAGTTTTATCACAACCTCATTTATAGTTTATGTACTCATAAATGTACTCTCGTTCAGTTATATTCATGTCATTCAGTCAGTATTGTTCATGCATATGAACCCATCCATTTCAGCCTACCTCACTTAGCATACCAGTACATTCAAAGTATTGATGTATACATTCCTTTTCACTATGACGTTTTAAATCTTAGGTTCAGACGCACAGGCTCCCGATCATACTTAATAGTCTCAAATTTTTAGCAGTCAGAGTAACTGGTGAGTCCTCATAGTTTGAGGACATGATTATTATTTTAGTATTGCAGTTTATTTAAGTAGTCAGAGTTAGTTGTGGACATGTCCTTGATAACACTCAAACTACACCTCTCTAATGAGAATGTAATCGATCGTTGTCAATATGAAACCCCACAAGGTTGGGGTTGAATCCTACAGCAAATATGGTGTGAACTTAAGTCATTTGCAATTTAATCAACTGATAGCTGAATGTTTCCTAAAATAGGTTTTCTTAGTTTAGCAAGTAGTTGTTGATCACTTTAGTTACTGTATTTGTAATCAAGATTTTATGGATAAACTAGAATTATGTTCACTAGGATTTTTGGTACTTGATGGATGCTAATGGTGGTTCAAGATTCTCACAGTAGGTAGGACAACAAGTAATCTTTATCGAAGTTATGCCTAAATGTCTCTCATCCTACTTAAGCATTTAATTACACAATCCTCTCAGACTTAGGGAATGTGTATTCATGACCAGATTTTACCTCAGGTTAATCAACCTTGTTACAACGTCAATTATTAAATGGATGTTTTTAGTGCTTCTAAGTCCCTGCTAATAATTCACTTCCCACTATATTTTATTTCTTTCTCAAGCAAATCAAAGCAGGTGTTATCTATCATTTGCAACCAATAGACAATAATTAAAACCTCAGAATTATCAAGAAATCCTACCGCCTTTTGAATCTTGAACATTCAGCACCTTATCAATACTTAACCCTAGATTCCATAATTCAGGTTAAAAGAATCTAGCTGCTCATGATGTAATAATCGAAACAACTAGTTATATTCATGATTTGAAAGACGAACTTACCACAAGATGAATAGAAACTAGAGATTCTCATATTAGATCACAATAGTAATCCTAAAATAATTAAAATAATCACTTCAAAGTAATTGCTTGTTCAAGTCAAGAAACTAGAGAGAGAAAATATAAAAAATACGTGTCTCCAAAAGATGTTCGGAACTCTCAAGAAAACCCTAAAACAAGACTTTAAATAGTTAAGCCTAAATAAGGAAACAAAATCATAGTGTTTAATAATCCCTCGAATTAGGTGACGACATTCGCGACAACCTATCAGAAGGTTGACGACTTAGCACAAATGTCACTAGCTCCTCTTTTCTTTTGATACTCGCTGATTTAGGCTGATAACAAACTGTGATGTCCTATCAACTTCTGGATGACTTATCACAAATGTCATCAAGTATCTACCTCAACTCTCATGATCTTCCTTAGGCTGACGTCAATTTTGACGACCTATCAACTCCTTGACGACTTATCACAAAATGTCATCACAACTCTCAACTTATTTGCATTCTCTGTTCGAGGATAACGATGAAGCTGATAACTTATCATACGGATGATGACTTATCAGAAATATTGTTAGCCATACTCCTCTTCGAATTACTTTAGATTTCAACTCCTTTGCTTCCATCCTTGTTGGTTTTTTTGCGTCATAGCTGCTACTGCAAAATCAAACATAAAAGGATAAAAAAATGACAAAATTTGCTTATGACTTTGCAATTATTCTTAGTTAAAAACCTCAAATGTGTTAGCATTAGATCACACATCCACATCCTCAACTTTAAACAATTGTTTGTCCTCAAGCAACTCAACACAACTAAGAGAATACAAAGTACATTTAGCAGTCAATCATCCATATTATCTCAAAATATTTTCACCCTCTCCAATGTCAGTCAATTCAAGATTAATGAAGAACACCAAAGCAACATACAAAAATTAATAGGGAATTTCATTTAGGCTAAAGTTAGCTCATATCAAAATGGCCTATAATCCTTTCCTAACCCCTATCCTTCAACCTAGGTAAGACTAAATGGGAAATTTTTGGCTTCAGCATAAGAGGGAACTATGTAATATCTCACACACACTTGGAACAAAGGTATATTGCAATCTACTACTCATTCAGTTCATGCAGCTGTTTAGCAATGATTATTGTGTTACGATAACTAATTCCATAAAAAGATGCATAGTGGTCACACTTAAATGCAAATCACACAGTTAAAGAAGTAGACCACTTGAAGAGGTGTACAAAAATCACAAAACAATTCAACTTTCTCAAGTACAAGTATTTCTCCTAGTTGACTACAAAATTTTACAAGAATAATTTACCCTACACGCTCAACTTAAAATCAAAAAAAAATGTAAACTTAGGATTTGAGTATACCTGGAATAGATCAATCCCGGGGAACATAGGTTCTTGACCCTGCCGCCATATCCTTTTCTGCCCTATATCCATCAGGAGCCTTGCTCTGTTCTGGTGCAGCTGATCTATCAGTCTCTGAAGGCCTACAAGTAGAGGCCCCTGTAGCTCTTGCTTGGATGGATGCCTCCTATCTCACATTGTCCACTAAGGACTCAATCTTTTCCTTTTTCATATCCTCCTTTTCAGACTCTTTCTTGCCCTCTTCTCTACTTTTCTTTCTTTATCACTATCTATCCTCTCTCTCTTACCTTTTCCTTTCTTCTCACCTTTTTTCTTTTTTTCTTCACTAGCTCTTCTATGAGATCATGCATTGGGATTTCTCCCTCAAACTCCTCAGCTATTGGATCTGCTGACACCATAAAGTGGTGGTGTTGTAACTTCCCAACCTCTGCCTTTACTTTGTCTAGGTCTTATATCAATAATGCCATCTCTAGAGTTGACCTCTCTTTAAACTGTGCATTAAAGTGGTTCTCCAATTCATTGATTCGACCCGACAGAGCCTTGTAGAGCTCGAGTACAGGCTTAACCCTCTTGTCTACTGCAGCTAAAAATTACTTGGCAAAGAGTTTAAGCTGAGCCTCACACCACTTGGACTGCTTTGCTACTCTTCTAAAATTTATAGGGTTGAACACAAATTCTGTTATAGGCACCGCAGCTGAAGGGTTTGTCTCAGTTACAGACACTAGACCTGCTCGTGCTGAAGATGTTGGTGGTGCAGCCTCAGAATCCTGTACTTCTACATTAGGCACTGAGCTGGTACCTGTAACTGGTGGATCAACTGGAATCTCTGTACCCCTATCAAGCATTAGCCTCAACTAATTTTCCTTATTTCGGATAGGATTATGGGTCTTCTTGGCAAGGATTTCTTCTCTAACCCTACAATCTTGCACACATCGGCTGCCCTACACAACCTTGTAATCAAATAGGGGAAGAGATATGTTGTATCAGACCTTGAGACCTAAATTTTTATCTCTTCAATGATGATCTCTCCAAAGTTTAATTTGTGGTTAGCCACTAGACTTGCGACTAGTATTACTCTATCATTCCTTAGGATATTATCTCCATCTGTGGGCATCAACTAGGTACGCGCCATTCCCCACCAAAATCTTGTCCCTAAATTTAGGGAGGTCTTAAAGATTCTTTTACTTGGGTTGGTCAGCAATTCCGATTCTCCATCAGTTATGAACGTGGCTAACCATGACCTTTGATTTTCCTGATGCTTCAATCAGGCATAAAAAGTAGGTGAAGTGTCTTGAGGAGTGAAGTTTGGGCCATGAAGGAACCTGTTGATTGTTACTTTAGAAACAATTCACCATTACACCCCGTACCGGGACTTTATCCAACAAAGGTTAGTCAGTTGCTTTCTTCCCTTCTCTACATATGCTTTCCAAGAGAGCTTGGTAGTTTTGATAGAACTCCCTAACTAGTGTAAGAAAAATGAATTTCCTCCTCTTGTTGTCCATCCCAAATTGTAATAACAGAATTTTTGCTCCACCTCGGGGTATCTGCTCAACCCTTTAATGATGATTCTCTTCTATTCGAAGATTGGCCTCATAACAGCCCTTCTGTTAGTTCTGTAAATCCCATAAAAGAAAATCTTCTGAGCTTTGAGAATCTTCCACGTAGTCCTATCTAATACTTCAGGATTCTTGCACTTAACAATAGTTCCCGTAATCGAAGATTCTTCCTCTTCTTGTGGCTCTACAGAAAGGGACTCCGTTAATGGTCCCACAGATTCAAGTTTCCCAGACTCATGCTCCCCGGAATCAGTATGATCTGAATCATGCTCTTCAGATTCAACATATTCAGAATCTTGTTGCTCAGAGGCCGTCTGCTCAAAATTTGTATGTTCAGATGTTGTTGTCTTAGTGTCACTCTTCTCACTCTCCTCTACTTCATCTGATAGAGGTGGTGAAGGGTTTTTAGGGCTTTTCTTCTTCTTTTGTTTCCTGAGCAGAGGCTCTTCCTCTTCATAATCAGACTCTTTATTGAAGAGTCTCTAAGGTACACTTCCCTTGATCACTCTCTTTGTAGATTTTCAGTTCTTTCCTTCAGGTGTTATTTCACAACCTGTAGCAAGAGAAAAACAATTAGTCGAACCTCAAGAGTATAAACATAAATACATTAATCATTTTAAGTTTCACACCCCTTGAAAGGGCTTATTCATGTTTCAGATCCCAAGTGTGATGATATTTCTAATAAGCCATCACAAATGTAATAGCTTATCACAAATGTCGTCAGCTCTAAACAGAACCCATGAAATTTTATTAACTTCTGATGACATTTTTGATAAGCCATCACAGTTGTAAGAACTTATCATCAATGTCATTAGCTCTAAATAGAACGCACAATATTTTTAGCAACCTTTGATGACATTTCTGATAAGCCGTCATAGTTGTGATAACTTATCATGAGATGAATGTCGCCATCTCAGGATATAAATCTAACTCAACTTTAACTTGTTTTTAATTCGCTTTCTCCCTAAAACCCCATTGGTTCTCATTTTTGAGTTGATCTTGTAAGTCCCAAGCTTGCACAGCAAACCCTAGTTCCCGACTTTCATCCATTTACAATATAACTTGATTCAAGCTTCTTGGGAACTTGGGTTCACCTCAGTTTATCACTTACCAATTGAAAAGAAGGGCTAGGTTTTGAGCATACCTGGTGGTTACCTTCACTTCTATTACATGAGCAATAGAAAGTAAAGAAATATTCTTGATTTTGATTGCTAACCTACACACACAAGGAAGCTTACTTTTGTTATAGTTGGAAACACTTTGAAAAAGGGAAGAAAATAAACTATATATGGAAAGAAAATAAAACTTTAAGTAAAATAGAGGAAGTAAGAGGAAAGGTGGAAAGACAGCGTCTTGGGCCGGGTCGGATCTTTTTACCTTGGCCTAGACTTTCAGCTAATTTTGGGGTTTTTTTGTGATGACATTTCTGATAAGCCGTCACAAATATAATAGCTAATCAAAAATATTGTCATCCTTAACACACCCTACCTCAGAGCTGATGTACCTGACGATAAATCTGACGGCTTATCATATTTGTGACAGCCCATCACAAAAATATCTTTAGGAGCACTTGGATGAATACATCGATTCCACCTTCTTTGCACTAGAACCTAACTACAAAATAAATAATTTGCTGGAACATAAAAATTTTGGGTTGCCTCCCAATAGCGCTTGATTTAATGTGGCAGCATGACTTGGTTTCTTGATTGCTCAAACTTCGCCAAGACAACCTATTGATAGCTCTTTACCATCTCCATAGAATATATCTACGATTGAGAAAACACTCATCTCTTTTTATTATGTCATAGATGAGTGTATTTTGAATCGTGCTTCAGTATTATTCAGCCTGAACTTCAGCTCATTCAGCTCCATATCTATGATCACTCTCTCGGTTGTAAGGAATAGTCTGCCCAAGATGATGGGCACATTGAAATCCATCTCACAGTTTAGGACTACAAAATTAGCATGCATAATAAAGTCGGCCACCTTTACCAATACATCATGTAATATGCCCACTGACCATTTTACAAACCTATCTGCCATCACCAATCGCATGGTCATTGGGGTAGGATCCCTCAAACCCAGTTTCTTGTACACCGCAAGTGGCATTAGGTTTATACTGGCTCCAAAATCGCATTATGCTTTTGTGAAATTCAGGGACCCAATAGTGCATGAAATGGTAAATGCTTCCGGGTTTTCCTTTTCTACACTAAAGACCTTGTAGAGATAGCACAAAAATGAAGAAGATTTTCCTCTGGCTCATAGCTAAACTTACGTTTCTTTGTGACAAGGTCTTTCATAAACTTTGCGCATCCTGGAATTTGCTCAAGTGCCTCAACTAAAGGCACATTTATTGTCAATTGCTTGAGCATTGCCATGAATTTGCTGAATTTTGTACCATCAGCTTTTCTGTTCAACCGCTGAGGAAAGGGAGGTGTTGGTCTTGGGATATTTTTCAAAATTACCTTCTTTTCCTTTTCTTTCTTTTTTTCTCTAGAGCATCATCAAAATTATCCTGCTTCTCAGACTCCACTGGACCTCCTTCTTTCGATTCATCATCAACTACCTCATCAATGATATATTTTTCCACAGAAGGGTCAGGCAATATCTTACTACTTCTAGTGGTAATCGCCATATATGAGCCATCATTCCATAGATTTTGGACCGTATCACTTGTTAATGTTTCGCTCTTTCTCTAGTTGAATACTACGGAGAGTTGGCTCATCTGCTACTCTAACTATTTGATTGCGGTGGGTGCGGGTTTACCAACTGACTAATAGATGATAGATCAGTCTTTATGGTAGTCACACCAGAGTTGGTAGCTTCCACTCCCTTCAACAAATTAGCCATCATGTCCTCCATGAACATCTTTTCAGAAATTGTTGTAGCAGCCTCACAATTTCCAAGAGGGACATAGATCCCGCTTCTATCATTGTTGTTCCTCTAATTTCCCTTCTCTCTATCTTTATAATAAGGCTTATCATAATAATTCTGACCTTGATTCCCTTCGCCATTGCCTCAAAAACCCCCTAATTATTAACATAGTTCATCTCTTCTTCTACATCAGCATCAACTCTATTCTGAGATCCCACAGCTTTCACCTTCTCAGTCTTACCTGATAGCAAGTGCTTGGTTAGGAAGTCCATCTGTGTTTTAAGGTGAGCCATGTCTTAATCACGCTCTTTATCTCTTCTATATTGTTCTGCAGTAATATCCCCTGACACAGTAGGGCTAGCTACCATAGAGTCTCTGGTATGCCATACCCGACTCTGTTTAGTCATTCTTTCTAGTATCTCTGAAGCCTGTAGGAATGTAAGATCAACAAACGAACCACCAGTAGTATTATCTATTATTGGATTTGTCACAGAGTTAAGAGCCCTGTACAAATTCTCCATTAAGTGTATGTCTGTCATATTATGGTTCAAACACTGTGTCAGCTTCTTCTTGAATCTTTCCCAGGTTTCATGCAAGGCTTCAGTTGGGAGCTGCCTAAAGTTGTTAATCTCATCCCTCAACTGTACCCTCCTGGAAGGCAAAAAGAACCTTTCTAGGAAAGCTTCTTTCAACTGCCATTAGTTGGTTATAGAATCGGGTGTCAGCTCATTTAGCCACAAAGTTGCCTCTCCAAACAGAGAAAAAGAAAACAATCTCAACCGGATAGAATCCGGTCCTACTCTTGGGTTATCAAAAGATTTATAGATGGTGACAAAATTCACCAGATGCAAGTTCGGGTCATCCCCAGGAAGGCCACCAAACAAGCCCTTCAGATTAAGGAGTTGAATTATATTACTCGTAATGTTAAATTTATCCCCAGGTGCCAACGGTGGAGGAATGATTGCACCTGTTGCACCTGCTCCGTCCATTTTATCATCATCATCATTGAGGTCATATTGGATCGGCTGGTACTCTTGCCTTTTTCAGAACAGACAGCAACTCATCGTCTCCTAAATCTTCATCCTCAAGATTTTGATGTCGTGCTTGTTGGCCAACATTCTCCACATTCACTTGAGATCTAACTAAGGCTGCTAATCTGTCAGCCTCTTGCTGTTCTGTCATTCTTCTAATTTGTTGCGGTTTCAAATTAGGTGGTAATAATGCAATACTGCAATACTACAATACTAGATATTTCCTGAAATAGAGGTTTTTAGTTTAGCAAGTAATTGTTAGTCACTTTAGTTACAGTGTTCATAATCAAAAGTTTATGGAAAAACCAGAATTATGTTCACTAGGAGTTTTGGTACTTGATAGATGCTAATGGTGGTTCAAGATTTTCATAGTAGGTACGATAATAAGTTGTCTTTATCGAAGTTATGCCTAAATGTCTCTCGACCTACTTAAGCATTTAATTACCTAATCCTCTCAGGCTTAGGGAATTTATATTCATGACCAGATTTTACCTCAGGTTAATCAACCTTGTTATAGCGTCAATTATTACATGAAAATTTTTAGTGCTTCCAAGTCCCTGTTAATAATTCACTTCCCACTATATTTGATTTCTTTCTCAAACAAATCAAAGCAAGTATTATCCATCATTTGCAAACAATAGACGATAATTAAAACCTCAGAATTATCAAGGAGTCCTACCACCTTTTGAATCTTGAACACTCAGATACTTATCAAGACTTAACCTTAGATACCATAATTTAGGTTAAAGGAATCTAGACGCTCATGATGCAATACTCGAAACAACTAGTTATATTCATAATTTGAAAGACAAACTTACCACAAGATGAATAGAAACTACAGATTCTTAGATTAGATCACAATAGTAATCCCAAAATAATGATGATAATATCTTCAAAGTAATTGCTTGTTCAATTCAAGAAACTAGAGAGAAAATATCAAAATATGTGTCTCCAAAAGATGTTTGGAACTCTCAAGAAAACCCTAAAACAAGACTTTAAATAGTTCAGCCTAAATAAGTAAACAAAATCACAGAGTTTAATAATCCCTCGAATTAGGTGACGATATTTGTGATAACTTATCAGGAGGCTGATGACTTGTCACAAATGTCGTCAGCTCCTCTTTACTTTTAATACTCGTTGCTTTAGGCTGACGACAAAATATGATGTCCTATCAACTTCTTGATGACTTATCACGAATGTCGTCAAGTCTCTACCTCAGCTAACATGTTCTGCTTTAGGCTGACAACAATTTTGATGACTTGTCAGCTTCTTTATGGCTTATCGCAAAATTTCATCACAACTCTCAACTCAGGTGCTTTCTTTATGTGAGGCTGATGAGGAAGCTGATAACTTATCACAGGGCTGATGACTTATCAGAAATGTTGTTAGTCATACTTTTCTTTGAATTACTTTAGATTTTAACTCGTTTGCTTCTATCCTTGCTGGTTCTCTTGCATCATAGCTTCTACTGCAAAATCTAACATAAAACAATCCAAAATGACAAAAGTTGCTGAAGACTTTGCAATTATTCTTAGTTAAAAG
This sequence comes from Capsicum baccatum var. pendulum, assembly GCA_030864225.1. Taxonomy (NCBI): domain Eukaryota; kingdom Viridiplantae; phylum Streptophyta; class Magnoliopsida; order Solanales; family Solanaceae; genus Capsicum; species Capsicum baccatum. The sequence goes on from CM061550.1 coordinate 60,347,877, forward strand.
CCTCAAATGTGTTAGCATTACCTCATACATCAGTCCCATCAACTCCAAAATTCAGACAGTAGAGGCTTTTCAGACTAGAGTATTTGAGATAGATATTTCAGTATTTAGTTTTTAGTATTTAGTATTTATTTGTAGTTTTTGAACCTTATGGCAAGTTTTCACCAAATTTCTACATTATCACAGTATTATTACTCAGTTATTGCAGAAACTACCAGTCATGCGTTAACTTTTGGTCCTTCGGGATTATGAGCACCATGTAGCATCTGGGGTACAGACTCGAGGCATTATAGATATGGTTCCATTATTTATGATATCGAGTACTAGAGGTATTATATACCTGAAAGTAGCTGCTATTGTATACCTGAAATTAGCTATTTACTTAGTTTCCAATTGTAATAGAATAATCTCATAGTATCCTGAACAGTAGTGTTTAGCCAGTTAACAAAATCAGCTTGATTTCAATCAAGCTTAGTACAGTCTAGTGATTAGTGTTGGTTCAATTGGGAGTAGGATTCAACATCGAGCAAACCCAGGGATTGGGTCATTCCTGCAACATAGGTTTTGACCCTTAGTAGCAGTCCCTGAGTTACAAAACTACGTAGCCCAGTGTAGGGTAAATCGTCTTCCTGCCATACTAGGGTTGACGTAACCATATACATCTTATGAGTCTTCCTTCTATATTAGGGTTGACCCAGCCAATTTTAGTAACCCATGGCATGGTGCTAACACCCTTCAAACTGGGGTTACAAGTTGGACCCCAAATCGGTCTATAATCACGGTATATCAGTTAGATGATAACTCCTACAAATTTAGTAATCAGTATTCAATATTCAACCTTCAGTATGTAGTATTCAATATTCAGCATAGAACTCAGTTCAGTTCTACACAATCATGACTTACAGTTATTAGTATTCAGTTACCAAAACTTAGTACTTCAGTTTCAGTCTAATTTAGACAGACAATATATGTTTGGTATTGTGTGTTTAGTATTTACAGTAGTCTTAGTCTTGCACATACTCTCATCCAGTTAATTCTCAATATTTAGCGAGTATTTCTCATGCACATAAACCCATGCATATTAGCGTAACCTCACCTAGCATAATAGTACTTTAAAAGTACTAACGCATACTCTCTTTATACTATGATGTCTTATATCATAGCTTCAGATGCTTGGGTTCTTTACCATATTTAGCCAGATCAGCCGCAGCTACAGTGGTGATTCCTCATCCATCGAGGACATGATATTTATTTAGTCATTGCATTATTTCATTACTTCAGTTATTTTCAGACAGTAGTTGGAGTTAGTTAGGGCCTGTCCCATGAACTCTTTTATTTCAGATATTTTGAGGCTTTCAAAAACACTTTCAGTTAGCAGTTATTCCACAATGATACTTAGTATTAATTTCAGTTTGTGAACCTTATGGGATTTTTAGTCTTACTTCCGCATATCCTTTACGATTATTATTCAGTGCTCACAGCAGGTAGCAGTCATGGGTTAGCTTATGGTCCTTCGGGGTTGTATGCACCATGTGACGCCCAGGGTTTAGTCTCGGGGCATTACACAATCCTATGGTTCATCTTGGGTAACTTGTGAATTCCTTGTGAAAGTGAGCATAATTTGAATCTTATACCCATTTGGTGATAATTGTATCTATGTGATTGATTATGGGTAACTCTCTTATGGTGAGGGCACATATTTAATGATAGTGTGGTGATTTAAGTAATCTTGTTTCTTGAGTAATGTGCATCAGTTTTCAAACTTGGTGAGTCAATTCTTGAAGTTAGAATTATCATTGCTCATAATTCTCAACCACCAGTAGTTCGCACTACATCCTTTGTACCTCATTTTATGGTCACCAGGAGTAAGACCAAATCACAACATCCCTAAGCTTGCATTGTCACAAAATATCCTTTGCATCCATCTAACCTTTCACTTAAACCTACTTGTTTACCCAAGATAACAAAGATCCAAAATGGCAAAAGGCTATGCAAGAAGAGTACAACGCCCTCTTGCAAAATGGTATTTGGTCCCTTGTTCCATCCTTCACGGAAAAGAATGTTGTGGGGTTCAAATGTATTTTTAAGTTATAACTCAATCCTAGTGGCCCCATTAAGCATTACAAGGCTCGTTTAGTGGAGAAAAGATTTAGCCAAGAGGATGGAGTGGACTATCATGAAACATTCGGTCCCATGATAAAGCCTACAACTATCCAAGTGGTTTGTCTCTAGCTCTATTCAAAGGGTGGTCTTTACAGTATCTTGACATGCATTTCTTCAAGGGCAATTACATGAAGAGTTATACATATCTTAACTGATCTTGGGTGTATTTATAAGCCTAAGCACCATAATTTATCCATATTTTAGCTATGATTGTAGAACAAAGTGCCTAGTTTCTTATGTTTTTACTCTACTTCTATGTAATTGAGCTAACCGATGTGATTAACATAATTTTAGGTATTAATGAGGTAGATGAAGACATTATGGGACTATGGAATGTGGATGGCAAATGACACAAGAGAGAGTAGCAACTTCGACCAAATGTGGCACCTAGAAACTACAATCTGGACCAAATGTGGTGCCTAGAAACTATGTCCAAGACTAGTTTGTCATTTATAATTAGTTCAGGGACCTAGAAGGCAATTATGAGAGAAAAGATTATTAAAAGGCTTAATGCTGAATTTTTAAGGAGGATTCATTATTCTGTATTTTTTTAAAGAGAGCAGAGAAGGGTGGATTAGCTTGAGAGAGAGAGAAAAATGTATTTTTACTCTTGCTCTCAGTATTCGCACACCAAGATCGTCTTCTAGTTTTTGATATGATGAATATTTCTATTGTGATTTTCATTTTATTCATGAGTATCTAAGTTTATTAGTTAAAGTTATGGAAGCCTTGTAGCATACAATCTATTACTTTGGGTTTTGAATTCATTAGCAATTGATTTGTTTACATCATACTCTCTTCGTTTATCTTGAATTCTCGTGGTTGAAAACATAGAGGATATGCCTTAAAACGCAACTTGTTTGAAAGAAAGGTTGTTTTTCGGAGAGGAGAGTAGTGACAAGAAAATAGGATTACCAACCCCTATTTCATATGTTAATGCCTTAGAAGGATTAACTACTTGGAGATTTCATATTGCTTTTGGTAAACGCTTTTGATTCGAGAGAACTAAAGTGAATTAGTCCTTGATGGTTGAGAAACACTAGGATTATGTTATTAAATATAATACGTTTCTCTGTAAGCATGATGTATATTCGTAAAGCCCAGATTTAGAAAGTATTGAAAACTACAAGGTGGACATAACCCTAGCTTGCTCTTTCTCTCAATTTGAATACTACCACACTTATTTCATATTGTTAAACTGAAACCATTAATTTATGAACTGAATCAAATCCCCCCTATTTATTTTACAGAAACGAGCGATTAAAAGTCAACTAATCTGCATGCAACTTAATTAGCACCATACTCCCTATGGGATTCGACCCAAACCTAGTTGGGTTATATATTTGACAACGACCGCTTACTCTCTCGTAAGAGAGGTGTAGTTTGGGCGTATCAAATTTTGGCGCCGTTGACGAGGAATACGATTGTCGATTGAGTTTATGTGTGTAAGTTGATTGTTATTCAAGTTTTCTTATTTTACATTTATTTGTTATTTTTGTTTGTTATAGGCTCATTGTTGTTTGTGCCACGAACCAGAAGTTCAGGAGAACCATTATTACCCTTCAATCCTGAACCTCATCTTATTGAAAGAATGGTTAACCAACAGAAAGTTGAAAGATTAGCCACTTTGGCTAATGCTCAATTAGACCACCAAAATACTAATAACCCAGGTCGGGAACCTAATCCATACGAAGAGGAACTAGGAAACAATGAGTTGATGGGGCCAGTTAATCGAAGGCGTGCAGAGGATATAGTTGCACCAGTGAACAGAAATGTGAATAGAAATCGTCCTTTCAGAGCAAGACCTGAACGCCAAGCTATGTATTTTAATCAGGAGGATGATAATGATGACTTTGACAGAGCCGGTGCAACAGGGGCTATTATTCCTCCACCCTTAGCACCCGAAGCCAAGTTTAATATTAAATGCACTATGATCCAGTTGTTGCAACTCAAAGGGTTATTTGGTGGACTTACAGGCGACGACTCAAATACATATTTAGTTAATTTTATCTCAACATACATGTCGTTTGACAACCCAGGGGTTGGACAAACTGCAATTCGACTGCGCCTATTTCTATTGTCTCTATCTGGAGAGGTAAATCTATGGTTAAGTGGGCTAACTCCCGACTCTATTACCAATTGGAGGCAACTGAAAGATGCTTTCCTTGAAAGATTCTTTCTACTATCTAAGAGAGAACAGTTAAGAGATGAGATAAGTAATTTCAGATAGCTTCCAACTGAAGCTCTCCACGAGACTTGGGAGAGGTATAAGAAGAAGCTTATGCGGTGCCCAAATCATCAGATGACCAATGTGTACTTGATGGAGATATTATATCGGGCCTTGAATTCGGTTACCAATCCAGTGGTAGATAATGCTGGGGGTGGATCATTCATGGACCTCTCTTTTACTGAAGCTTCTAAGAATCTTGATTGGATGACAAAGCAGAGTAGAGCTTGGCATACCAGGGATTTTGAGGTAGCAAGCTCTACTGTATCTATTGGCATGACTGCAGAACAGAGGCGAAGAGAAGAAGAGTGTGACCAGGACATGGCTTATATAAAGATGCAAATGGATCTTTTCACTAAGCACCTATTATTAGGATAGATAGAGAAGGTTAAATTTGTAGCATCACAGGGGAGGGCTGCCTCTAATCCTGAGAAAGAAGCCAATTACTTGAACAATCAGATGGGTTTCTGAGGTGGTGGCCAAGGAAAACAAGGTTGGAACCATCAAGGATATTGGAAGAGTAAAAGTGATAGGAGTACACTGTATATACCTCTTGGAAGCCGTGATAATGCTTCCACTAGCTCAGGCAAAATGTCCATGGAGGACATGATGAAAAAACTATTAAAGGGAGTTGAGGGGACAAATTTTAGGGTACTACTGGAAAGAGTGAAATATCTTCCATGAGTTATCTAGTAAATTCGTACTCAGTCACTGTTAAAAAATTAGAGCAACAGATGATCCAATTATCTACAGCATTCAACCAAAGATAGAATGGGACTCTACTAAGTGATACAGTTCAGAATCCAAGGACTGATGGATCATGTATGGCCATTACAACTAGGAGCAGTAAGATGTTATCTAGTCCATATTTAGGAGATTCTTCTTATACTGATAAGGTTGAAATGGATTGGGAGATGGTTGATGAATCTCCAGTGGTGCCTGTGGAGTTGGGAGGTTTGAAGAAGAAGAGTTCGGAATTTGAACAACCAACTAAGCCAAAGTATGTTAGTGATGTGGAGCAAGGCATAAGAAAGGAGGTAAAAGTTGCTCCCACTGAAATCCCAAGGACGCCACCCCCATTTCCACAATGATTAAATAAGAAAGAAGATGATGGCAAGTTTAGTAAATTCATGACTATATTGAAGCAGTTGACAGTGAATGTGCTCATAGTTGAAGCACTAGAACAGATGCCCGGATAAGCTAAGTTTATGAAAGACCTGTTGAGAAAGAAAAGGATTGTGAGCTATGAAATGGTAGACAATCTTCATCATTGTAGTTCTATTTCTACAAGATCTATTATCCAGAAGAAAGATGATTCGGGAGCATTTACTGTTCCATGTATGATTGGATTGCTAAAGTTTAAAAAGACTATTTGTGATCTTGGGGCAAGTATCAATCTTATGCCATTGATAGTTTTTAAGAAACTGGGTCTGGGAGATCCTACGCCCACCAATATGCGGCTTCTAATGGCGGATAGATCAGTAAAAAGGCTGATTGGGATTCTACATGATGTACTTGTAAAAGTTGTTGATTTTATATTTCCTGCTGACTTTATAATTCTTGATTGCGAAGTGGACTTTGAAGTACCCATAATTTTGGGTAGGTCGTTCTTAGCAACTGGGAGAGTATTAGTTGACATGGAGCTGAATGAGCTGAAATTTAAGATCAATGTGAAAGAAGTTAGCTTTGAAGTATGTCGGTCTATGAAACAACAAAAAGTGATTAATGTATTCTCGATTGTTGATGTATTCTATGAAGATGAGCGAGATGTACCAGTTAAGGATATGTTTTTTATGGAGACCATTGTTGGTTTGGTTAAACTTGTAAGCAAGGATGTGAGTGACTGCAAAGTGGTTGAACTAGGAATAAAGCATTTTCTTGATCCAGCAAATGAGGTACAAAATGTATCATTGATGTATCTTGACGAAGTCTGAGTAGTCAAGATAATTGAGTCATGCTGCGACGTTAAATCAGGCGCTGCATGGGAGGCAACCCATGATTTTATTTTCACTTTATTATGTTAAACAAAAATGCAAAAGCAAGACTCGATCCACAATCAAAACTACGGCACTTGGTGGGAGGCAACCTATTTTTCTAATCATTTTTTTTATTTTAGATTAAGTGTAGGTGCACGAAGTACTAAAGAGAATATTAGTACCAATTTTGATTTGAAAGCGAGCCATGTAAATGGTGGTAAGTTTATGAGTGATGGGAACATTACAGGTAAGTTGGAGTGGTCAAATGTGTAAGGCTCAAGTATGATTCACATTAGAGTCACGCTTTGAATTATGTTAATCCGACCCAACCACTGACCTCGATGGGGGTGCGAGGGTGAAGCCCCCGTGGTATGGACCTTTCCGACCAAGAGTGCACCGCACATCCCATCGCACATGCTCATTAGACCAACTATGTGATACCCTATGCGCCGCATATGAAAATATAGGCGATAGGGTATACGCCCCATATTCCATCGCCTATGCTCACTACCTCACTTAGGCGATAGCTTAGGCGCCGCCTATGTCAACATACGCGATAGGTTAGGAGTCTCTTATACCATTGCCTATGCTCACTGCCTCACTTATGCAATAGCTTAGGCGCCGCCTATGTTAACATAGGCGATAGGTTAGTGATAACGCTCAAACTACAGCTCTCGTAAGAGTGTAAGCGGTCGTTGTCAAATATAGAACCCAACTGGGTTAGGTGTCGAATCCCACAGAGAATACTTGGTCACTAAGTAAGCAAAGATTATTAGACTTTTGGTGAAAGTTTCGTAAAAAGGGGGGATTGTAGCGTGAGTAACAAAATAATAACGTAAGAACAGAAAATAGAAGAGTAAAACGGATTGCCTGGTTGGTTTTGATCAATGAGAATTGAGAGATGGGGTTATGTCCACCTTCTGAGTTGTACGTATCTATTGACTATGAGTTATGCGGAATTCAGACATGCATGTGCTTACAGAGAATTGTATTCTATGGTAAATCCAGGCGTCTTTCGACCATCAAGGATTATTTCACTTTAACTCTTTCGAGCTTAAAGCGTATCTAACGGTACAAATTCTCCAAGAGGTTAATCCAGTTACGGCACTAACTTTTTAACAGGGGTTGGTGCCCTATTACCTTGACATTATCTCTTTTCCAGACATATAACTTTTCTTTCGAACAAGTTAATGCTATACTGGCATATTCTATATGTTTGCAACCACAAGAATTTAAATTAAGATGAAGAGAATAATGATATAAGCAGCATACATGTCACGAATTCACAAACTCATAGCAATAGATAGTAGCTCATAAGGATTCCATAACCCCAACAGAGAAGTTTAGCTATTCATGAGTGCCACGGAAATCACAATAGTCATTAACATTATACCAAAATAAAGATAGAACGTGTAGTATGGTTTGGTAGTGCTTGTGGCGTGAATTCCTTGCAAATAGTGTTTATCTTGTCGTGAAAATTTAGAATTCGAATAGATGAAGAGAATTGTTTTGAAAGTAATTGATGGAAGAAGTATAAAGATGAATGAGAATTCGAATGTGTATTATGAATGAGTTGATCATTAAAAAGCTGCAGAAAAATAGGGTATTTATAATACCCATATCCTATTCCTACTAGGCTATTGCGTACTTATCCTAATCCTAACAAATTACTGCATCATTATCCTAATCCTAATAGGTTACTGCTGATCCCCAAAGTCTTGAGAAAGGCTGTTTTTGCCCGGGACAGGTTTCCCATGCGTCACTTTTAGTCCTTAGGCGTCCAAGCTTTGATTTCCTCCTTTCGTGAAGCTTCCTTTGGCGTCAAGTTATCCATAAAATGCTGAAATCTTCATCATTTATACCTGAAAACTTGCTAATCATGTTTGTTAGCTCGCTTACAGGAAAAAGGACTAAAAGTGCATGAGTTATATATTTTGTCCTCAAAACTTAGCTAAAATATGGGTAAATTATAGCACTTTAGGCGTGTAAATACGCCTATCATCAACACCCCACACTTAAAGCTTTGTTCGTCCTCGAACAAAATATCATATCCTTCTAAACATCTACTTAGGGTTTCACAGTAACAACATAAAATATTCATCCAGACAGGCATAGCAATTATTAACAAAGAGTAGTTTTCTAATCACTACTAGAAATAATTCAACCTCTAATATAGACTCGTGATGGTGGTTAATTTGTATTCAAGAAGTTAAGGCACAAAGAATCATACAAACTACCCAAAACTCATCAACCATGTGTGTCTCACATAAGATATTACCCATAATCACTCACAAGTATTGCATTTTTCGAAACATGGGTATATGATTTTCCTTGCTCTCACTCTCACCAAGAATTCATATGTTGCAACTGATGACCATAGGCTTTCCCTTAGTGTAATGCTCCACTAAATATCAGAATGCTAAGCTTAGGATCAAATAGGTCTTTTACATGTTGTAATGTAGGCTAAGGGACGGTTAGGACTATTTTGGCCAGAAATAGTGACTATGTTCCTAAGCGCTTTAATACATCACATTATGCCATTAACACTTTCTTTCAAACAACCTTTCTACTTTCTTTTATTCTATCACCCCTTCTCACCTCTTTTGTTATTCAATTTTGAACAGAATTAACTTTTTATTTTTCTTTACATTTTTTTTTTAAAACACACCTCTATGATAACCATTCTTTTTCATAACGAATTCAAGTACCAATTCTCTTTAAGGCACTACTCTCACCCAATTTCCTCTTATTTTGTCACATGACTTCACAATTTTAAAGCACTTAGGAATTTGGATCAAATTATGGTCTTGAAAAAAAATAGATTCGGCTTACATATGAGGTTGTCAAAGAAAATAGGCTTAAGGCTCAAAGGGGGTTATCTAGGATGATGTCCATGGGTAGATAAAATGAAGGTAAACAATCATAGGTTGCCAAAGAAATGCCTAAATAATCTCCTAACTCACACTCTTTATTTCGCTTTACATACATACCAGGCAAGTTCTTACATCAGCCACAACATAGAATATACTATCATCTCATACACACAAGGCACATGGTCGACTTTATTGGGAGCAGTATAGACTCTTGACCCAATAGATGAAGGAATTAAACCACATAGATATCACACAGTGAGTCACACTTAGAGCCTAAATGTCTCAATAGTAATGATTTTATCACAGACTCTTGTCATAATACCATGCTGCCTATCAGAACAATTTCATGCAAAGTTAACAAAAAAATTTAACTACTAAAAAAAACTAAAAAAAAACAAAACAAACAAACATAAATAAATGCAAATGCAGATAAGGAAGTATAGCATACAAATACCAGCACCCCACACATAGACGGGACACACTGCCCTCAGTGGAAAATAAATAAGAAGAACCTGATTAGTCGAACTCCTCCTCTATGTCTGGGGTCATACCCCCTTCATCGGAATCATCATCAGAGTCGTCGTCATCAGAGTTCTCCTCTACGTCAGAGTATGGTATTCGACGATCATCATCGGTTGGCACATCATCATCAAGAGGTTCCTCAAAAAATACACCTACTCCACGCATCGCCCTCGCATGCTCATTCATTGGGTAGTCATAATCCAACTGTTGGAGCTCTGCAGCAGTTGGAACACGACCTCCGCTCATCATGGTAAACCGAGTCATGCCATACAGATGGCGAAAGAAACTCTCATCCCGAGCATGACGTTCTGCCGTGGTAAGGTTGACGCCATGTGTGGATTCAGCATCTTTAACCTTTGTGAGGTCAACCTTCTTTAGGTTGTGTGGAAGCTTATGATCAGCCGGTTCCTCTTCGATGTCCTCCTTCCTCAATATTGCGGTCAACAGATTGCCAAAGCTGAAGTGGAACCTCTTGTGTAGCCTGGCCTTTCGCATTGTAGATCGAATAATTGCCCCAATGTTAATAGGGACATTCGTCATCAATGCGTACACCAAGAACACTCTATCTCGTGTTATCTTTGTGTACTGTGTCCCTAGAATCAGGAAAGAGTTGACTATTCACAACCATATCCTAGCTTCCCAGGGAAGCATATGGGAAGGTGTTGTTCCGACCAGTGTCCTTGTGTCTACTCCATCGTGCCATAGATCTTGTTCCACACAATGTGTGTCTAATGGCCCTGTAATGAGGTCTGTTATACAGCTCCTTGAGTGGTGATGGATCAACAGATGCAAACCTAGAAAGGAGTTGAAGAACTCCGCATTTAGTTGTAGGACTTGGCCCCGAATCTTTACTTCACTCCCTGTAGTTTTCGGTGACCAGTTGGCATAGAATTCTCGTGTTAGATCGATATTGCATTCTCCCATATCTCGAAAGATTAAATCAATATGTAACGCCATGATCTTGGCCAACATGCGAGGTTCTTTCTTTGCTAGGCTTTCCTTGTGTATCAACTCCACATGAACATATTTTTTCTCTTTATTGTTCCTATACCACTCCTTTCCTTGATCCTATAGGACCCATTTGATTCCAAACATGCGGCGAGGTATTTGTAGCGAGGACGATTCTCCTTGCTTTTTTCGTCCCCTTTTCTGGCCTTTTTGTGAAGTGGTTGCATTATCCTTTCCTTGTCGTGCTTTTGGTGCCATTTGTACCTGAGATTAAAATGATAGTCATGTTAGCTTCATCTCGGTAGATACAATTGACAAGCAATCAGTAGTGGCACCACCCCACATTTAGTTTGTTGGCACAACTAGTTAAGTGAACGTTGTCGATTACTCAGACTTCATCGATATACGTTTAGGTGGTACGTTCCAACAATATAATCAGTGCAGTCATACTTTTCTTGTTATCTTAACTATCCTTTTTGATGCTATCTCAAGTAATCTTGACAATACTTTTCATGTTTGGATTGATGTACCCTTTTGAACAAGACTACTACATAGAGATTGTATCAAGTTATGGCTTAGAAATAATCAACATTTCATGTTTGTAGTTAACCATGATTTTTTCATCTTAATGAACAAGTAATTCGAACATGAAAGATTTCAAGTTACAAGATTATACCATTTTCTTGACCATGTCAATTCCGCAAAAGTATGACAGTGTATCAAAATCAAATTCAAGTTGGAAACAAGTCAAGACCATCCTTACGTATTCTTTCACTCACTTAGTTGTAGCATAACAAATCAACCACATTCATATCACCAATACTACTTCAAGATTTAACAATTTATTATAGGCGTAGTAGTGTAGTACTTACGGAATATAAAAGAAGAACAAAGAAGTACTTACTTGGTTGATGGCCTTGGAAGATATTCTTGCAAAATAAAAGAGCAAAGGGAAACTTTTTGAGAGAATTTGGAGAGGTAGGCGGCGCTTTAGGGTGGAATTGCAATGTGTTTTTGTTTTAAGACTAAGGTTTTATTTATAGGACAAGATTGGGTCGGGTTTTGACCCATTTGGAATCGGATTTGGAGACCAAAAGTGACCATAGGCGGCGCCTAAAGCTTTGCCTATGCTTGGCATAGGTGGCGTCTTTTGCAAAGCCTTGTTGAGCATAGGCGGCGCCTATGCTATGGCATTGTTAGGCATAGGCGGCGCCTATGCCATGGCATATGAGATTCAAAGACAAAAGGTTTTTTTATAGGCGGCGCCTATGCTATGGCATTGTTGAGCATAGGCGGCGCCTATGCTATGGCACTCTAGAATCCGAGAGCTTAGGCCATAGCATAGGGCTTGCCTTGTTCGTGGCCTAGATTTACATAGGCCTTGCCTTGTTCTTTGCCTATATTTTCATAAGAAATGCCTAACCCATAGCCTTTTGCTTCTTCATTCCTAACTTACCACCTTCCACATGCAATACTTCCAAATCAAAATTTGAAACCAATCTCCTCCTTTACACCTCTTGCACCTACATTTACTCAAAGACAACAAATACGATTAGAACGATGGGTTGCCTCCCATCAAGCGCCTTAGTTTTGGTCGTGGCTCGACAAAATCCTAGGAAAACGAAACAACAAAAACAATTAAAAACGATGGGTTGCCTCCCATCAAGCGCTTGATTTATTGTCGCGGCACGACATAGCTACCTCGAGTGCTTAGACTTTGTAGAGATAGATGGTGGCCATATAGTTTATCGAGTCAAGAGGACCGATATATGGTTTTACTCGTTGGCAATTTACCTTAAAGACAACACCATTATTGTCTTCTAACTCAACTACTCCCAACGAGTAGACTTGGCTAATTTTGTATGGGCTAGACCATTTGGACCTTAACTTACCTGGGAATAGCTTGAGTCTGGAATTGAAAAGAAGTACCATATCACCCTTTTGAAAGTTTCGTTGAACAATCACCTGATCATGATACTTTTTCATCCGCTCCTTGTAGAGGTCTGATCTTTCATATACATGTAGACGGAATTCATCCATCTCATTCAGCTGCTCCAACCTCAAGTTCATACAATCATCCCAATTCAAATTCAGTTGCTTCAACGCCCACAATGCTTTGTGCTCGAGCTCAATGGTTAAATGACAATCTTTCCCATAAACTAGTTGGTACGGGGACATGCCAATTGGCATTTTCAATGCAGTCCTATATGCCTATAGTGCATCGTCCAGCTTCTGAGACCAATCTTTCCTATTAGCATTTACAGTTTTAGCAAGGATTTGCTTGATCTCTCGATTGGAAACCTCGACCTGTCCACTAGTTTGTGGGTGATAAGGCGTGGCTACCTTGTATTGCTTGACACCATATTTTTCCAACACGGATTTGAACAGTTTGTTGCAAAAGTGAGATCCTCCATCACTTATGATAGTACGTGGGACCCCAAAATAAGAGAAGATGTTTCTCTTTAAGAATGCAACAACACGCTTTCCTTCATTATCAGTTAATGCTACTGCTTCGACCCATTTTGAAACATAATCTACAGCAACTAGGATATATTTCATTCCAAACGAATTCACGAATGGGCCCATAAAATCAATACCCCATACATCAAAGAGCTCTATTTCAAGAATTTTTGACATAGGCATTTCATGATGCTTCGAAATTGTGCCTTGTCTCTGACATTGGTCACATCTTCTCACAAATTCGTAGGCATCTCTAAATATCGAAGGCCAATAATAGCCGCTTTGCAATACATTTCTTGCTGTCCGACCGCCTGCATGGTGTCCACCAACTTGTGAGGCATGACTTGCTTCCAAGATACTTGGCACCTCCTCATGAGATATGCAGTGTCTGATCACGCCATCCGTCTAAATAAATATGCCTCATCCCAGAAGTAGTGTCTTACATCATGCATGAACTTTCTTCTTTGATGAAATGATAGATTCGCAGGCATCACATTGCTTACCACAAAGTTTGCAAAGTCTTCATACCATGGTAACTCTTCCATCATGGTGGCTAAGGTCTCTTTATCAGGGAATGCATCATCAATCTCTAGATCAGGCTACGCTATATGCTCGTTCTCGAGTCTAGATAGATGATCGGCCACTTGGTTTTCGCAACCTCTTCTATCTTTTATCTCGAAATCAAATTCTTGCAGCAACAATACCCATCGAATTAGCCTTGGTTTTGCATCTTTCTTTGTCATCAAATATCTCAGAGCTACATGGACTGTATGAACTACCACTTTAGTTCCCAACAGATAAGCACGGAACTTTTCAAAAGCATACACAACCGCTAGAAGTTCTTGTTCTATGACAGTATAGTTCTTCTGGGCTCTGTTCAAGACCTTACTCGCATAGTAAATTGGATGGAATAACTTTTCTATTCTTTGGCCTAATACAGCACCCAAAACTACACCGCTAGCATCACACATGACTTCAAACGGTAGAGGCCAATCTGGTGCTACAATGATAGGAGCTTCAATTAGCTTCCCTTTGAGGCGTTCGAATGCCTTCATACAATCCTCATTGAAGTCAAACTTTGCATCCTTCTCCAAAAGTTTGCATAATGGACTAGCAATTTTGGAGAAGTCTTTGATAAACCGCCGATAGAAGCCTGCGTGACCGAGGAAACTACGAACTTCTTTGACCGAAATTGGGGGTGGTAGTTTCTCGATAACTTTGATTTTAGCTCGATCCACCTCAATTCCTCTTTCAGAGATTTTATGCCCAAGCACAATACCTTCTTTCACCATAAAGTGGCACTTCTCCCAATTCAGCACTAGGTTGAATTCAACACATCTCTGTAATGCCATACTTAGATTTGTCAAGCACGATTCAAACGACTCACCCACAACTGAAAAATTGTCCATGAATACCTCCAGCGTGTCTTCCACCATATCAAAAAAAATGGACATCATACAATGCTGAAAAGTAGCGGGTGCGTTACATAGCCCAAAAGGCATACGTTTGAAGGCAAACGTACCATAGGGGCATGTAAACGTTGTCTTCTCTTGATCTTCGGGGGCGATACATATCTGATTATAGCCGAAATAACCGTCTAAGAAACAAAACTATCCTTCCCTTGCTAATCGATCAAGCATTTGGTCAATAAAGGGCATTGGAAAGTGATCTTTAAGTGTCCACAAATTCATCTTACGGTAGTCCATGCATACTCTCCACCCTGTGACAGGTCTGAGTGGAATTAACTCATTTTTTTCATTCGCAACTACCATTATGCCACCTTTCTTTGGTACACATTGTACCGGGCTTACCCATTTACTATCGGAGATTGGATACACAACCCCTGCATCTAACCATTTAATAATTTCTTTCTTCACCACCTCTTGCATAGGTGGATTTAGACGCCTTTGATGCTCTATAGTGGGTATGCAATTTTCTTCAAGCTGAATCTTGTGTGTACAAATCCCAGGAGGAACACCAATGATATCAGCGATGGTCCAACCGATGGCTCTCATGTACTTTCGTAGAACCATGATGAGAGCTGCAACTTGCTGCTCACCCAAATCTGCCGCCACAATAATTGGAAGTATGTTACCGCTTCTTAAGAATGCATACTTTAGATGATTAGGCAGCTCCTTTAATTCTAACGTGGGTGGCTCCTCAATAGATGGTTTAGCTGGTGGTGTAGGTCGGTTTTTGAGATCAAGGTCCAGCTTCTTGGGAGCATGAGGATATGTCCCTAATCCTGTTAGAGCACAAATAGTTTCTTCATAATTTTCAGCATCCTTATGCTCAACATTCATAAGCACAACCGCCAATGGGTCATCAACAAGCTGCTCCTCTACAGGTAATTCTTTCTCATCATCAATATAAAAATCAGCTACCGAGAACACATTCAGATCTTTGGTTTGCTTCATTGATTTGCATACATCAAAGCGGACTACTTCGTCATTCATCCAGAATAGAAGCTCATTAGCTCTTAAATCAATAAGCACACTTCCTGTTGTAAGGAAAGGGCACCCCAAGATTATGGGAACTTCAGAGTCTACCTCACAATCCAAAATAACGAAGTCTGCCGGAAAGATAAATGAAGAAACCTTCACCAATACATCACATAAAATACCAACAGGTCATTTTACCGACCTATCAGCCATCACAAGCCTCATGTTGGTTGGAGTAGGATCACCCAACCCCAAATTTTTGTAAATGGATAGTGGAATCAAGTTGATGCTGGCTCCTAAGTCGCATAATGCCTTGGCAAAATTCAAAGATCCAACAGTGCACGGAATAGTGAAGGCTCCGGGGTCGGCCTTCTTCTGAACTAGTGATCTGGTAGCAATTGCACTACAATGATGAACAGCATCTGTCAACTCACCACTTGCTGCCCGCTTCTTTGTTAAAAGATCCTTCATAAATTTTGCGTAACCAGGCATCTGTTCAAGCGCCTCAACCAATGGAACATTAATGGTCAGCTGTCTTAACATTGACATGAATTTATTAAACTTGGTATCATCAGCTCTCTTTTTTAATCTTTGAGGAAAAGGTGGTGGTGGAAGGGGAATAGTTTTCTCCATGACTTTCTTTCCATCTTGCTTCGGATTGGCACTCTTTTCGGGTTGTGGACGCTGAGGGGTGACGTCTTTGACGTCTTCTTCAGCTTCTTCGGTGGCTGCTGCATTATTTGTGGTATCATCGGCCACTTGCTTGCCTTGGGATGAATTTTCCAGCACCTTACCACTCCTGGTAGTGATGGCCATGCATGTTCCATCGTTCCTTGGGTTTTGCACTGTATCGCTAGGTAAGGTGCCAGCTTTTCTTTGATTTAATGTGGCTGAGATTTGACTCAATTGTTGCTCCAGCTGTCTTATTGAAGTGGAATGTGAGTCAACCAATTGCTTCATTGAGACCAAGTCATTTATTACCTCAGTTACTCCCGTGCTGGTTGCCTCTACTCCTTTCAACAGCTTAGCCATCATATCTTCCATGGTCATATTTCCAGACCCAGATGCAGTGTCGTCACGTCTTCCTGGGGAAACATACAAACCACTCTTGTCAGTCTTGTTCCTCCAACTTCCTTGATCACGGTCCTTGTTTCCAGATTTATCATAATAGTTCCGACCTTGGTTTCCTTGGGCATTGCCTCGGAAACCCCCCTGATTGTTCACATAGTTGGCTTTTTCCTCAGAATCAGATTCCTCTCTTCCTTTTGACGCAACTGCTTTGACTTTTTCGGTCTTCCCTTGTAATAGATGCTTTGTAAGAAGGTCCATCTGTGTTTTCATGTGCGCTATATCTTGATCACGTTCTTCTTCTCTTCTCCTTTGCTCTGCAGTCATGCCAATATACAAAGTGGGGCTTGCTACCTCAGAATCCCTGGTATGCCAAGCTCTACATTTCTTTGTCATTCGGTCCAGCATATCACTCGCCTGAACAAAGGTGAGGTCCATAAATAATCCTCCAGCTGCATTATCCACCACTGGTTTAGTTACTGAATTCAAGGATCTGTATAGTATCTCCATCAAGTGGACATTGGTCATGTGATGGTTTGGGCACCTTATAAGCTTCTTCTTGAATCTCTCCTATGTTTCGTGAAGGGCTTCAGTTGGAAGCTGACGAAAATTGCAGATTTCATCTCTTAATTGTGCTCTCTTGGATGGCGGAAAGAATCTTTCTAGGAAAGCGTCTTTCAATTTCCTCCAATTAGTGATAAAATCAGGAGTCAGCCCATTCAACCATAGAGTTGCCTCCCCAGATAGAGACAATGGAAATAAGCGCAACCGAATTGCATTCTGTCCAACTCCAGGATTGTCGAATGACTTGCATGTAGAAATAAAGTTGATCAGATGCATATTCGGATCATCGCCTGCTAGTCCACCGAATAATCCCTTGAGTTGCAATAACTGAATCATGGTGCTCGTGATGTTGAACTTGGCTCCGGGCGTCAATGGTGGAGGAATAATGGCTCCTGTGGCACCAGCTCCATCAAGATCATCATCATCATCATCGAACGGTATTTGCACGGCTCGGCATTCAGGCCAAAATCTTGCTTGATGATCTCTTCTGTTTGCCGGTGTTGCCACCTCAGCATCACACCTAGGGTTTAGTAGCTCATCATCACCTAAGTCCTCAACATCAGGATCTGCTGCTCGCCCTGGGTTATCAATATTCTATTGATGTACTTGGGCGGTGGCCATCGCAGCTAGTCTAGCCTGCTCCTGTTGAGCAGCCCTTCTCTTAATGTCACATTGTGCATCCATCCTTCTAATAAGTTACGGTTCAGGATTTATTGGTAATAATGGTTGTCCTGAACTTCGAGTATTTGGCATGCACTGAACAAAAACCTGCAGAAAACAAAAACAACAACTAAAAGTAAAGTACGAGAATCTTTGACCAAAGGGTCTAGTAATTATCACAAACTTAGTTGACAGCCGTATTCCCCAACAATGGCGCCAAAATTTGATAATGCTCAAACTACAGCTCTCGTAAGAGTGTAAGCGTTCGTTGTCAAATATAGAACCCAACTGGGTTGGGTGTCGAATCCCACAGAGAATACTTGGTCACTAAGTAAGCAAAGATTATTAGACTTATGGTGAAAGTTTTGTAAAAGGGGGGATTGTAGCGTGAGTAACAAAATAATAACGTAAGAACAAAAAATAGAAGAGTAAAACGGATTGCCTGGTTGGTTTTGATCAATGAGAATTGAGAGTTGGGGTTATGTCCACCTTCTGAGTTGTACGTATCTATTGACTATGAGTTATGCAGAATTCAGACATGCATGTGCTTATAGAGAATTGTATTCTATGGTAAATCCAGGCGTCTTTCGACCATCAAGGATTATTTCACTTTAACTCTTTCGAGCTTAAAGCGTATCTAACGGTACAAATTCTCCAAGAGGTTAATCCAGTTACGGCACTAACTCTTTAACAGGGGTTGGTTCCCTATTACCTTGACATTATCTCTTTTCCAGACATATAACTTTTCTTTCAAACAAGTTAATGCTATACTGGCGTATTCTATATGTTTGCAACCACAAGAATTTAAATTAAGATGAAGAGAATAATGATATAAGCAGCATACGTGTCACGAATTCACAAACTCATAGCAATAGATAGTAGCTCATAAGGCTTCTATAACCCCAACAGAGAAGTTTAGCTATTCATGAGTGCGACGGAAATCACAATAGTCATTTTCATTATACCAAAATAAAGATAGAACGTGTAGTATGGTTTGGTAGTGCTTGTGGTGTGAATTCCTTGCAAATAGTGTTTCTCTTGTCGTGAAAATTTAGAATTCGAATAGATGAAGAGAATTGTTTTGAAAGTAATTGATGGAAGAAGTATAAAGATGAATGAGAATTCGAAGGTGTATTATGAATGAGTTGATCATTAAAAAGCTGCAGAAAAATAGGGTATTTATAATACCCATATCCTATTCCTACTAGGTTATTGTGTACTTATCCTAATCCTAACAAATTACTGCATCATTATCCTAATCCTAATAGGTTATTGCTGATCCCCAAAGTCTTGAGAAATGTTGTTTTTGCCCAGTACAGGTTTTCCATACGTCACTTTTAGTCCTTAGGCATCCAAGCTTTGCTTTCCTCCTTTCGTGAAGCTTCCTTTGGCGTCAAGTTATCCATAAAATGCTGAAATCTTCATCATTTATACCTGAAAACTTGCTAATCATGTTTGTTAGCTCGCTTACAGGAAAAAGGACTAAAAGTGCATGAGTTATATATTTTGTCCTGCATGAGTTATATATTTTGTCCTCAAAACTTAGCTAAAATATGGGTAAATTATAGCACTTTAGGCGTGTAAATACGCCTATCATTAGTTAGGCGCCGCTTATACCATTGCCTATGCTCACTGCCTCACATAGGCGATAAGGTATGCGCCATATTTCCAATTGCCTATGCCTACTGGCTTGTTACTTTGCTACTTGTTTTGTAAGAAAATAGTACCAAATAACTTTGTTATTTGCTTCAATAATGATATCCATGCAGGTGGCATGACTCCTAATGTGGATGAGAAGTACTACTAGCCAGGTTCTTTATCTTGTTATTTGCACTGGGGATAGTGCTGAGCTTAAGTGTAGGGTGGCTGGGTACTTTTCTACTTGTTGTGTAAGAAAATAGGACCTTCTCCTTAGCATTTTTCAGTGATAGGATTAGCTATTTTGTTTATTTTGTTAGTTATGTAGTCATAATTAGGTGTTTTTCTTGATGATGGATGGATGACGATTGTCTTAACAGAAAATTAGTCATTTAATTTCATGTAATTGTTCTTGTGGGTTACATGACATTATAACATAAGTATGTGATGGATCATTACATTTGAAACACCTAGGCTCTACTTATGATTCTTGTTGTGATTGTTGGTTTTATTTGAATTCATGTAATTGTTGGGTCGAGAATTTATAATGCTCCTAATTGAGTTGACCATGTTCCATGAGTGAATAAGACTGTTGTATATTTCTTATTGCAACTGATGCTAGAACGTGCCTGGTGTGTGTGCAAAGCAAAATAAAGATTATGAGTTTAGGAGATGATTTAGGCATTTCTTTGATAGCCATTGTTCCTACTTCTTTTGACCTACCTTTGTACATTATCTTAGATATCCCTGTTGAGCCTTTATCTTGTTCTTTTGTTAGCCTTATATGTAGCCTATTCCGTTCTTTAATAAACTGTAATTTGATCCAAAAGCTCCTAAGTGCTTTAATGTAAAATCAATGTGAGTTAGGAGTTTGACAATAAGAGAAAAAAGGTGAAATTGATGCCCCAAAGTCTAGTTATTGGCGTGAGCAGTTGATGTGGTTGGGAGTAGCTAAAATTGTTGAAAAAGTTCAAAATTTTATCCCGGACATGTTACAGTGAACCTATTTTGGCCCTAGTCCTTCTTGGACATTGTGCCCCTTAACTAAGGCAAATTGCTTAAGTTGAGGGTGGCTATTATAGGGGTGCATAATGTGAAAAGGGTGCAACATATATATATATATATATATATATATATATATATATATATATAAACGTGAAAAGGGTGCATAATATATATATATATTTGAAAGGGTTGCATACCCCCACCATAGTGTTATTAATTGAGCTTAATGAGCTGGGGTGAAAAGCAAATCTATGAAGATAGCATAAGTGGAAGTTGGTAGTTAGAGATTGGTCTTGATTGCATAATGCAGTGTATTAAAGCGCTTAGGGAAGATAGTCACTATTTCTGGCCAAAATAGTTCCTACCCATCCTTTAGACTGCATTACAACCCGTAATAGGCCTATATGATCCTAATCTTAGCATTCTGATATTAGTGGATTATTACACTAAGGGAAAGCATATCGTCATCATTTGTAATTTGAGAATTCTTTGTGAGAGTGAGCGCAACTTGATTCTTGTACCCATTTTGTTAGAAATTGAATGATTGTGAATGATTATGGGTAACTTTCTTGTTGTGAGGGCACATGGTTGATGAAGGTTGGGTAATTTATATGATTTCTATGCTTAAAATATATTCATGAAATTGCCAACTTAATGAGTCTATTCTTGAGGGTAGGTTGTCTCTAGTAATGATTCCTGAATCTACTTCTTGTTCATAATTGTTGTGTGAGCCTATTTGAGCATCTTGTCTTTCTTTGTGGGTGCTAAGGCTTTTTTAGTATATATAAATGGATATGTTGTTAGAGGACGAACAAAGATTTAACTGTGGGGTGGTGATCTTGGGTGTATTTATACGCCTAAGCACCATAATTTATCCATATTTTAGCTATGTTTAGAGAACAAAGTGTCTAGTTTCTTATGTTTTTACTCTACTTCTATGTAATTGAGCTAACCGATGTGATTAGCATGATTTCAGGTATTAATGAGGTATATGAAGACATTATGGGAATATGGAATGCGGATGGCATATGCCACAAGAGAGAGTAGCAACCTGGACCAAATGTGGCGCCTAGAAACTACAATCTGGACCAAATGTGGTGCGTAGAAATTATGTCCAAGACTAGTTTGTCATTTATAATTACTTTAGGGACCTAGAAGGCAATTATGAGAGAAAAGATTATTAAGGCTTAATGCTGAATTTTTAAGGAGAATTCATTATTCTGTATTTTTTTTGGAGAGAGCAGAGAAGGGCGGCTTAGCTTGAGAGAGAGAGAGAAAAACATTTTTTTTCTCTTTCTCAGAGTATTCACACACCAAGATCGTCTTCTAGTTTTTGGTATGATGAATATTTCTATTGTGATTTTCATTTTATTCATGAGTAGCTAAGTTTATTAGTTAGGGTTATGGAAGCCTTGTAGCATACAATCTATTACTTTGGGTTTTGAATTCATTATGCATTGATTTGTTTACATCATACTCTCTTCGTTTATCTTGAATTCTCGCAGTTGCAAACATAGAGGATATGCCTTAAAACACAACTTGTTTGAAAAAAAGGTTGTTGTTCGGAAAGGAGAGTAGTGATAAGAAAATAGGATTACCAACCCCTATTTCATATGTTAATGCCTTAGAAGGATTAACTACTTGGAGATTTCGTACTGTTTTTGGTTAACTCTTTTGATTCGAGAGAACTAAAGTGAATTAGTCCTTGATAATTGAGAAACACTAGGATTATGTTATTAAATACAATACGTTTCTCTGTAAGCATGATGCATGTATGAATTAGTAAAGCCCAGAGTTAGAAAGTATTGAAAACTACAAGGTGAACATAACCCTAGCTTGCTCTTTCTCTGAATTTGAATACTACTACACTTATTTCATCTTGTTAAACTGAAACCATTAATTTGTGAACTGAATCAAATCACCCCTATTTATTTCACGAAAATGAATGATTAAAAGTTGACTAATCTGCATACAACTTAATTAGCACCATATTCCCTGTGGGATTCGACCCCAACCTAGTTGGGTTATATATTTGACAACGACCGCTTACTCTCTCGTAAGAGAGGTGTAGTTTGGGCATATCATTAACCCCCTGGATTTATTGATCCAAAATATTCCAACCAGTTGTGCAAGCTTAACAAAGCTCTTTATGGCTTTAAATAGGCACCTCGGGCATGGTTTGAGAAGCTCAGATCAAAACTGCTTGAACTCAATTTTGTACCCTCTAAATCTGATACGTCTCTGTTTATTCACAATTATGACATCCATATTACTATTATCTTGGTGTATGTAGAAAATATAAAAAATACTGAAGATACAATAGAACTAGTAGTATTTTCGATAAATAAAACAAAAATAACTATTTTTTCAATAAATAAGATAGAAATAATTAAGAAAAAATTAGAACAATTATATAGTGAAGATCCATTAAAAGGATGGGAAAAACATAAAACTACTATAAAAATTGAATTAATAGACAAAAATAGCATAATAATCCACAAACCATTAACATATAATTTTGACGATTTAAAAGAATTTAAAATGCATATAGATGAATTATTAGAAAAACAATATATACAAAAAAGTAATAGTAAACATAATAGTCCAGCATTTATAGTAAACAAACATAGTGAACAAAAAAGAGGAAAAAGTAGGATGGTTACTGATTATAGAAATTTAAATGCAAAAACTATAACATATAATTATCCAATACCAAATAAGATATTAAAAATAAGACAAATACAAGGATATAATTATTTTAGCAAATTCGATTGTAAATCAGGATTTTACCATCTAAAGTTAGAAGAAGAATCTAAAGAATTAACCGCATTTACGGTACCACAAGGATTTTATGAATGGAATGTATTACCATTTGGATATAAAAATGCACCAGGTAGATATCAACATTTTATGGATAATTATTTTAAACAATTATCTAATTGTATAGTATACATAGATGATATATTATTATATACAAAAACTAAAGAAGAACATTTAAAATTATTGGAACAGTTTACAGATATAATAGAAAAATCAGGAATAAGCTAAGCGAAAAGAAAGCTGAAATTATGAAAAATCAGATAGAATTTTTAGGAATACAAATAGATAAAAGTGGAGTAAAAATGCAACAACATATAGTACAAAAAATAATAAATTCGAAAGAAGAATTAGATACAAAAAAGAAATTACAATCATTTTTAGGATTAGTAAACCAAGTAAGAAAATATATTCCAAAATTAGCAGAAACTTTAAAACCACTACAGAAAAAATTAAAAAAGGATGTAGAATATAACTACAATGAAGAAGATAAAAAACAAGTTCAAAAAATAAAATTACTTTGTAAAGAATTACCAAAACTACAATTTCCAGATGAAAATAAAAAAATTATATATATAGTAGAAGCAGATGCTAGTGAATATAGTTATGGAGGAGTACTTAAATATCGATATGAAGTAGAAAAAATAGAACACCATTGTAGATACTACTCAGGTACGTTCAATGAGACAGAAATAAAATGGGAAATAAATAGGAAAGAATTATGTTCATTATATAAATGTTTGTTAGCATTTGAGCCATATATTGTATATAACAAATTTATTGTGCGAACAGATAATACACAGGTACGCTGGTGGTTAACAAAGAAAATACAAAATTCAGTTACAATAAAAGAGATTCGGAGACTAGTCTTGAATATATTAAATTTCACATTTATAATAGAAGTAATCAGTACTAACAAAAATGTTATTGCAGATTACATATCAAGACAAAGCTACACAGACTGAAATTATAGAAGAAGATACTCTAGAAAATATACTCAACACCCTAACTACGCTTTCAATGAAAGTGGACAGTATGGGTAATGAGATAGAAAAGCTAAAGACTAATGAAGATAAACTGAAGTCTATAGCTACAAACCAGCTAACTCAGCAGTGTGCAAAGCTATGTCGATTGGAAGACATTAAAGTTCCAGAGCTAGAATGAGACGTTGGGACACACCATAAAACCCATAACATTTATCAGTCTACTTCTGCAGGTACAAGCAAAGGAGTTAGTCGACCAAGATACCTGAACACGAATATGAATAAAATATTTGAAAAATTATTTACACCAAAAACACAAAAAGACCACTTGTTCATACCCCCACAAATTACCACATACCGAGATAGCCTAAACCAAGATAAAAAAGTTTACAGTTATACAGCCCAGAAATACATAGAAAATATCTATAGAGTACAAACTTTTCTAAACCTTAACCCCAGAGCTACAAACATCAAAGAACCAAACACCAACTATATAACCCAAAAATTACAAGGATACAACAAGCTAATTGCACTACCCAAAACTAACCCAAGCTTAGTAAAAACTTGCTTTGACTATGGACTATTAAACACCATATACACCTAAGACGGAGAAGAATTAACAGCTATGGAAGAATTACACAAGATATTTACCACCTACAAAAGAATAACGAAAGGAAATCTATTTTACATAAAGTGTTATACTGCACCAGCAGAGATATTATATGACGAGATAAAACCAGTTATACAAGTTGTAAAAATAAGACTAACCAGAGATATGATCATACCAGAAGATATTACACAGCAACCGGAGATACCCAGAATTGAGATACCCGATTTCTACGCAAATAAACGACTTATTGGACTAGCTACAATTATCCAAGAACTAGCAAATAATTATACTAATGGAAACCCAATATGGAGCTATTATTCGAGAGATCATCAAATGATTTACTCAAATTCAAAAAAGCTACGACAAACAGATATGGAAGATGTCAGACAATGAATAATGACATTACTTAACCCAGAAAAACAATCTACCGCAAGAGCAATTAAAAAAGAATTTATTTCAGATGGACTACTGACAAGATATTGTAAAATAATCGGACACAAATACCCAGATCATCAATGTTCAAGATGTAATGGAGAAGATAACATTATTCCAGAAGTACACCTAGAATAAAGAAAACGACAAAATGCCAGCTGGAAAGATAAGATAAGAAGCAATAATGGAGATATAGCAACATCAACGGAGACAAGAATTATTGTATAGATTCTTTACGTAAAAGAATTGTAATTATTGTAAGTTACTATTCCTATGTAGACTTTTTAGGCTTGTAGAATTCTTAAAAGTCTATAGGGCTAGGTAGTAGCCTTTTTGACTTTTTAGTTTTTTTTTTAGCATATAGTTAGCATTTAAAAAATGTGTAAAGGATTGTAAAGTTCTTTTTCGTTCTATAAATAAAGAGAACTGAAGGCATTGTGAAGCAAGCCTTCATGCGTTGAAGCAAATACTCTCTCCATTCCATAACAAATATTTTGCTCAGTTAAGTAAAAAACATACATACTTCAATGGAAAAAGCTATGGAGGAACAAACTTCAGAAATATCAAAACTACCCGAACAGGTATATTTATTTATGATTATGAATAGCTAAGTTCATAATTCCCAACAATCATGATATGATAAAATAAATTCATATTAGTTACTTTATAGTAGAATTATTCGAAGAATAATATGTTAAGAAGTTTATTAGCAAAGAGGAAACGGAGAAAAATCCCTAAGAACTATGTCATCCTAAAGGTGAAACCAATGAGGCAAGAAGCCGTGGCAGGGAGTAACCAGAGT
This sequence comes from Capsicum baccatum var. pendulum, assembly GCA_030864225.1. NCBI lineage: Eukaryota > Viridiplantae > Streptophyta > Magnoliopsida > Solanales > Solanaceae > Capsicum > Capsicum baccatum. The sequence goes on from CM061550.1 coordinate 60,374,063, forward strand.
AGAGGCGTTGTTTAAGGGAAAAAGTATCCAAATTACCATGCTAATAGTGACCGAAGAACATGTTATTTAAGAATAATCTAGTATATAGTAATCTAAGATGACCATATTTTTTTATGTACATGGTTGAAGGAAATATTTTGAAAAAAGCAATTTTATGAAAATGAATAATTATTTATCTGATGTGATGGTAGATAAATTTAAAATACTTATTTTGTACGCACTTAAAGATATAAAAGTAGTAGATATAAGAAAAATCATATTAGAAAAAGCATTTGGTGAATATTACACGACTAGAGTAAATTATATACCATGCCTACCTAATTACTCTTACAAATACTTATCATGATAAATTACATAAAATTTTTAAAATATATGAGAAACATACAGTTACTAGAAAAACGGATGAAGATAAATATAGACAAATACATGGAAAATAAAAATATAAAATATATAGAATTTCTTAATAAAAATATGCAAAAACTACTAAGGCTAAAACAAACAACTATAAAATATCAGTTTTAAAAATAGATCATCTAGACTATCTTAAAGTTTTAATCTTATATATACTTAAAGATATAAAAATTATAGATATTAAGAAAATAATATTAGAAAAAGTAATAGACTACGAAATTGAAACCATAAATTGGCTAGAACAGTTATACGAAGAAATTTACCCAGAAGGATATTATTCAGATCAAGGATGTTAGAATATATTAGAAAAACTAGGGAAAATCAAGATAATCTAAATAATGAAATTAATTATAGAAACCAAATCAGAAAAATAATGGAAAATCTAAAAGAAAAATTAATATGGATAGAAGAAACCTTAGAAAATTTAGAAAAAAGTACATGTGATAGTTTATATAATTTAAAAAACTCACTACGAGAAGAACAACACAAGATAATAAATAACATAGAGCCCAGTAATTTAAAAAGTACAGCAGTAAGATATATGTTAGAGTTTATGTATATTTATTAATTTTTGGGTTATATAGTTGGTGTTTGGTTATATAGTTGGTGTTTGGTTCTTTGATGTTTGTAGCTCTGGGGTTGAGGTTTAGAAAAGTTTGTACTCTATAGATATTTTCTATGTATTTCTGGGCTGTATAACTGTAAACTTTTTTATCTTGGTTTAGGCTATCTCGGTATGTGGTAATTTGTGGGGGTATGAATAAATGGTCTTTTTGTGTTTTTGGTGTAAATGGTTTTTCAAATATTTTATTCATGTTCATGTTTTGGTATCTTGGTCGACTAACTCCTTTGCTTGTACCTGCAGAAGTAGATTGATAAATGTTATGGGTTTTATGGAGTGTCCCAACGTCTCCTTCTAGCTCTGGAACTTTAATGTCTTCCGATCGACATAGCTCTGCACACTGCTGAGTTAGCTGATTTGTAGCTATAGACTTCAGTTTATCTTCATTAGTCTTTAGCTTTTCTATCTCATTACCCATACTGTCCACTTTCATTGAAAGCGTAGTTAGGGTGTTGAGTATTTTTTCTAGAGTATCAAATTTTTTGTACTGTTGGAACTAACGTAACACATCAACTTGAGATTTCATTTTATTGTATTTTCATTTTTGTATTAGGTACGAGCAGTGAAAGGTGGTCATTTACCTTCCTCCCCCTCTTAGATATTATATTTTTCAGAAACCTCTCCAATGCACTTCAGAAATATCAATCATATATAGTAAAGATTGATTCCATGAATATATATTTACCGTGAACACATGATTATACATTTATGGTACTAACATGGGCAGCTTATTTTGTCCAATGTGAAATATATTTTAAAAGAATAAAAAAAAGAAACAATTTTTCTCTTACTACTTTTGATATAACAAGAGAAATAAAACGTTAAATTTGGTGTGGTGGGGGGAATTAAAAGCATGGGATTGAAGTTGAGCGTTAAACTTGCATAAGAATGACTAAAAATTATATATATATATATATATATATATATATATATATAACGTAACTTTAACTTATTAAATAAAATCCTATATTGGAAAATAAATTATAAAAATTTTAAATTAATTACTTAATCCCTACCTTTTTTACTTTCTCTCTCTTCCTTCTTATACATTCCAAATAGCTCCATATTTTTCTCCTAAAATCTTTCTACATTATCTCTCCAATTATCTATCTGCATTAAACCTCCTTATTATCTCTCCACACCCACAAATTCCGATTTACAATAATCTCTCTTCAAAAAAAATCTTCTCCATTTTCTCGGTTCAAAATCAACAAAATCTTCTCCGTTCAAAATTATCCTTTCTATGTTCAAAATCGATAAAATCTTCTCTACTTTCATCAAAAATTTAGAAAAAAAGCTGCAATTTCATCCAATATCTGCTTCTCTGAATCCGGGAATATGTGCTTATCTGAATTTCATCAAAAACGAATTAAGTTGAATCTTCTCCATTTAATGGTCACGTATTGTTATTCCCGTTGTTGGTTTCGTTCTTGGTTCTTTTGATTATAAAAAATCCAATTTCGCAGAGAACCATTCGAAGCACCGAAACGATCCAGTAACAATGAAGAAATTGAGGGAAGTTATCATCTCAAGTTCAAACAAGAAAGCTCCAAAATCGTCAAGTAAGAAAATGGTTGATGATTCTGGACGATCACATCTGCCGAAGGTTTAGTTATCATTAAAATATGTATTAGCAGCTCTATTTTATGTATAAGATTTCATTATACAGTTGTTAAGATTATATAGTGAATTGTATAAGGTTTTCGTATACATGTGAAACAGTATTAGATTATATTTATTACTTGTATAAGCTTTACACATACATGTGAAACTGTTGTATGAGATTGTCTTTTATTTATTTTGGCAATATAATTTTATTTATAAGATGTCATTATACATGTATTAATACTATATTCTTAATTGTATAAGGTTTACACATGCATTTTTAATAATGTTCTAAAATTTGGGATCCTTATACATGAAATTATATTGTATGAAGATACTGTAACATTGAATTGGCTGATCCATACAAACGTTTCCCTACATGTATATTACTATAGCATAAAACGTTATAATGATAACTGCAAAAGAAAATTTTCTCACAAAAATATTTTACGATGATATAGATATCATGTCAAAATATTTTATCATACATAAGTCTATATGTACGATGAGTTATTATACATTAGTATACCAGATTTTCACATTTTATAACGTATAGAACAACCAATACAATAGTAATTACATTAACCACAGTAACACATTAAAAAACGAACTTCTTTAAAATCTATAACAATCCAATTTCCCATATTTATTCAACATATAATATAATACAATACATATCAGAAAAAACTAACAAAATTTAATAACTATAATACGACAACTGTAATTTCTATTAAAATATGTATTAGCAACACTATTTTTTGTTCATATTAATTTTTCTGAGAACTGAAGAAAGCAGCAGAATATTTTTTTTTCATTGAATGCAATTTAACAAAGAAGAAAATTTAATGTGATGTTAACATATTTTTTTAATTTAAATTTCAATTACTATATTTAATAATACACCACTAAATGTTGAGTAATTAATGACGTGAATTAAGGAACATATTGATATTAACAGATTTATCTTTTTTTAAATATAGCCTAATCAGCTTTATCATATATTCCAACAATGTATGAGGATTGACCAGATGTATGAGTATCTTTCTCAAAATCGGGAGAGAGAAAGGCTAAAGAGATTTTATGTAATTACTTTCACTTAGTAAGAGATTTATGTAGTTTATACGAAAAGTAATAGAGACATGAGCAAGAAAGATTCAAGAGAAAAAATTATTTACATCACGTATTACCATATTTGATTGTGTACACATTTACTACCCTATTTTACTGTTATAATTTTTTCTTACATATAAGAATAATTATGTTATATGATGCAAATAAGTAAATTATTTGTCTACTAATAAAATGTTTTTAAATAGTTTATGCCTCTCTTTTTTAAAAAAAAATATTTTTCTGCTTCTTTAATCATACATTTTTTAAATCTCATTACATCTTTATATTTGATTTTATTTTGTCACATAGAAAACCGGAGAGGTTTTAAAATTAATAGGATGTAAACTATATTACATGAAAATTTTGATATTAATGAGGAGTCAAAATTAGTGAAAGATGAGATTTTCTACCAAAGTTACAACTTTTTCCTTACTTTTAAATATGATTAATTAAAGTTATTAAAGTACATTAATTTAAAATTTTTAAATCTTAAATATGAGAAGTGTTACTCATCTAAATGTACATATACGAGGAAATAAAGGGAAGATGTAATGGAAGAGAGTCAAATCCCTAACTTCGCCGCTACCACACCTACCATCGTTATTATTCTAACTTTAACCACCTCTAACGCTAACACCACCACCATCATCAACCACTACCAGCCTAACTCTACTACCAACCAACTCATCTATCACAACTAGCACCACCGCTAACTGCCACTAACAGATTATCAACCTCCACACATTCTTCGACCACCACCACCACCACTGTCACCGGTGTCGCCACCTCTGTCACCACTTCAACCACTGTCATCACTACAATCGATCTCTACTAATAACCATCTCCACCATCACAGCTAACAACGTCTCCAGCTACCACCAATACATCATCAACCATCATGCATTTTATTTTTTAGCCATCACAACCAATACCTCCAATGACTAATATCAATCAATTTCACATCACAACCACCACCAATGCTACCAACTTTATTATCATAACAGTCACTATAACACCAATTATCATAAGTATCGTCACCAATATTATTAGTCACTAACATCAATCATTACCATCACAACAAACCATATCCATTATTACTAACAAACATAAATATTTTTTTTTCAATCAAATATTTATTCTGTTGTATTAAATTTAATATTTTTCTAATATATAATTATTTTTTATTTGAATTATATTTTTTTATTATATGCATACAAATAAATAAATTTTGCACATTTAGATATTAAAAAAGAAACAGTTTTAACCATTCTGTTCAAATCTAAAGACGACATCATCATCATTCAGATATGCATTCAGATTCAAACATGTTAATCTTAGTAAAAAATAAATCCAGTATTAGATACCGTATTGTTTGTTGTTAGCATTTTTTCTTTCATATTAGAATCATTATGTTATATGATGCAAATAAATAAATTATCAACCTAAGGTAAAATTTTAGTCAATGAATAAGAATTTTTTCTTCCATATCGCAATATTTATGTCGTGTAATAATTCAAATGAGTAAATTATCTATATGGTAGTAAAATTTTAGTCAATTCAAACACTTCCATACTTGTTAGACGAACGATAAGTAAGAAAATCTTTGCTAATGTTTTAGAAAAATCTGAACTTCTCGAAAATTTTTGCTGATGTTTTAGAAAAATCTTGGGGTTCCCCATGACGATGCCTTTATTCCATTTGGGGTGAAAGTCCCATTTCAGATTCTATTTTGTACATTTGCCAATTTTATGGGGGAAAAGGAGGAAAAAGTTGTTAGTAGTGCAAGAAGAAAGTTGTTAGTACCACAATTAATGATCCCCCAAATCCCTGTGTTTTTTAGCCCTTTTTTTAATAAAAAAATACTATCTTCTTTCACTTTTACTTATCAAATCCATTAAAAATAATTATTGATATAATTATTTTATCATAATATCCATATTATTTATTGTTATATCTTGAAGCTAGTTTAACAAAAAGAAATTAATGTTAAGGATATAATAAAAACAGAAAATTATCTCTTCTTAATTTATCAAAAATAACAAGTAAAAATAAAAATTAAACTAGAAAAATAATAACAAGTAAAAATAAATGGAGAGAGCAGTATTCTATCTATCCAATAATATTTGTTCATTTTATTAAAAATAAATTTTCATTGATATTTGTTCAGTTCAAAAAAGCAATGATAAGTCAATATGTTTTACCCATTTTATCCTCGTTATTGAACATTGCTTATCACTAAATAATTTATTAAAGTTATTATATTTAAAAAGTAATATAGTAAAAGTGCCACTTCCCATGACTTGTTGTGTTAACAATAAAAATAAAAAATAGCCTGGATTTAGTGTTCATATATAGTTTTCTTCATTCATTATCACTTGTAGCTTATTATTTTTAAATTTATTTTTATTTTTACATCATTTTTAACTGTGGTACTCTGAAAATTCAAGTTAAGATTAGAACCATTCTTCAAATATATGTACAATCATACATCATATTTTAATAGTATAAGAAGTGATTTAGACAGGTATTATGGGCATAAATAGTTCCTAGCTCATAGCCAAGTAAAAACATTTCTTACCGATCGATTTCTTATAAAGAATCCTACTATAGTGAATTTCAAACGAGCATAATTTCTAGATTTTAGAGTATTTTTATAGCTCATTATTCACTAAATAAAAGGTTTTTGAGTCTTTTCTTCAGCCCATTCAGTTTTGCTTTAATTCAATATCAAAGTAAAAAGTTATGATTAATTTAGCGGAGCACTATCCAGCTGGGAAAACCTACGAGCGTAGGTACGATCTTGGTGAAATTGTATAACTGTACAATGCTAGCATCTGATCAAAGTAGTCCCAAACACCTGAAAGTTGACAAGTATATCTTCCAACCACAATAGCCACGATCTTAGATATGACCGTGAGTCCTAAAACTCATTTTCTAGTCTTATTTTTAGGTACGATTTTAGGTACCAAATAGTCCATATTTTTGTAATCTTATATCCAACTAAAAGAAACATAAATTAATTTAGTCATTGCTATTTTAATTAATAACAGTTAGTTTTCATGTACAAAGTCATTCTATCAATAATCAAGTAAAGGAACATCACAGAAATGAAAGGAGATATCAATTTTCCTATTTTATTAGATGAAGATGGGAGATGTGTGTGAGAAAGAGTAATAATTTCGCTGAGAATGTAAAGTAACTTTCTTTTTCTATACAATTAGGCCATATTTGGTAATGTGATATAGAGAGAGCTATATTCTGCAATGTAACATTATAATAGCATTTTTGAAAAGAAAGTTCTATAATTAAACCTAACTTTTATATAAAAATTTCCTTAAAGCCAATCGATATTTATCTATGACTTGGAAACTATGACAAAATAATACGATAAGAGAAAATGGTCAAAAGCCCCCCCCCCCCCCCCCCCCCCCCAACCTTTATTCCAAATTCCAACTACACACCTATACATTGCGGCAGTCCTATGACCCCCCTGAACTATTGTAAAGTGGAATTATTATACCGTTAAAAAGACACAATCACAACGTCATTGAAGGGTGAAACCCACGCGTTTGACCAATTCTTTAACTTTTAGTTATTATTTTTCCTTATCTTTCACCATTTTCAATCTTACAAACCCAAATTAAAATTTCATCATTCTCACCAAACAAAATATCAATATTCTTCAATCATCATCTAATCTATATCATTGAATGAAATTAGACAAATAATGATAATTAAATTTCCAACAATCTCACACATATAATTGAATTTTATTCTTTATTTCTTACTTTCACCCCAAAATTGATAAAAAGGGGTGAGGGTGGGGGTGGCAGTGGTGGGTAATAAGGGTGGCGGTGGCGGTGGTGGCTAATGGGGGTGGGGGTGGGGGTGGGGGTGGGGGTGGGGGTGGCAACGACGGCTAATGGGGGTGGTGATGGGTGAGATGAAATTCATAATTTGAATGAGAAATTTGGCTTGGATTGAAGTGTGGTGAAAAATTACATGGTATTGATAATACAATGTTGTCTTAAAGATTCTTATTTTTTTTATGTTAGATTCTTAATTCTTGAAATTTCAATAAGATTTTAAAAAAATTGGACAATAAAAAAAATTAAAGATTTATATGGTGAGAAAAATGGAGGAAGGTGAAGAAGTGGTCAAATGGTGGAAATGGTTGAGATGACGTTGGCGGTATTGGTGAAATGGTGGTGGAGTGATTTTGGCCATGATAGCCATTGAAGAGTTGTTGAAGCTTTTTATTTTATGAGAGAGAGCATTTTGAGGATGGAGATATGTGATGAAGAATACTATCAATTTTTCTTCGAAAAATTGGAGGAGCTGTCTTTAGTTCAAATGGCATAACCAGCCACTCAAAATGTCCTTCTAGACATGTAAAGGCTGTCCATTCTATACTATCTTCATGCATCTTAATCTGCCAATATCCGGATTTACAATCAAATTTACTAAATATTTTTTTCCTTGTTTTCTGTTTATTAATTCTGTTTTGTCTGGTAACTTATACCCATCCATTACAGTATTATCATTTAGTCTTTTGTAATATATTACCATTCTAGCTTTTCCTCTTGCTATTTCACTATGGTTTCTTACAATGAAAGTTGTTGATCTATGTCTTGATTTGGATCATCTAATTATCCCTAATTCTAGTAGCTCTTTTATTTGTATTTCAATGACTTTAAGGTCCTTATTTGTAGATTCTATAGAAGCTGTTTTTATAGTATATTCTGGATTAATTATTTCTAATTTACAGGTAATTTGGTTGGAGTCCCAATGTTGAAAGGGTTTTGTAACCACCCCAGACTACCCCCTTGTCATCACACGGTGCTTACAGTCCCGAGGAACCACAAGCTAACCCATGAGTTGGTACCTGTTGTGAGCACTAAATAACATGATCATAAATGCAGAAGAATACTGACATGCCATAAGGTTTTAATAACTGAATTTTAAACTGAAATATGAGAATATAGAAACATCTGACTGAATTTGATAAAATAATGATAGACTGAATAACTAACTGTAATATCTAAATACTGAATAACTAACTCTAATGTCTGAAAAGCCTCTATAACTGACTAACTGAATATGAGTTGATGGGACAGGCCCCAACTAACTCCAACTAACTACTAACTGAGACATGAAATAAAGTAAGCCTGTCCTCGAAGTATGAGGACTCACCACTACTACTGGTGAGAATTTGATAAGTCTACTCATGAGCTAGAAATTGAGCGTCAGCACCTATGATATGAGACATTATAGCACAAAAGAAAGGGTATGCGATCAGTACTTTGAATGTACTGTTATGCTAAATGAGGTAGGCTGATATGCGTGGTTTCATGAACGGAACTAATGATTAACTGGATATGCATGTAAAACATAGAGTACTGAGTAGTGAGCATGGATTCTGCAGATACTGATAATGTATAGAAATCTGTAAATACTGAGGATGCATGACCAAGCATATAACATAACTGAGTAAAATCTATAAACTGAAATACTGAGATAACTGAAATCTGTATGCTTTGGTCAAACAACACTAAGACTAAATATCTAAACTGGGACTGTAACTGAGACATATCTGAGACTATGAGAGGTATCATCTAACCAACATTCCCCAATTTGAGCTAATCGGGGTCCGACGTATAACCCAAGATGGAAGGGTGTTAATACCTTGCCACGGGTACTAACAATTGTTGTGTGGATCCACTAAACTGATATAATGTCCAAAGGACTAAGGGTGTCAAGCCTGAACTGACGGGTGACCCCTGCGATATTGTCAAGCCTAGTCTGATGGGTGACTACTCATATCCTACTCTAGCTATGTAGTTCTGGATTACAGGGACCGCTACTAGTGACTCTGCCTATCTGACGGGTAATCCTCCATCCCTACACTCGCTCGGTGCTAAATCCTACTCCCAACTGAAAGACTCTGAAATGCTAAAGTGTTATGAGTTTAACTGACTTTTCTGATAATGCTCATAATATAATATGAAGTTATTCTAAAGATACTAAAATAATACTACGTAAACAACTATGGTTTTCGGGTATTCAATACCCCCAGGACTCAAAACAATAATTGTAAAATGACACTAAAACTTGGAGATCAAAACATGAAGGAACACTTGTAGTTTATGATTTAAAAAAATTATAAGAATGTCATCGAATTTGTAGGAATAGCATTAATTCATCATAATGGCATTAAATCATGGTTTAATTCAGTAAATCATAATATTAAAACATGGAAGATTGAATAATAACAATAATTTCATGGTAACATAGTATAGAATCATAGTACATAGACATTCATGGATGAAATCATAATTTAAAACATGATAACTTAAGAAGATCACAATTTTATAATTTAAAAAGGTTGCTTGGACTCCATGGATGAAAGGGATCCATGGATGGTCATCTAACATACCTGGGTTAATGAATTTGAAGAGATGAATGTAGAGTTCTTGAGAAATTGCCTTGAATTTGAGAGCTAGGGTTTCTTGTTCTCGAAAAGGGGATCTTTAATTTTGAAGAAGCATTTAATAATAATGAGTACTTAGGTCACTAATAGGTTAAATCTCGTGTTTTATATGGATTAGGGTCATAGGAAAAGACCCAAATGCCCTTAAACGAATTTAAAAGTGAAAGCTGAAAACTGACTATCCCAATTTTTGGCCTTGGCGCAACACGCCACTATCGCGCCAAGCCACTGGAAAAGGGACAACTGGGACCTAGACAAATGGTGCGATGCACCACCATCGCGGTAAGCCTGTGGATGCCATTTTTGCCACCTCCGTGATACACCAAAATCTGAGGCCCACTGGAAATTGACAAGAGGAAAATTGGCATGCTCCATGACGCGCCATGATCATTGAGTCACACTGGAAATTGACAATTGTCAATTGGTCTATCTATGTGATGCGCTAAGGGTTAAAATAACGGTGTTTAATGACTGAAATGTAAAATCACCATAACTTCTTACTTGGTTATCGAATTTGGGAGAATTTTATATCTTTGGAAAGCTAACTTAATTTCCTACACAATGGCAGGCTCTAAATTGAAAAATAATGAGTGTTTCAAAAATTTCATATATGAATACTCATGTATTGGGACTCAGATTATGCTAGGGAAATACGAGGTGTTAAAATATCTCCCCCTTGGGATTATTCGTCCTCAAATAAAACTGGTTAAGCTGAGGGAACGGATGGACTGAGCTTTTACACTAAATATTCATGTCTGATACATGGAATACATGACTGAACTAATTCATGAATGCATGACTGACATGAACATGATGTGCGGTTGAAATTAAGCATGATAGAGAGAAATCTTAATAAGATTAGTACCTTATACTGAATCTGGATTCGCAGAGAAAAGATGAGGGTACTTGGTCTGCATATCTGCTTCTTTTTTCCAAGTGTCTCCCTCAACGGACTAATTTCGTCAAAGAACTTTGACTAGTGGAACTTCTTTGTTCCTTAGTCTACGAACTTGATGATCAAGAATATCGACTAGGACTTCCTCAAAGGAAAGACTATTCTGAATATCTACACTTTCTAAGGGAACAACTATAGCTGGATCACCAATACAGTTTTTCAATAATCAGACATGGAACACTCGGTGTACCGAGGCTAAATCTGAAGGCAACTCTATCTCGTAAGCTACCTTTTCGAAATGACTAAGGATTTTGAAGGGACCGACATATCAGGGACTGATTTTTCATTTCTTGCTAAATCTCCTCACTCCCTTCATGGGAGAGATTTTCAAGAACACAAGATCACCGACCTCAAACTGGAGATCCTTTCTCCTCACATTTGTATATGATTTCTGTCGGCTCTGGGCAGCCCTAAGCCTTTCTCTAATCAACTGAACCTTCTCTAACGCATCAAACATAAAGTCAGGCTCTACAACTGTGGCCTCAGCTACTTCAAACCAACCAATTAGATATCTACATCTCCTATCATAGAGAGCCTCAAATGGAGCCATCGAATATTGGAATGATAGCTATTATTGTATGCAAATTCAATCAAAGGAAAATGGTCATCCCAACTACCCTTGAAATCAACAGTGTTTGCTCTCATCATATCCTCAAGAGTCTTAATGGTCCATTCTGCTTGATCGTCTGTCTGAGGGTGGAAGGCTGTACTGAGATGGACTTGGGTAACAAAACCTTTTTAAAATGCTTTCCAGAAGTGAGAGGTAAATTGAGTACCTCTATCTGAGATGATAGATAAAGGGATACCGTGCAACCTAACCAACTCTCTGAGATAGAGACTGGGATAGTCCTCGACTGAGTAAGAGGCATGGACTGGCACAAAATGAACTGATTTCATCATCCTGTCTATGATAACCCAAATAGAGCTATTCTAACGACGGGTACGAGGCAAATCTATCATAAAGTCCATGTTTACTTCCTCCTATTTCCATATGGGACTACTAAACTTCTGCATAGACCTACTAGACTTCTGGTTCTCAATCTTAACTTGTTGGCATGTAGAGCACTTAGCTATAAACTCTGCAATATCTCTCTTCATCCCACTCCACCAGTAGATCTCCCATAAATTATGGTACATCTTAGTGGCTCTTGGATGAATAGAGTAATGCGCACCATGCTCTTCTACAAGAATTTGTTGCCTCAACTCATCTACACCAGGAACACACAATCTACCCTGACAACTCAAAACACCATCTCCCCCTTAGGATAAAACCTTCACTTTCTGATCTCTGACTTATTTTTTCAACTTAACTAGACTAGGATCTCTACTCTGCTTTTCCTTTACCTCGAAAACTAGAGATGACTCTGAGCTACTCTGCACCCATATAATACCTTCTGCTGAATCAAGTAAACAGACACCTAGTCGGGAAAGCTGATGAACTTCTTGATCTAACTTCTTCTTACCATCATCAACATGAGCTACACTACCCATAGACATTCTACTGAGAGCATCAGCACTACATTGGCCTTTCCCGAATGATACAGAATACTCATGTCATAATCTTTCAATAACTCTAACCACCTTCTTTGATGTAGATTCAAATCTTTCTAAGAGAACACATACTGAAGGCTTTTGTGATCTATGAACACATCTACATACACCCCATACATGTAATGCCTCTAAATCTTTAAGGCAAATACTACCGCTGCTAGCTCAAGATCATGAGTCGGATAATTATTCTCATGAGGCTTATGTTGTCTGGAGGCGTAGTCTATGACCTTACCTCTCTCTATAAGGACACAACCTAAACCTACTCTGGATGTATCACAGTACACAACAAAACCATCTGAACCATCTGTTAGGGTAAGAAATGGGGTTGAGGTGAGTCGAGTCTTCAACTCCTGAAAACTCTTCTCGCATAAATTTGACCACTGAAACTTAACTTTCTTCTTAGTCAATCTAGACATGGAGGATGTAATAGAAGAAATACCTTCAACAAATCAACGATAATAGCTAGCTAAACCTAAGAAACTCCTGATATCTGATAAAAAGATGGGTCTAGGCCAGTTTCTCACCGCTTTAGTCTTTTGAAGATCAACTCTAATGCCATCACTGGAAATAATATGTAACACCCCACATTTTGCATGTACTAGTAATGTTCACATAAAATGACATACGACTTGATTTAATTACTACCAAAACTTTTTTTTTCAAGTGTTCAAGTGTTAGATTGGGGCACTATATGGAAGTCTATTTAGAGACTGTGGCCTTAAACGGAGAAAATCATTGACGTGCTTATGGAACTTAGGAAGCTAGCAGGTGAGTCACCTGTGTGGTTGGCTTAAAAAAATGTATATATACATGAGGGAGAATAATTCATTCATAAGTGAACTCACTTGAAGTCTAGACGTTAGTAAAAAGAAAGGGGAACGAAGACAAGGCTTAACGCCGAAACTTTCCAAGTCTTGCGACAAACGAAGCCCAAGTTAGGGAGGCTATTAAAGCCAATGGTTTAGCATTATATTGGGCCAAGATGTTCAGCCCAAGATTTTTATATAATAGGCCCAACTACATTCATTCACTACTAAGAAAATTGGGCCCAAACAAAGTGCAAGCAAGATTAAGGAAAATGGGCCACTAAAGCCCATTGATTTAGAGATCCAAAAGGCCCAAGTGAAAGGGGAAAATTGGTCATTGACCAACTTGAGTTAATCAGTTACAAATATTAGGAGAAAGTCGGTCTAAGGCCCCTTTAAAAAGGGACCAAAACCGAGCTCCTTAGGTTAACTAGTAGGAGACCAAAACAATTTCAGCTTTTCTCTCTAAGTTTCTCTTGGCACTTCTTCACCTTGGAAGGCAACCAAAGGCTACTTTTTGAGTTCATGAACTATACTTACACCTTGGGAGTTAAGGTATGTAAAAATAACCATATACTTGATATGAATTTTCCATGGAAAACAAGATAAGTTGGCTGGTGTACTGTGCAGGAATTTCTGGACAGCTTGTGTCCTGAAAGTTGTTGTTTGATTTTCTTGGCTTTGGAACGATTCTTACCCTGATTTTTGACTTTGATATGATATAAAGTTGAGGTTATTAATATGTTATAGTGTTTATATGGTTGCCAAGGTTGCTGGACTGTTTTGCTAGTTCTTTGGAAACAAGTATCCTTATATGATCTTATGTGCTTCCAAAATGGTATTGGACTGTTTTGATGAGGGGGCTGATGTTTCACGTTTCCCCCCCTGTGTTTTGAGCTATTTTGTGACTGTGTTAAGGTTTATTTGATGTATATATATGTTGGGAGCATCTGGTTCAAAGTTGGGACAAGTATGAATTGTTAACGACGAAATGTAGGGAGACGACGAGATGTTGTGCTTCTTAGTTGAGCATTTTGTAAAATGGTTCTGTGTTGTAGTTATGGACTGTTGCCAGCATGTTGTAGAGCTGATATAGGCTGTGTACATCATGTATAGGATAATGTGTACTGGTTGAAGACAGTTAGAATTGAGAAAGTCGGAATAACACCATTGAGTCGATGGTTATACGTTTGTTGCCAAAGTGTTGTGTTTTGTGAGATTGGGCTGTCCAGATGCATTGATTAGCTGCTAATACTAGCTTTAAAACATGATATTGTAGATAAATAGTTGGAAGAAAAGAAGTCATTTCGAGGTAAAAACAAGTTGATATGTCGAGGTATGTAAGGCTATTCGATCTCTTATTATTTGGCATGGAATCCAAAGTCTTTATTGGCACATAGAGATCTTTACAAACTTCGATATAACCACTCCACTCTTTCACATGTATTTGTGTGTCCAGATTCGAGCCTTGTCACTGCTGCATACATACATTGGACACCATGACATATGAGTCTTCTTTTTAGCAAAATAAAGTTCATACGTTGTTTATGTCCTACATGTTTCACTAATTGTATAACCCACTCTTTTCATTGTGATATGATG
The DNA here is from genome assembly GCA_030864225.1 of Capsicum baccatum var. pendulum. NCBI lineage: Eukaryota > Viridiplantae > Streptophyta > Magnoliopsida > Solanales > Solanaceae > Capsicum > Capsicum baccatum. The sequence goes on from CM061550.1 coordinate 60,389,215, forward strand.
TTACATGGTCACATACTTGTCATTTGTCATGCTTATAGTCTTATAGCTCAAATTTTACGACCACCAAAGATTCATATCAAAAGTAATAAGAAGATATATGTATACAGTTGCTTCTGTTGGGTGGTATCCCAGGGGTGAAAGAATCACCTAGCATGGGTCAATCCCAGTATTACAGGGGGTATCCCAGGGGTGAAAGGAAAGCCTAGCATGGGTCGATCCTGATATAGATTTACCACTGATCAGCTGGTCATTTGTATTACATGATGTGCACAGATTATACAAGTGATAAGAGTAAAGTAACATAATTGTTATAAGATGCATGACTCCACAATATTCATAAAGGTGGTCTTTTACCTTACAGCAGTGTATGGTTTCATTTGAGCTTTTATCTCATATATGGTACATGTTGCCTTACATATTCAGTACATTATTTCGTACTGACGTCCCTGTTGGGGGACCTGCATTCCATGCTGCAGGTGCAGAAGCCAATAAACCTCCCCAGTAAGAGTACAGGATATCAACTGCAGTCACTGAGCTCCAGGTTGCTTCGGGGCTTTGAGTCTTATCATATCTTTTTGCATTGTATAGTATCTTATCATGAGGCGGGGCCTGTCCCGACCCTTATAAGATAATGTTTCTTGTCTAGAGGCTTTGTAGACTATGTAAAGTATAGTATGGTCATGTATCGTATCGTAGACATTGTGGCTCCAACGGCCTAGTCATACAACATCTTTTGGCTTGCTAGTTCCATTTATCTTTTGAGGGCATGTTTAGTATAAAAGTAACTTATAATGTTCATAGGTAATGTATTGCTACAGGTTGGTTCTCCCGAGCCTTATCGGCAACGGGTGCCAGTCCGCCTTAATAGGATTTGGGGCGTGACAGAAGTGGTATCAGAGCGGTTTGTCCTAGGGAGTCTACAAAGCCGTGTCTATGTAGAATCATGTTTATCGATGTGTTGTGCACCACATTTATAAACAAGAGGCTACGTGGCATTTAGGAGTTATCACTTCTTTTCATTCTTTAGATCGCGCCATAGAGCCAAATATTATAAGTGTACCATGTCTAATCCCTGAATTATTTTGTACAGTAAGTATACCAGAGACAAGGAAGAGTAAAGGTAAAGGAAAGGAAGTAGAAGTGGTAGTTGGTATACCCAATCGGGCGAGACGACAGAGTGAGGCTCTAGATGAGTCTCTATCACAGACATCTCCAACCCCTCCATCTGTTGATGCACCAGGAAGTAGTGAAAACCCCCGAGAACCACCTGTTGATGCTTCTGTGCAGGATTTGAGAAATGCAGTTCAACTGTTGACTTGTATAGTTGCTGGCCAAGGTCAAAGACAAGAAGGCCCAGTTGCAGGTGCAGTTGGTGCAGGTAGGGCAGCCAGTACGAGAATACGTGATTTCCTCAACTTAGACCCCCCATCATTCACTGGGACAGATCCAAATGAAGATCCACAAGATTTTATTGATCAGATCCAACGCACCTTAGATGTTATGCATGTAAGTGGTTCGGAAGCTGCTGAGTTGGCAATATATAGATTGAAGGGTGTGGCTATACTGTGGTACGAAGCCTGGAAGCATTCCAAAGGCATAGATACATCTCCAACTACTTGGGAGGAGTTCAAAATGGCCTTTCTTGATCATTACTTGCCATTAGAGATCCGAGAGGCCCGTGCAGATCAGTTCCTGAACCTCCATCAGGGGAATATGAGCGTGAGGGAATATAGTCTTAAATTTAATTCTCTGGCCAGGTACGCTCCTAATGTTGTTCCTACTATGGCAGATAGAGTCCATCGGTATGTCGATAGGTTGGATTCATATTTGGTTAGAGATTGTACCATTGCCTCTTTAAATAAAGACATGGATATAGCGAGGATGCAAGCTTTTGCACAGAAACTGGAGGATCAGAGACAAAGAAGGAGGGCACAAGAAATAGAAAGGGGGCAATTTAAGAGGGCCAGATCTACAGGACAGTTTACACCACCCCAGGGTGAGTTTAGGCCACGATTTTCTCATAGGCCACCCAGGCCATCATCCTCTTACTCTACAGCTAGTGCTCCACCACCACTTCAAGGGTCTAGAAATGATCAATTTGGGCAGAGAAGTGAGGGCCAAGGTACACGGACAACAGGATATTCGGGAAGCCAGCAAATGCCTCCTAGGCAGCCTTGCAGACAATGTGGGAGATATCATATAGGTGCGTGTCGTAGGGGAACAGATGTTTGTTATTGGTGTGGTATGCCAGGGCATGTAATAAAAGATTGCCCAAGAAGACGCAGGGGTGATATGGCACAACCTACTAGATCAGCTGTTGTATCATCATCATCAGTGCCTCCATCAGGTAGAGGTGAGCAATTTCCCATAGGTCGCGGCAGAGGTATTAGAGGGGCAGCTAGTTCCAGCGTGGCCCAAAATCGCACATATGCTCTAGGGACTCGACAGAACCTGGAAGCTTCACCCGATGTGGTTATAGGTACATTGTCCATCTTCTCACATAAAGTGTATGCATTAATTGACCCTGGTTCTACATTGTCATATATTACTCCATTAGTTGCTGGGAAGCTTGGTAGAACACCTAAATTATTGAATAAACCACTTGCGGTGTCTACACCAACTGGGGAGTCAATTATAGTTAGAAGAGTCTATTGTGATTGCATAGTGACTGTCTGCGACCGAGATACATTAGCTGATCTTATCGAGTTAGAAATGGTAGAATTTGATGTTATAATGGGTATGGATTGGTTGGCTTCTTGCTATGCCACCGTTGACTGCCGAACCAAGAGGATGTACTTTCACTTTCCAAATGAAGCAGTCCTTGAATGGGAAGGCAATATTGGGGCACCAAAAGGGAGGTTTATCTCTTATTTTAAAGCCAGAAAAATGATATCAAAGGGATATATATGTCATCTCGTTAGAGTGAGAGACATGGAGGCAGAATCACCAACTATCCAGTCTGTTCCAATAGTGAATGAATTTATTGATGTCTTTCCTGAGGAACTCCCTGGTTTGCCTCCAGAACGAGAAATAGATTTTGGTATTGACTTATTACCAGGCACCGAGCCTATCTCTATTCCTCCATATAGAATGGCCCCGGCAGAATTACGTGAATTAAAGGAGCAACTGAAAGACTTGTTAGAAAAGGGTTTTATAAGACCTAGTGTGTCCCCTTGGGGTGCACCGGTTTTATTTGTGCATAAAAAGGATGGCACATTGAGGATGTGAATTGACTACCGACAACTGAATAGGGTGACAATTAAGAATAAATATCCCCTCCCCAGAATTGATGACTTGTTTGATCAGTTACAGGGTGCTAAATACTTTTCAAAGATCGATTTGAGATCAGGTTATCATCAGGTGAGAGTGCAGGAAAAAGATATACCTAAGACAGCTTTCCGAACCAGATATGGTCACTTTGAATTTCTTGTTATGTCGTTTGGGTTAACGAATGCACCAGCAGTGTTTATGGATTTGATGAATAGGGTATTCAAGCCTTTCCTGGATGTGTTTGTGATAGTATTTATAGATGATATTCTGGTGTATTCAAGGTCAGAAAAGGACCACGCAAATCATTTACGACTAGTACTACAAGTTCTCCGTGATCGCCGGTTGTATGCTAAGTTTTCCAAATGTGAATTTTGGTTAAAATCAGTGGCATTTTTGGGCCATATTGTATCGGATGAAGGAATAAGGGTGGATTCACAAAAGATAGAGGCTGTGAAAGATTGGCCAAGGCCAACGACACCTACAGAAGTTCGAAGCTTCCTTGGATTGGCAGGTTATTACAGAAGGTTTGTTGAAGGTTTTTCTTCTATGTCTGCACCTCTTACTAAGCTAACTCACAAGGAAACCAAATTCCAATGGAATGATGCATGTGAAAGGAGCTTTCAAGAGTTGAAAAGCAGGCTAACCTCAGCACCTGTGCTAGTGCTTCCAGAAGGCTCAGAGGGATATGCAGTGTATTGTGATGCTTCCGGAGTTGGTTTGGGGTGTGTACTAACACAACATGGTAAGGTGATTGCTTATGCCTCGAGACAATTGAGACCACACGAGAAAAACTACCCAACACATGATCTTGAGCTAGCAGCAGTTGTATTTGCTTTAAAGATATGGCGCCACTATTTGTATGGGGTGCACGTGGACATATATACAGATCATAAGAGTTTACAGTATATTTTCAAGCAGAAAGATCTAAATTTGAGGCAGCGGAGGTGGCTAGAGTTAATAAAGGATTATGATATTGATATATTATACCATCCAGGGAAAGCAAATGTGGTGGCTGATGCTCTAAGTCGTAAGACACTCATGGGTACCAGTGATCAGAAAGGGGTAAAGCAAGGCATGGCTAAGGATCTGCGTCAACTAGCCAATCTGGGTGTTCGTCTACTCGAAACTCCAAGAAAGGACATTATTGTACATAATGCTGCCGATTCTTCATTGATAAGGGAAGTGAAAGAAAAACAGTATTATGATCCTATTCTACAATGCCTTAAGGAGAAAGTAAGTCAAGGTATAATGAAGGAGTTTAGGCTTACACAAGATGGAGTACTTTATTGCCAAAATAGATTGTGTGTTCCTGATGTTAACAGACTCAGAAAGAGAATAATGGAAGAAGCCCATCATTCAAGATATTCCATCCACCCAGGATCTACTAAGATGTATCATGACCTAAAGGTAGTGTTTTGGTGGGGAGGCATGAAAAAGGACCTTGCAGAGTTTATGGCTCAATGTCCTACTTGTCAACAAGTCAAAGTAGAGCACCAAAAGCCAGGTGGTTACATGCAATGTATAGAGATTCCAACTTGGAAGTGGGATATGACTAATATGGATTTTGTAACTGGTTTGCCTCGTTCAGTTAATAAGTTTGACTCCATATGGGTGATAGTTGATAGACTCACGAAGTCAGCGCACTTCCTGCCAGTTAGAAGTGATTATACAGCTGAAGAATATGCCAAATTATACCTCAAAGAGATAGTTAGGCTACATGGGGTCCCACTCTCTATTATATCTGATCGAGGAGCTCAATTCACGGCAAAATTTTGGAAGTCCTTTCAAAGGAGTTTAGGGACGCAAGTGAATTTGAGTACAGCCTTCCATCCCCAAACAGACGGCCAGGCAGAGCGTACTATTCAAACACTTGAGGATATGTTGCGAACCTGTGCATTAGATTTTAAAGGTAGCTGGGTAGAACACTTGCCCCTTATTGAATTTGCCTATAATAACAGCTACCATTCGAGCATCAAGATGGCGCCTTACGAAGCTTTGTATGGGAGGAAATGTAGGTCACCAATTGGTTGGTTTGAAGTGGGTGAAACCACCTTGCTCGGGCCAGATTTAGTCCAACAAGCCATGGAAAAAGTTAAGGTGATACAACAACGGCTAAAAACAGCCCAAAGTCGTCATAAATCATATGCAGATATGCGGAGAAGAGGGCTGGAATTCTCTATTGGAGATTGGGTATTTTTAAAGGTATCACCGATGAAAGGAGTTATGAGATTTGGTAAGAAAGGGAAACTAAGCCCACGTTACATAGGGCCATATAAGATTACTAAGAGGGTCGGACAAGTTGCATATGAATTAGAGCTACCCCAGGAACTTTCAATGGTTCATCCAGTGTTTCATGTGTCAATGCTTCGAAAATGCATAGGTGACCCCTCTCGTATCACTCCTATAGAAGATGTACAGGTCACAGAGGATCTTACTTATGAAGAGGTACCGGTTGCTATTCTAGATCGCCAAATTAAAAAGTTAAGGAACAAAGAAATTGCATCAGTAAAGGTACTCTGGAGAAACAACCAAGTAGAAGAAATAACGTGGGAACCGGAGGAAGTAATGATATCCAAATACCCTCATCTATTTGAAGACAAGGAGGGACTAAAAGATACAGAGGAGGAACATTAATAGGTATGTGTTTGAATACTAGTTATGTTATTAACAGTTGTGTGACTAGAAATTCAAACCTGCCTAGACTATACAGTTATGTTAACATTCGGGACGAATGTTCCTAAGGGGGGGAGGATGTAACACCCCACATTTTGCATGTACTAGTAATGTTCACATAAAATGACATACGACTTGATTTAATTACTACCAAAACTTTTTTTTTCAAGTGTTCAAGTGTTAGATTGGGGCACTATATGGAAGTCTATTTAGAGACTGTTGCCTTAAACGGAGAAAATCATTGACGTGCTTATGGAACTTAGGAAGCTAGCAGGTGAGTCACCTGTGTGGTTGGCTTAAAAAAAAATGTATATATACATGAGGGAGAATAATTCATTCATAAGTGAACACACTTGAAGTCTAGACGTTAGTAAAAAGAAAGGGGAACGAAGACAAGGCTTAACGCCGAAACTTTCCAAGTCTTGCGACAAACGAAGCCCAAGTTAGGGAGGCTATTAAAGCCAATGGTTTAGCATTATATTGGGCCAAGATGTTCAGCCCAAGATTTTTATATAATAGGCCCAACTACATTCATTCACTACTAAGAAAATTGGGCCCAAACAAAGTGCAAGCAAGATTAAGGAAAATGGGCCACTAAAGCCCATTGATTTAGAGATCCAAAAGGCCCAAGTGAAAGGGAAAATTGGTCATTGACCAACTTGAGTTAATCAGTTGCAAATATTAGGAGAAAGTCGGTCTAAGGCCCCTTTAAAAAGGGACCAAAACCGAGCTCCTTAGGTTAACTAGTAGGAGACCAAAACAATTTCAGCTTTTCTCTCTAAGTTTCTCTTGGCACTTCTTCACCTTGGAAGGCAACCAAAGGCTACTTTTTGAGTTCATGAACTATACTTACACCTTGGGAGTTAAGGTATGTAAAAATAACCATATACTTGATATGAATTTTCCATGGAAAACAAGATAAGTTGGCTGGTGTACTGTGCAGGAATTTCTGGACAGCTTGTGTCCTGAAAGTTGTTGTTTGATTTTCTTGGCTTTGGAACGATTCTTACCCTGATTTTTGACTTTGATATGATATAAAGTTGAGGTTATTAATATGTTATAGTGTTTATATGGTTGCCAAGGTTGCTGGACTGTTTTGCTAGTTCTTTGGAAACAAGTATCCTTATATGATCTTATGTGCTTCCAAAATGGTATTGGACTGTTTTGATGAGGGGGCTGATGTTTCACGTTCCCCCCCCTGTGTTTTGAGCTATTTTGTGAATGTGTTAAGGTTTATTTGATGTATATATATGTTGGGAGCATCTGGTTCAAAGTTGGGACAAGTATGAATTGTTAACGACGAAATGTAGGGAGACGACGAGATGTTGTGCTTCGTAGTTGAGCATTTTGTAAAATGGTTCTGTGTTGTAGTTATGGACTGTTGCCAGCATGTTGTAGAGCTGATATAGGCTGTGTACATCATGTATAGGATAATGTGTACTGGTTGAAGACAGTTAGAATTGAGAAAGTCGGAATAACACCATTGAGTCGATGGTTATACGTTTGTTGCCAAAGTGTTGTGTTTTGTGAGATTGGGCTGTCCAGATGCATTGATTAGCTGCTAATACTAGCTTTAAAACATGATATTGTAGATAAATAGTTGGAAGAAAAGAAGTCATTTCGAGGTAAAAACAAGTTGATATGTCGAGGTATGTAAGGCTATTCGATCTCTTATTATTTGGCATGGAATCCAAAGTCTTTATTGGCACATAGAGATCTTTACAAACTTCGATATAACCACTCCACTCTTTCACATGTATTTGTGTGTCCAGATTCGAGCCTTGTCACTGCTGCATACATACATTGGACACCATGACATATGAGTCTTCTTTTTAGCAAAATAAAGTTCATACGTTGTTTATGTCCTACATGTTTCACTAATTGTATAACCCACTCTTTTCATTGTGATATGATGTTACATGGTCACATACTTGTCATTTGTCATGCTTATAGTCTTATAGCTCAAATTTTACGACCACCAAAGATTCATATCAAAAGTAATAAGAAGATATATGTATACAGTTGCTTCTGTTGGGTGGTATCCCAGGGGTGAAAGAATCACCTAGCATGGGTCAATCCCAGTATTACAGGGGGTATCCCAGGGGTGAAAGGAAAGCCTAGCATGGGTCGATCCTGATATAGATTTACCACTGATCAGCTGGTCATTTGTATTACATGATGTGCACAGATTATACAAGTGATAAGAGTAAAGTAACATAATTGTTATAAGATGCATGACTCCACAATATTCATAAAGGTGGTCTTTTACCTTACAGCAGTGTATGGTTTCATTTGAGCTTTTATCTCATATATGGTACATGTTGCCTTACATATTCAGTACATTATTTCGTACTGACGTCCCTGTTGGGGGACCTGCATTCCATGCTGCAGGTGCAGAAGCCAATAAACCTCCCCAGTAAGAGTACAGGATATCAACTGCAGTCACTGAGCTCCAGGTTGCTTCGGGGCTTTGAGTCTTATCATATCTTTTTGCATTGTATAGTATCTTATCATGAGGCGGGGCCTGTCCCGACCCTTATAAGATAATGTTTCTTGTCTAGAGGCTTTGTAGACTATGTAAAGTATAGTATGGTCATGTATCGTATCGTAGACATTGTGGCTCCAACGGCCTAGTCATACAACATCTTTTGGCTTGCTAGTTCCATTTATCTTTTGAGGGCATGTTTAGTATAAAAGTAACTTATAATGTTCATAGGTAATGTATTGCTACAGGTTGGTTCTCCCGAGCCTTACCGGCAACGGGTGCCAGTCCGCCTTAATAGGATTTGGGGCGTGACAGAAGTGGTATCAGAGCGGTTTGTCCTAGGGAGTCTACAAAGCCGTGTCTATGTAGAATCATGTTTATCGATGTGTTGTGCACCACATTTATAAACAAGAGGCTACGTGGCATTTAGGAGTTATCACTTCTTTTCATTCTTTAGATCGCGCCATAGAGCCAAATATTATAAGTGTACCATGTCTAATCCCTGAATTATTTTGTACAGTAAGTATACCAGAGACAAGGAAGAGTAAAGGTAAAGGAAAGGAAGTAGAAGTGGTAGTTGGTATACCCAATCGGGCGAGACGACAGAGTGAGGCTCTAGATGAGTCTCTATCACAGACATCTCCAACCCCTCCATCTGTTGATGCACCAGGAAGTAGTGAAAACCCCCGAGAACCACCTGTTGATGCTTCTGTGCAGGATTTGAGAAATGCAGTTCAACTGTTGACTTGTATAGTTGCTGGCCAAGGTCAAAGACAAGAAGGCCCAGTTGCAGGTGCAGTTGGTGCAGGTAGGGCAGCCAGTACGAGAATACGTGATTTCCTCAACTTAGACCCCCCATCATTCACTGGGACAGATCCAAATGAAGATCCACAAGATTTTATTGATCAGATCCAACGCACCTTAGATGTTATGCATGTAAGTGGTTCGGAAGCTGCTGAGTTGGCAATATATAGATTGAAGGGTGTGGCTATACTGTGGTACGAAGCCTGGAAGCATTCCAAAGGCATAGATACATCTCCAACTACTTGGGAGGAGTTCAAAATGGCCTTTCTTGATCATTACTTGCCATTAGAGATCCGAGAGGCCCGTGCAGATCAGTTCCTGAACCTCCATCAGGGGAATATGAGCGTGAGGGAATATAGTCTTAAATTTAATTCTCTGGCCAGGTACGCTCCTAATGTTGTTCCTACTATGGCAGATAGAGTCCATCGGTATGTCGATAGGTTGGATTCATATTTGGTTAGAGATTGTACCATTGCCTCTTTAAATAAAGACATGGATATAGCGAGGATGCAAGCTTTTGCACAGAAACTGGAGGATCAGAGACAAAGAAGGAGGGCACAAGAAATAGAAAGGGGGCAATTTAAGAGGGCCAGATCTACAGGACAGTTTACACCACCCCAGGGTGAGTTTAGGCCACGATTTTCTCATAGGCCACCCAGGCCATCATCCTCTTACTCTACAGCTAGTGCTCCACCACCACTTCAAGGGTCTAGAAATGATCAATTTGGGCAGAGAAGTGAGGGCCAAGGTACACGGACAACAGGATATTCGGGAAGCCAGCAAATGCCTCCTAGGCAGCCTTGCAGACAATGTGGGAGATATCATATAGGTGCGTGTCGTAGGGGAACAGATGTTTGTTATTGGTGTGGTATGCCAGGGCATGTAATAAAAGATTGCCCAAGAAGACGCAGGGGTGATATGGCACAACCTACTAGATCAGCTGTTGTATCATCATCATCAGTGCCTCCATCAGGTAGAGGTGAGCAATTTCCCATAGGTCGCGGCAGAGGTATTAGAGGGGCAGCTAGTTCCAGCGTGGCCCAAAATCGCACATATGCTCTAGGGACTCGACAGAACCTGGAAGCTTCACCCGATGTGGTTATAGGTACATTGTCCATCTTCTCACATAAAGTGTATGCATTAATTGACCCTGGTTCTACATTGTCATATATTACTCCATTAGTTGCTGGGAAGCTTGGTAGAACACCTAAATTATTGAATAAACCACTTGCGGTGTCTACACCAACTGGGGAGTCAATTATAGTTAGAAGAGTCTATTGTGATTGCATAGTGACTGTCTGCGACCGAGATACATTAGCTGATCTTATCGAGTTAGAAATGGTAGAATTTGATGTTATAATGGGTATGGATTGGTTGGCTTCTTGCTATGCCACCGTTGACTGCCGAACCAAGAGGATGTACTTTCACTTTCCAAATGAAGCAGTCCTTGAATGGGAAGGCAATATTGGGGCACCAAAAGGGAGGTTTATCTCTTATTTTAAAGCCAGAAAAATGATATCAAAGGGATATATATGTCATCTCGTTAGAGTGAGAGACATGGAGGCAGAATCACCAACTATCCAGTCTGTTCCAATAGTGAATGAATTTATTGATGTCTTTCCTGAGGAACTCCCTGGTTTGCCTCCAGAACGAGAAATAGATTTTGGTATTGACTTATTACCAGGCACCGAGCCTATCTCTATTCCTCCATATAGAATGGCCCCGGCAGAATTACGTGAATTAAAGGAGCAACTGAAAGACTTGTTAGAAAAGGGTTTTATAAGACCTAGTGTGTCCCCTTGGGGTGCACCGGTTTTATTTGTGCATAAAAAGGATGGCACATTGAGGATGTGAATTGACTACCGACAACTGAATAGGGTGACAATTAAGAATAAATATCCCCTCCCCAGAATTGATGACTTGTTTGATCAGTTACAGGGTGCTAAATACTTTTCAAAGATCGATTTGAGATCAGGTTATCATCAGGTGAGAGTGCAGGAAAAAGATATACCTAAGACAGCTTTCCGAACCAGATATGGTCACTTTGAATTTCTTGTTATGTCGTTTGGGTTAACGAATGCACCAGCAGTGTTTATGGATTTGATGAATAGGGTATTCAAGCCTTTCCTGGATGTGTTTGTGATAGTATTTATAGATGATATTCTGGTGTATTCAAGGTCAGAAAAGGACCACGCAAATCATTTACGACTAGTACTACAAGTTCTCCGTGATCGCCGGTTGTATGCTAAGTTTTCCAAATGTGAATTTTGGTTAAAATCAGTGGCATTTTTGGGCCATATTGTATCGGATGAAGGAATAAGGGTGGATTCACAAAAGATAGAGGCTGTGAAAGATTGGCCAAGGCCAACGACACCTACAGAAGTTCGAAGCTTCCTTGGATTGGCAGGTTATTACAGAAGGTTTGTTGAAGGTTTTTCTTCTATGTCTGCACCTCTTACTAAGCTAACTCACAAGGAAACCAAATTCCAATGGAATGATGCATGTGAAAGGAGCTTTCAAGAGTTGAAAAGCAGGCTAACCTCAGCACCTGTGCTAGTGCTTCCAGAAGGCTCAGAGGGATATGCAGTGTATTGTGATGCTTCCGGAGTTGGTTTGGGGTGTGTACTAACACAACATGGTAAGGTGATTGCTTATGCCTCGAGACAATTGAGACCACACGAGAAAAACTACCCAACACATGATCTTGAGCTAGCAGCAGTTGTATTTGCTTTAAAGATATGGCGCCACTATTTGTATGGGGTGCACGTGGACATATATACAGATCATAAGAGTTTACAGTATATTTTCAAGCAGAAAGATCTAAATTTGAGGCAGCGGAGGTGGCTAGAGTTAATAAAGGATTATGATATTGATATATTATACCATCCAGGGAAAGCAAATGTGGTGGCTGATGCTCTAAGTCGTAAGACACTCATGGGTACCAGTGATCAGAAAGGGGTAAAGCAAGGCATGGCTAAGGATCTGCGTCAACTAGCCAATCTGGGTGTTCGTCTACTCAAAACTCCAAGAAAGGACATTATTGTACATAATGCTGCCGATTCTTCATTGATAAGGGAAGTGAAAGAAAAACAGTATTATGATCCTATTCTACAATGCCTTAAGGAGAAAGTAAGTCAAGGTATAATGAAGGAGTTTAGGCTTACACAAGATGGAGTACTTTATTGCCAAAATAGATTGTGTGTTCCTGATGTTAACAGACTCAGAAAGAGAATAATGGAAGAAGCCCATCATTCAAGATATTCCATCCACCCAGGATCTACTAAGATGTATCATGACCTAAAGGGAGTGTTTTGGTGGGGAGGCATGAAAAAGGACCTTGCAGAGTTTATGGCTCAATGTCCTACTTGTCAACAAGTCAAAGTAGAGCACCAAAAGCCAGGTGGTTACATGCAATGTATAGAGATTCCAACTTGGAAGTGGGATATGACTAATATGGATTTTGTAACTGGTTTGCCTCGTTCAGTTAATAAGTTTGACTCCATATGGGTGATAGTTGATAGACTCACGAAGTCAGCGCACTTCCTGCCAGTTAGAAGTGATTATACAGCTGAAGAATATGCCAAATTATACCTCAAAGAGATAGTTAGGCTACATGGGGTCCCACTCTCTATTATATCTGATCGAGGAGCTCAATTCACGGCAAAATTTTGGAAGTCCTTTCAAAGGAGTTTAGGGACGCAAGTGAATTTGAGTACAGCCTTCCATCCCCAAACAGACGGCCAGGCAGAGCGTACTATTCAAACACTTGAGGATATGTTGCGAACCTGTGCATTAGATTTTAAAGGTAGCTGGGTAGAACACTTGCCCCTTATTGAATTTGCCTATAATAACAGCTACCATTCGAGCATCAAGATGGCGCCTTACGAAGCTTTGTATGGGAGGAAATGTAGGTCACCAATTGGTTGGTTCGAAGTGGGTGAAACCACCTTGCTCGGGCCAGATTTAGTCCAACAAGCCATGGAAAAAGTTAAGGTGATACAACAACGGCTAAAAACAGCCCAAAGTCGTCATAAATCATATGCAGATATGCGGAGAAGAGGGCTGGAATTCTCTATTGGAGATTGGGTATTTTTAAAGGTATCACCGATGAAAGGAGTTATGAGATTTGGTAAGAAAGGGAAACTAAGCCCACGTTACATAGGGCCATATAAGATTACTAAGAGGGTCGGACAAGTTGCATATGAATTAGAGCTACCCCAGGAACTTTCAATGGTTCATCCAGTGTTTCATGTGTCAATGCTTCGAAAATGCATAGGTGACCCCTCTCGTATCACTCCTATAGAAGATGTACAGGTCACAGAGGATCTTACTTATGAAGAGGTACCGGTTGCTATTCTAGATCGCCAAATTAAAAAGTTAAGGAACAAAGAAATTGCATCAGTAAAGGTACTCTGGAGAAACAACCAAGTAGAAGAAATAACGTGGGAACCGGAGGAAGTAATGATATCCAAATACCCTCATCTATTTGAAGACAAGGAGGGACTAAAAGATACAGAGGAGGAACATTAATAGGTATGTGTTTGAATACTAGTTATGTTATTAACAGTTGTGTGACCAGAAATTCAAACCTGCCTAGACTATACAGTTATGTTAACATTCGGGACGAATGTTCCTAAGGGGGGGAGGATGTAACACCCCACATTTTGCATGTACTAGTAATGTTCACATAAAATGACATACGACTTGATTTAATTACTACCAAAACTTTTTTTTTCAAGTGTTCAAGTGTTAGATTGGGGCACTATATGGAAGTCTATTTAGAGACTGTTGCCTTAAACGGAGAAAATCATTGACGTGCTTATGGAACTTAGGAAGCTAGCAGGTGAGTCACCTGTGTGGTTGGCTTAAAAAAAAATGTATATATACATGAGGGAGAATAATTCATTCATAAGTGAACTCACTTGAAGTCTAGACGTTAGTAAAAAGAAAGGGGAACGAAGACAAGGCTTAACGCCGAAACTTTCCAAGTCTTGCGACAAACGAAGCCCAAGTTAGGGAGGCTATTAAAGCCAATGGTTTAGCATTATATTGGGCCAAGATGTTCAGCCCAAGATTTTTATATAATAGGCCCAACTACATTCATTCACTACTAAGAAAATTGGGCCCAAACAAAGTGCAAGCAAGATTAAGGAAAATGGGCCACTAAAGCCCATTGATTTAGAGATCCAAAAGGCCCAAGTGAAAGGGAAAATTGGTCATTGACCAACTTGAGTTAATCAGTTGCAAATATTAGGAGAAAGTCGGTCTAAGGCCCCTTTAAAAAGGGACCAAAACCGAGCTCCTTAGGTTAACTAGTAGGAGACCAAAACAATTTCAGCTTTTCTCTCTAAGTTTCTCTTGGCACTTCTTCACCTTGGAAGGCAACCAAAGGCTACTTTTTGAGTTCATGAACTATACTTACACCTTGGGAGTTAAGGTATGTAAAAATAACCATATACTTGATATGAATTTTCCATGGAAAACAAGATAAGTTGGCTGGTGTACTGTGCAGGAATTTCTGGACAGCTTGTGTCCTGAAAGTTGTTGTTTGATTTTCTTGGCTTTGGAACGATTCTTACCCTGATTTTTGACTTTGATATGATATAAAGTTGAGGTTATTAATATGTTATAGTGTTTATATGGTTGCCAAGGTTGCTGGACTGTTTTGCTAGTTCTTTGGAAACAAGTATCCTTATATGATCTTATGTGCTTCCAAAATGGTATTGGACTGTTTTGATGAGGGGGCTGATGTTTCACGTTCCCCCCCCTGTGTTTTGAGCTATTTTGTGACTGTGTTAAGGTTTATTTGATGTATATATATGTTGGGAGCATCTGGTTCAAAGTTGGGACAAGTATGAATTGTTAACGACGAAATGTAGGGAGACGACGAGATGTTGTGCTTCGTAGTTGAGCATTTTGTAAAATGGTTCTGTGTTGTAGTTATGGACTGTTGCCAGCATGTTGTAGAGCTGATATAGGCTGTGTACATCATGTATAGGATAATGTGTACTGGTTGAAGACAGTTAGAATTGAGAAAGTCGGAATAACACCATTGAGTCGATGGTTATACGTTTGTTGCCAAAGTGTTGTGTTTTGTGAGATTGGGCTGTCCAGATGCATTGATTAGCTGCTAATACTAGCTTTAAAACATGATATTGTAGATAAATAGTTGGAAGAAAAGAAGTCATTTCGAGGTAAAAACAAGTTGATATGTCGAGGTATGTAAGGCTATTCGATCTCTTATTATTTGGCATGGAATCCAAAGTCTTTATTGGCACATAGAGATCTTTACAAACTTCGATATAACCACTCCACTCTTTCACATGTATTTGTGTGTCCAGATTCGAGCCTTGTCACTGCTGCATACATACATTGGACACCATGACATATGAGTCTTCTTTTTAGCAAAATAAAGTTCATACGTTGTTTATGTCCTACATGTTTCACTAATTGTATAACCCACTCTTTTCATTGTGATATGATGTTACATGGTCACATACTTGTCATTTGTCATGCTTATAGTCTTATAGCTCAAATTTTACGACCACCAAAGATTCATATCAAAAGTAATAAGAAGATATATGTATACAGTTGCTTCTGTTGGGTGGTATCCCAGGGGTGAAAGAATCACCTAGCATGGGTCAATCCCAGTATTACAGGGGGTATCCCAGGGGTGAAAGGAAAGCCTAGCATGGGTCGATCCTGATATAGATTTACCACTGATCAGCTGGTCATTTGTATTACATGATGTGCACAGATTATACAAGTGATAAGAGTAAAGTAACATAATTGTTATAAGATGCATGACTCCACAATATTCATAAAGGTGGTCTTTTACCTTACAGCAGTGTATGGTTTCATTTGAGCTTTTATCTCATATATGGTACATGTTGCCTTACATATTCAGTACATTATTTCGTACTGACGTCCCTGTTGGGGGACCTGCATTCCATGCTGCAGGTGCAGAAGCCAATAAACCTCCCCAGTAAGAGTACAGGATATCAACTGCAGTCACTGAGCTCCAGGTTGCTTCGGGGCTTTGAGTCTTATCATATCTTTTTGCATTGTATAGTATCTTATCATGAGGCGGGGCCTGTCCCGACCCTTATAAGATAATGTTTCTTGTCTAGAGGCTTTGTAGACTATGTAAAGTATAGTATGGTCATGTATCGTATCGTAGACATTGTGGCTCCAACGGCCTAGTCATACAACATCTTTTGGCTTGCTAGTTCCATTTATCTTTTGAGGGCATGTTTAGTATAAAAGTAACTTATAATGTTCATAGGTAATGTATTGCTACAGGTTGGTTCTCCCGAGCCTTACCGGCAACGGGTGCCAGTCCGCCTTAATAGGATTTGGGGCGTGACATAATATTACCAAGGAATGCTATTGATCTTAGCCAGAATTCATGCTTACTGAATTTAGCGAACAACTTATGAGCTCTAAGAGTCTGAAGCACTATGCAAAGATGGCATGCATGATTGCTTTTGCTATGAGAATAGACAAGAATGTCATCAATGATGACTATGACGAACATGTCCAAGTACTACTTGAACACTTGATTCATCAAGTCCATGAAGGTTGTTGCGGTATTTGTAAGACCAAAGGACATGACTAGAAATTCAAAGTGACCATACCGAGTTCAAAAAGCTATTTTTGGAATATCACATTCTCTGACTCTAAGCTTATGATAGCCTGATCTAAGGCCTATCTTGGAAAAGTAACTGGCACCCTGAAGTTGGTCGAACAAGTCATTAATTTTAGGAAGTGGATATTTATTCTTGACTGGGACCTTGTTCAACTGACGGTAGTCTATGCACTTTTTGAAATAACCATCTTTCTTATGCATGAATAGAGTAGGTGTACCCAACAGTGAGATGCTAGGTCTGATAAATCCTTTATCTAAGACATCCTTCAACTGTTATTTTAGTTCGTTGAGTTCGGCTGGAGCCATCCTATATGGCAGAATAGATATAGGCTGAGTATCAAGAAGAAGGTCTATTCCAAAGTCAATTTCCCTTTCCGAAGAAACCCCCATAAGATCTTCAGGAAATACGTCTAAGAATTCATTTACTATTGGAACTGACTCAAGAGTAGGATTTTCTAAATTAGATTCTTCGACTCGTACAAGATGGTAGACACAACCAATGGATATCATCTTTTTTGGCTCTAAGGTATAAAATCAATTGACCCCTAAGAGCTGTAGTACTACCCCTCCATTCAAGGACTGGTTCATTTGGGAACTGAAAATGAACTATTCTATTTCTACAATTAACTGAGGCATAGCATAAGTGGAGCCAATCCATGCCAAGAATGATATCAAAATTCATCATCTCTAACTCCACGAGATCAAATGAAGTAACTTTTTAAGATATTATGATCGGACAATTCCTGTATACCATTCTAGCTATAATGGAAATGCCCATGAGGGTAGATGCAGAAAAGGGCTCTACTAGATTCTTGGGACTAACTCCAAAATTGACGGCTATATATGGAGTTACTAAAGAAAGAGAAGCTCCAGGGTCTAGTAAAGAATAAACATATAAGTGAAAGACTTACAATGTACCAGTAACTACATCGGGAGAATTTTCCTGATCTAAGAGGGACTGAAGAGTATATAATCTGTTCGGATGCTAACCACTGGTAGCACTGAAAGCGGCACCCTGCTGATTTGGGCGGTCGGATGGAACTGACGACTGATGGGACTGGACCTATTGGCAAGCATCCTTACCTTTCTGAGAAATACCCAATACTTCTGAATCCAATGTCACAGCTTGCCATACCTAAAAGATGCATCAGTACCCGTTCTACAGGATGGTGTCTGTAACACTTTTGACATAAAGAATTTAAATGAGCATTTCTAACACTGACCTCGGACTTAGAGCCTAGTGCCCTATCCCTATTTTCATTTTTGAATTTGGGTACTGGGGAACTTTCTGAAGAAGGTACTGAGGCTAAAAACCTCTGATGAAACTAAGGACAGTTACCACCTTCTGACTTTGGCTGATTGAAATTAAAACTATGTATCCTAGCTCTCTTGTTTACTCTCTCCCCCTCCTTAATTTTTTTCTCCTCTATCTGTTGAGCATGGACCATCAGCTTAGACAAATCCATCTCACTAATCAGTATTGCGGTCCTACACTCCTTGACCATACTATCAGACATGCCAGACAGAAACTCAATCATCTTGTACCTACTGTCAGCTACCACATAAGGAGCATATCTTGCTAACTGAGTGAACTTGAGAGAGTACTCCCTCACACTCTGATGTGTGAGCTGATGCTAACAAATTTGAGGCTTTTAACTAAGAATAGTTGCAAAGTTTTAAGCAACTTTTATCATTTTTGAGTCTTTTATCTTTGATTTTCCAGTAGAAGATAAGATGCTAGAGAACCAATAAGGATGGAAGCAAAAGATTTAAAATCTGAAGCAAAAAGAACAAAAGTATGGCTGATGACATTCCTGAAAAGTCGTCATCCCTGTGATAAGTTATTATCTTTATCGTCTGCCTTAGACAGATAATGGACCTCAGCTAAAAAATATGATGATATTTTCTGATAAGCCATCAAGGAGTTGATGGGTCATTAAAATTATTGTCAGTCTAAGGCAGAACATAGGAGCTGAGGTAGATAAGTGATGACATTCGTGATAAGTCGTCAAAGATCTAATAGCCCATCATACTTCGTCGTTAGCCTAAGGCAGTGAATGTCAAAATCAAAGAGGAGCTAATGACATTTGTGATAAGTCATCAGCCTCCTGATAAGGCGTCACGAATGACGTCACCTGTTCGAGAAATTACTGCATTCTATGATTTTGTTTCCATAATTAGGGTGAACTATTTAAAGCATTGTTTAGGGTTTTCCAAGGAAGTGCTGAACATCTTTTGGAGACATGTATTTTGTTACTTTTCTCTCTAGTTACTTAGCTTGAAAAATAATTAATTTTGAAGAGATTTCCATCAATACTTTGGGGATTCCTATTGTGATCTAATCTGAGAATCACTAGCTATTATTCATTTTGTGGTAAGTTTATCTTTCAAATTATGAATTCATCTAGTTTTTTAGATCATTAAATCATGAGTGGCTAAACCCCTCTAACCCGAATTATGGGATCTATGGGTTAAGTTTTGGTAAGATGCTAAGTGTTTAAGATTCAAAAGGTAATAGGACTCCTTGATAATTCCAAGATTTTAATCATTGTCTATTGGTTGCAAACAATAGATAGCACCTGCTTTGATTTGCTTGAGATACGAAATCAAATACAATAGGAAGTGAATTATTGACAGGGACATGGAAGTACTAAAAACTTCCATTTAATAATTGATGTTGTAACAAGGTTGATTAACCTGAGGTAAAGTCTAGTCAATGAATATAAATTCCCTAAGTCTGAGAGGATTAGGTAATTAAATGCTTAAGTAGGTCAAGACACATTTAGGCATAACTTCGATAAAGATAATTTGTTTTCCTATTTACTGTGAGAATCTTGAATCACTATTAGCATCTTTCAAGTACCAAAACCCATAGTGAACATAATTCTGGTTTTCCATAAACTCTTGATTACAAACACTGAAGCTAAAGTGCCCAACAATTATTTGTTAAACTGAAAATCCCCATTTCAGGAAACATTCTACTATCAGTTGATTAACTTGCAAACGACTTAAGTTCACACTATATTCCTTGTGGCATTCAACCCCAACCTAGTTGGGTTATATATTGACAATGATCACTTACATTCTCATTAGAGAGGTATAGTTTAAGCATTATCAAAAATGGTGCCATTATCGGGGAATACGATTGTAAATTGAAGTTTGTATGTGCTAATTGACTGTCAGTCAAGTTTCCTAGTTTTACATTTACTTGTTTTTTTTTATTTTAGGATTTGTAGTGCATGCCAAGAACCAGAAGTTCTGGAGAATTTGAAGAATGGCAGACCAACAAGAGGTTGACAAGCTAGCAGCCTTAGCTAGAGCTCAGGTGAATATGCAAAATGTTGGGCTACAAGAACGACATCCAAATCCTAAGGATAAAGATTTGGGAGATGAGAGTTGCTAAATCCTGGTAACCCAAGGTGAGCAGAGCAAGTAGCTGCACCAGTCCAACATAATTCTAACAAGAATCATCCATTCCAAGGAAGGCAAGATTAACAGCTGGTCCAGTATGACCTCAATGATGATGATGATGGATTGGATGAAGCAGGTGCAATAGGAGAAATTATTCCTCACACATTGACACCTTGGGAAAAATTCAATATTACAAGTACTGTGATTCAACTCCTCAATCTAAAGAGGTTGTTTGGTGGCCTTCCTAGGGATGACCTAAACTTGTATTTGGTGAACTTTGTCACCATTTGTAAATCTTTTGATAACACAGGAGTGGGTCAGAATACTATCCGATTGAGGTTGTTTTCATTGAATTTGTCTGGGGAGGCAACAGTGTGGCTTAATGAGCTGACACCCAATTCTATAACCAACTGAAGGGAGTTGAAAGGAGCTTTCCTAGAAAGGTTCTTTCTGCCTTCCAGGAGGTTATAGTTGAGGGATGAGATCAGAAACTTTAGGCAGCTCCCGATTGAAAACTTGCATGAAACCTAGGAGAGATTTAAGAAGAAGCTAACACAGTTTCCGAACCATAATATGATGGACATACACTTGATGGAGACTTTGTACAGGGCTTTTAACTCTGTCATAGGGCCAATTGTAGATAATGCTACCAGTGGTTAATTTATTGATCTTACATTCCCAGAGGCTTCAGATATGCTAGAAAGAATGACCAAACAGAGTTGGGCATGGCATACCTGAGACTTTATGGTAGCCATCCCCACTATTTGTGTAGGCATGACTGTGGAAAGACACAGAAGAGATGAGGAGCGTCACCAAGACATGGCTTACCTAAAAATACAGATGGATCTACTAACCAAGCACTTACTATCAGGCAAGACTAAGAAGTTTAAATTTGTGGGATCTCAAGATAGAGTTGATGCGGATGTAGAAGAAGAGAAAAGCTATGTAAATAATCATGGGGGTTTCCGAGGCAATGGCCAAGGGAATCAAGGTCAAAATTATTATGATAAGCCTGGTTATAAAGATAGGGAGCAGGGAAATTGGAGAAACAATAATGATAGGAGTTGGCTCTATGTCCTTCTTGGAAATCGTGAGGCTGCTACAACAAGTTCTGAAAAGATGTCAATGGAGGACATGGTGGCTAAGTTGTTGAAGAGAGTAGAGGCTAACAACTCTGGTGTGACTACTATGAAGACTGATCTATTACCTATTAGTCAGTTGGTAAACTCACACTCTACCACAATCAAACAGTTGAAGCAGCAGATAAGCCAACTCTCTACAATATTTAACTAGAGGAAGAGTGGAAGGTTACCAAGCGATATGGTCCAGAATCTGTAGAATGATGGATCATGTATGGCCATTACTACTAGGAGTGGTAAGATATTACCTTCCCCTTCTGTGGGTAAAAGTTTGGTTGAAGATGTGACTGAGGAAGAAGATAAACCCAAAGAAGAATGTCCAGTAGAGTCTGAAAAGCTGGATGGTTCTGATGGTCTTCTGAAAAAAAGAAAGAAAAGGAGAAGAAGGTAGTGTTGAAAACTCTCCCAAGACCACCACCTCCCTTTCCTCAACCATTAAAGAAAAAAATTGATGATGCAAAATTCGGCAAGTTCATGGTAATGCTCAAATAATTGACGGTAAATGTACCATTATTTGAGGTGCTCGAGCAAATGCCAGGATATGTGAAGTTCATGAAGAACCTTGTGACTAAGAAAATAGCGGTGATCTATGATCTGGACGATAATATCCTCCATTATAGAGCTATCACTACACGAACTTTGGAGCAGAAGAAGCCAGATCCAGGAGCACTCACTATTCCTTATATGGTTGGGTCTATAAAATTTGGTAAGGAATTATGTGATATGGGAGCAAACATTAATTTGATGTCGCTATCTATATATAGAAAGATGGGCGTGGGAAATCTCACACCCACCAATATGTGACTTGTGATGGCGGACAGGTCAGTAAAATGACCTATTGGTACTTTTTATGATGTGTTGGTGAAGGTAGCTAGCTTCATATTCCCTGCGGATTTCGTGATTCTAGACTGCTAAGTGGGCTTTGAGGTTCCCATAATCTTGGGTTGACCTTTCCTCATAACTAATAGTGTGTTGATTGATTTGAGAGCGAATGAGCTCTTGTTCAGGATAAATGGTGAGGTGGTACGATTTGATGTGCACAAGTCAATGCAGTAGCATAAATAAATGAGTGTGTTCTAAGTTTTTGATGTGTATTATAAGGACAAACAGGAGATGTCAATAGAGGAGCAACTTGTTGTCGAGCCTTTAGCTGCATTTCTGATGAATTTTGATCGTGAAGACATTGAGGAATATGAAGAGACTATTAGTGCTTTGTTAGAAATAAGATCATACCCTTATTCTCCTAAGAAGCTAGACCTTGATCTTCAGAATCGACCAAAACCGCCGGCTAAGCCATCCATTGAAGATCCACCGGTGTTGGAATTGAAAGAACTTCCTGGGCATTTAAGGTACGTATTTTTGGTCCATGGAAACACGCTACCGGTGATTATTGTGGCTGATTTGGGTGAGCAACATGTAGAAGCACTTATTTTCGTACTTCACAGGTACAAGAGATCAATCAAATGGACTATCGCAGATATTATTGGCATTCCCCCTGACATCTGCACGCATAAAATACAAGTTAAAGAAGATTGTATTCCGACCATCGAGCACCAGCACCGTCTTAAGACACAAATGCAAGAGGTGGTTAAGAAGTAAATTATTAAGTGGTT
This sequence comes from Capsicum baccatum var. pendulum, assembly GCA_030864225.1. Classification (NCBI taxonomy): domain Eukaryota; kingdom Viridiplantae; phylum Streptophyta; class Magnoliopsida; order Solanales; family Solanaceae; genus Capsicum; species Capsicum baccatum. The sequence continues at coordinate 60,412,258 of CM061550.1, forward strand.
GGATATAGGAGTGGTTTACCTTATTTCAAACAGCAAATAGGTGAGCCAACTTTAATGCGTGACCAAGAAAGAGGGCATGACTGTGGTTGCAATTGACTGGAATGAGATGATTCCACTTAGTCCTATGATTGGGTGGAGAGTTTCATGGACTACCATAAACTAAATTCATGGACTTTGAAAGACCACTTCTCGATGCTCTTTATGGACCAAATGCCTGATCGATTGATCGAAAAGGGATGGTACTGCTTCTTAGATGGCTATTCTAGATATAATCAGATCTTTATTGCTACTGAAGATCAGGAGAAGATAATATTCACGTGCCCATATAGAACCTTTGCATTTAAGAGAATGTCGTTTGGGCTATGCATTACACCCGCTACTTTTCAATAGTGCATGATGTCTATCTTCTTGAATATAGTAAAGGACACCATAGAGGTATTCATGGATGATTTCTCTATAGTGGGAGACTCATTTGAGTTATGTTCGACAAACCTGAGTATGGCCTTGCAACGATGTGTTGAATTTAATTTAGTGCTTAATTGGGAGAAATGCCATTTTATGGTAAAGGAGGGCATTATTCTCGGGCACAAAATTTTAGCAAAAGAAATAGAAGTTGATCTAGCCAAGGTTGAAGTTATTAAGAAACTACCACCTCCCATTTCAGTAAAGGGAGTGCGTAGTTTTCTTGGGCATGCTATTTTTTACCGGAGATTTATAAGAGATTTCTCAAAAGTTGCAAATCTACTTTGCAAACTTTTGGAGAAAGAAGTGAAGTTTTCATTTGATGATGAGTGCTTGAAGGAATTTGAATGCCTTAAAAAGAAGCTAGCTAAGGCCCCTATCATTGTTGCACCGGGCTGGACAAAATTGTTTGAGATCACGTGTGATGCAAGCGGTGTTGCCCTTGGAGCTGTATTGGGACCAAAGAGAGACAAACTATTTCATCCAATATATTATGCTAGAAAAGAACTGAATGAAACATAAAAAAACTACACCGTCACTGAGCAGGAACTTCTGGTTGTAGTATATGCTTTTGAGAAATTCAAGGCTTATTTGCTAGGGACTAAGGTGGTGGTTCACACTGACCATGCAACTTTAAGGTATTTTATGGCTAAGAAGGATGTAAAACCAAGGCTGATTAGCTGGGTGTTGCTGCTATAAGAATTTGACTTTGAATTCAAAGATAGAAGAGGGTGTGAAAACCAGGTTACAGATCATCTGTCTAGAATGAAAGGTGAGCAGGCAATTAGTCATGAAATGGAGATAAATGATGCATTTCCTGATGATAAGATCTTGGTTGCTATTGTGGAGAAATTTCCTTGGTAAGATGATTTTGCAAATTATGTTGTGGTGAGGTCATTCCAGAAAATCTTTCTTTCCATCAAAGAAAGAAATTCCTGCATGATGTGACACATTACTTCTGGGATGAGCGGTATCTTTTTCAGCAATGTACTGATAATATTATAAGGAGATGCATGCCAGAAGTGGATGTATTGTGCATATAGGAAGCATGTCATACTTCCCTAGTTGGAGGTCACCATGCAGGTGATCGAACGGTTAGGAAGGTGTTGTAGAGCGGTTACTATTGGCCAACATTGTTCAAGGATGCCCATGATTTTGTGCTGAAATGCGACCAATGTCAGAGGCAGGGGTCAATCTCTAAAATACATAATATGCCTTTGACTAAGATGCTTGAAGTGGAATTGTTTGATGTCTTGGGCATCGATTCATGGGTTCTTTTGTAAGCTCATATTGGATGAAGTATATTTTAGTTGTTGTTGACTATATCTCAAAATGGGTTGAAGCTGTTGCCTTGTCTGATAATGAAAGAAAGAGAGTTATTGCTTTTCTCAAGAAGAACATCTTCCCTCACTTTGGAGTATTATGTACTATTATAAGCGATGGAGGATCTCATTTTTACAACAAAGTGTTTTATGTGGCTTTAGCAAAATATGGGGTGAAATAGCATAGAGTAGCCACTCTATATCACCCACAAACTAGTGGATAAGTGGAGGTGTCAAATCGAGAGATTAAAGCCATCCTAGCTAAAATGGTGAATGCTAGTCGAAAAGACTGGTCTAGAAAGTTTGATGATTCCTTATGGGCATACCGAAATGCTTTCAAGACACCCATTGGCATGTCACCATTTCAGTTGGTCTATGGAAAAGCATGCCACCTACCAATAGAGCTAGAGCACAAGTCCTTATGGGCACTCAAAAGGTTGAATTTAAGTTGGAAAGAGGCAGCAGAGCTGAGACTGGGATAACTGAATAAGATGGATGAATTTCATCTTAGGGAATATGAATGAGCTGACCTATATAAAGAAAAGATGAAAAAGTATCATGATTGGAGGATATAGAAACGAGACTTCCGAAAGGGTGACTTGGTGCTTCTGTTAAATTCCAGACTCAAACTGTTCCCAGGTAAACTTAAATCTAAGTGGTCGGGCCCGTTTAGAGTTAGTCAAGTCTATTCATCTGGAGTAGTAGAGCTTGAAAATAAAGACGGCAGTACCTTCAAGGAGAATAGGCAACGAGTCAAACTTTATATTGGTCCAAAAGAATCAATGAAAACTAGTTCTGCTCTCTGTCTCAATGAAGTCTGAAGTAATCGAGATACCTGAGTCGTGTCGCGATGTTAAATTAGGCGCTACATGGGAGGCAACCCATGATCCTCATGATTGATCTACTCCAGGTATACCCTAATCCTTAGTTCAATTTTTCTTTGATTTTAAGCTGAGGGAGTAGGGTAAATTGTTGTTGTAAAATTTTGTAGCCGACTAGGAGAAATACTAGTACTTGAGGCAGTTAACTTGTTTTTGAAATTCTTGAGCACCTCTCTAATGGACTGAGTAGTTACTTGTGTGAATTGTATCTAAGTGTGACCACTGTGCATCTTTGTATGGCATTAGTTTTAGTAACGAAATAATCAATGCTAAACAGCTACATGAATTGAATGAGTAGTAACTTGTGATATACTTGTGTGTCATGTGTGTGTGAGATCTTACTTAGTTCCCATTGTATGTTGAATCTAGAACTTGCTCGGTTAGTCTTACCTAGGTTGAAGGATAGGGGTTAGGAAAGGATCATAGGCCATTTTGATATTAGCTCACCTTTAGCCTAAATAACCTTCCTTGTATGTAGAATATCCCTTGATCCCTGCTTTGAGCCTGAGTAGCCTATTTTTTATGACACCTGTCACCTTCCAGTTTATATTATAATGAATCTATTTTGGCCCTGGTCCTCTTTGGACACTGTGCACCTTGACTTAGGCAAATGGCCTAAGTTGAGGGCAGCTATCATAGGGGTGTGTGATGTAAAATGAGTAGTAAGAAAGGTAGAGTAAAAGAAAAGAATAAAAAGTTGGGTGCAGTAGAAAAGAGCACAAAAGAGAAAAGTTGTGAAAAAGAAAAAGTGATTGTAGAAAAGACTGTACCCATCCTGAATAAGTGTGATCAATAAAAGAGAGGAGTATAAAAAGGTAAATAAGTGAGATCCCAAAAGCTAGTGTAGTATCAAGGAGGCTTAGTCACTTTAAATATTATCGAGTATCATACCAGCACCTAGCCTACATTACAAGCCAAAGAAAAGACCTATAGTGATCCTAGCTGACCTATCTGAAGATCTTGGTAATGAAAATAAGGGCAAGCCTATGGTATTCGGCATACAATGATTGGAACTTTATTCTGAGAGTGAGTGTCTTGTGATTGTCCCCATGGTTATATATATGATGTCTGATATGGGAAAAGGGGGGTTTCTTTGTAGTGAGGGCACACTAGTTACATCGCTAGTTACTGACTTGTTTGGATAGTGTAAACTTGATGCACGCATGGTTGTGTTGCTGAGTTTGTGCCAAATCTTGATTCCTGTGTGTTCCATTGGTGTTCTTCAATAATATACATAGTTGTTCTTGAATTGGCTAACCATGGAGATGGTGAAGATGTTTGAGATGATATAGATGATTGACTGCCAAATGTACTTTGTATTCTCTTAGTTGCGTTTAAGTTGCTTGAGGACAAGAAATTGTTTTAAGTTGAGGGTGTAACAAGGTTGATTAATCTGAGGTAAAGTCTAGTTAGTGAATATAAATTCCCTAAGTCCGAGAGGATTAGGTAATTAAATGCTCAAGTAGGTCGAGAGAAATTTAGGCATAACTTCGATAAAGATAATCGGTTGTCCTATTTACTGTGAGAATCTTGAATCACTATTAGCATCAGTCAAGTACCAAACCCCATAGTAAACATAATTCTAGTTTTCCATAAACTCTTGATTACAAACACTGAAGCTAAAGTGACCAACAATTATTTGTTAAACTCAAAACCCCTCATTTCAGGAAACATCCAACTATCACTTGATTAACTCGCAAACGACTTAAGTTCACACCATATTCCCTATGGGATTCGACCCTAACCTAGTTGGACTATATATTGACAACGATCACTTACATCCTTATTAGAGAGGTGTAGTTTGAGCATTATCACACTCATGCTGCCTTGCCTTCAATTAAAAAATTCTAACACTTTGGTCTCCCTCAACTCTAATGGAAAGAATCTATCCAAGAAAGTCGTGGCAAACTCTTCCTATTCTATAGGCCCTACATCAACACCTATATTAAATTTCCACTGCTTAAACCAAGTATAAGCTACATCCTATAATTGATATGCAGCCAACTCGGCACTCTGACCAGAAGTCACCCCATAGCATCTGTGAACTTCTGAACCATATCTAAGAATTCATGTGGATCCTCTTCAGACTTGCATCCTGTGAAAGAAGGAGGATTCATTCAGGTAAAATTCTGAATTCTAATTGTAGCAATATTGGCCACTGGGTTGGCTGGAACAGCAGCTGCCCGTTCATTCTATGCTACTATAGAGTTTTCTAGAGTGGTGAACATAGCCCTAAATTCTGTGTGAGAGACATGCTCATCTAGAGGATCTGCCTGGATGGGCTGGCTGAGTTCTTGTTCTTTTTCCGTTCTTCTTGGGAGGCATATTCTGTAAAAGGAAGGAAGAAATGGATTAGACTGAGAGTTTAACTTGAGCTCATACTCAATCACACGACATGAATACTTAAAAGAAGGCAAACTTTTCCTAAACACCATGTATCCTCTCATCCATCAATGTGGCGCGCTATACACCCATGAGTAAGACTCTACTTGACGCGGCTTTCAGACTTTCTAGGACACTTTAAAACCTTAGGCTCTGATACCAAGTTTATAACGACCCGAGACTACCCCCTAGTCATCATACGATGCTTAAAGTCCCAATGGATCACAAGTTAACCCATTAGCTGGTACATGCTGTGAGCATTAAATAACATGATCATAAATGCAGAAGAATACTGACATGTCATAAGGTTTTAATAACTGAATTTAAAACTATAATATAAGTCTATAGAAATATCTGAATGAATCTGATAAAATAATGATAGACTGGATAACTCACTATAATATCTGAATACTGAATAACTGTCTCTAATGTCTGAAAATCCTGTAACCTGACTGACTTAATATGAGTTGATGGGATAGGCCCCAACTAACTCCAACTAACAACTAACTAAGACATGAAATAAAGTAAGCCTGTCCTCAAAGTATGAGGACTCACCACTACTACTGCGGAGAATCTGATAAATCTACTCACAAGCCGAGGACTAAGCATCAAGACTTATGATATGAGACATCATAGCACAAAAAAAGGGTATACGATCAGTACTTTAAATGTACTGGTATGCTAAATGAGGTAGTCTGATATGCATGGTTTCATGAACAGAACTAATGAGTAACTGGATATGCATGTAAAGCATGGAGTACTAAGTAGAGAGCATGGAATCTGTAGATACTGATAATCCATGGAAATCTGTAAACACCAAGGATGCATGATTAAGCAAATAACATAATTGAATAAAATCTGTAAACTGAAATACTGATATAACTGAAATCTGTATGCTTTGGTCAAACAACACTAAGATTGAATAACTGAACTGGGACTGTAACTAAGACTATATTTGAGACTGTGGGAGGTACCATCTAACCGACATTCCCCAATTTAAGCTAATCAGGGTTCAACCTATAACCCCAGCTGGAAGGGTGTTAATATCGTACCACGGGTACTAACAATGGTTGTGTGGATCCACTAAACTGATATAATATCCAAAATACTAAGGGTGTCAAGCCTGAATTGATGGGTGACCCCAGCGAGATTGTCAAGCCTAGTCTAATGGGTGACTACTCATATCCTATGCTTGCTACATAGTTCTGGAGTATAGGTACTGCTACTAGTGACTCTGCCTATCTGATGGGGAATCCGCCATTCTTACACTCGCTTGGTGCTAAATCCTACTCCCAACTGAAAGACTTTAAAATACTACACTATTCTGAGTTTAACTGACTATTTTGATAATGCTCATAATATAATCTGAAGTTATTCTAAAGATACTGAAATGAGACTAAGTATACAACTATGTTTTTTGGGTATTCAATACCCCAGGACTCAAAAAAATAATAGTAAAATGACACTAAAACTTGGAGATCAAAACATGAAGGCTCTTATTAAATAAATCACTCTTGTAGGCATTTTATCAAACACTTGTAGTTCATGGTTTAAAAAAATCATAGAAATGTCATGGAGTTTGAAGGAATAGCATGAATTCATCATAATAGCATTAAATCATGGTTTAATTCAGTAAATCATAATATTAAAACATGGAAGATTGAATAATAACAATAATTTTATGGTAACATGGTATAGAATCATAGTACATGGAGATTCTTGGATGAAATCATAATTTAAAACATGATAACTTGAAAATATCACAATTTTATAATTTAAAAAGGTTTCTTGAACTCCATGGATGAACATCTAACATACCTGAGTTAATGAATTTGAAGAGATGAATGGAGAGTTCTTGAGAAGTTGCCATAAATGTGAGAACTAGGGTTTCTTGTTCTTAAAAAAGGGATCTTTAATTTTGAAGAAGCATTGAATAATGATGAGTACTTAGGTCACTAATAGGTTAAATCTCGTATTTTAGATGGATTAGGACCATGAGAAAAGACCCAAATGCCCTTAAATGAATTTAAAAATGAAAGCTGAAAACTGACCATCCCGATTTTTTGCCATGGCGCGACGCACCACTATCATGCCAAGCCATTGAAAAAGGGACAACTGGGACCTGGATAAATTGCGCGATGCGCCACCATCGCGGTAAGCCTTTGGATGCCATTTTGTCCACCTCGACGATGCGCCATGATCGCAGAGGTCCACTGGAAATTGACAAATGGGAAATTGACCTCCTTCGCAATGCGCCATGATCACGGAGTCATACTGGAAATCGACAATTGTCATATGAACTGTCTATGCGACGTGCTAAGGGTTAAAATAACGGTGTTTAATGACTGAACCTTAAAATCACCATAACTTCTTACCCGGTTATAGGATTTAGGCGAATTTTATATCGTTGGTAAGCTAACTAAATTTTCTACGCAATGGTAGGCTCTAAACTGAAAAATAATAAGTGTTTCAAAAATTTCATATACAAATACTCATGTATTGGGACATAGATTATGCTAGGGAAATATGAGGTGTTATAGATTTTTCTCCAATTATCTCTAGTTTGTCTAGGATTTATATTATTTTATCTAGGTCTTTTTGATATTTGATTACCCCCATCTGTTGTATACCTTTCCTAAAATTGTATAATTCTGTATCTATTTCTATTAAAATGTAATCTTTTTCTATTTCTTCTACTGTTAATAGATCTTGTAATTCCTCATACATTGTTACCTTTTCATTATTATTACAAGTACAATTTTCTCCTTTATCACATTCTAGAGTTTTTTCTGGTTTTATTTGATCATTTGAGCTTTCGATTCGTTCTTCCGTCTTATCTTTAAGGAAATGATATTTAGTTAGTAGGGTTTGTGTCTGTACTGGTGAGTGAGTAATATTGCTAGCGAATATTACCCAATTTTTTTATAATAAAACATCCTCCATTATTTTGCATCATAAAATCTTATCCTAAGACAAAGTATTTTTTTATGTTTAAATCTCTAACTAGTATTCCAGTGAGTGTATATGATGGTTGCTAGAATTTTTCACAAGTATTAATAAAATTTACCTTTTCTTTTGGTATATAGTATGTATAGGTATTATGGGTTCTGTCCATTTGCATGGATTTTTGAGGTTTTGGTATTTTTTAATTAATTTTAATGGTAAAATTCTACTATTTAAAATGTTTTTAGTACATCCTGAATCAACTATAGCTAATGTCTCGAACACATAGTCTTGAATTTTTATTCTTGCTAAAAATTTGACTGTACTAATTTTCTTTTCTTCATTACATACTATTCCTTCAAATGATATCTTCATTGATTTTTTCTGTTTATCTTTATTATTTTCAACAGATGTATTTAATAATTTTACCTCTACTAAATCTTCTTCTTTAATTATCTCGTTATGGTATACTCTTATCTCTAATCTTTTTAGTCCTTTTTCTAACTCCAATATTCTATCTTTTGTTGTTCTGGTTATTGATTCCTTCGTGTAGAAATTATTTAAATTATTTGTTGATTTTGGAATTTCTAGGATTTCTAAGGTTTTTCCTATACATTTTATGCATCCTTCCTTATAGCATTTCCTACATTTTGCCCTTTTATTTTTACTTGAAAACCAGTTATAAAAACAACACTGGTTACTGTCTAATCCTTTTCCTTCTTCAAAATCATGTTCACATTCTTCTATCAAATTTACTAAATCATGATAGTCTAAGTTCATCTTTTCTAATCCTATTTCATTTATAATTCCTCTTTTCCAGAATTTGAAGAATCAAATTTATCTTTTTCTTCTTCAAAAACTTTCATACTCCTAATGGAGTATATACTTTCATTATCTGACATATATTCATCTACATTTATCAAATTTTCATTTACATCTTCTATTAATTGTGCATTTTTAGATCTACTATTGTTTCATTTTGGACAAGTATTTGCCAAGTGCTCTATACTCCCGTAGGTAAAACATTCTAATTTATTTTTGTAGGTTCTACTGGTGTTATATTTTCTTACATGTTTATTCTTATCTAGGTATGGCTTTCTTGCATTTGATCTTCTTAAGTAATATTTCTTCCTAGGGAGATATTCTTTTTTATATTTTTTCTTTTTATAATCTTGGTCATAATGTTGTGTAGTATATATGTTTTTACAAAATCTGTATCACTTCTTTTTAATTTTTTTTGTATCTGTATATTTGAACATTTTTCTTGTAATATATCCATTACATGTTGTATTCTTTGTCCTATTGACCATTGGTTGTTTGGGTTTTGTATTAGTTTTTCTTTTTTGGACTATTTTTCTTCTATCTCTCTTCCTAGGGCCCCTGGTAATTTATTAAATAATCTAGCTCCTAGAGTCTGATCAAACAAGTTTCCACTAATTGTACAATAATAAAAGTAGTCATTTAGAAATTTTTTAATCTTTGACCAATTATTAATACTTAGTTGTTCTAAATTTATTACGGATTTTTGCTACAATACTACTAATCCACTATTGGGATCTTCTCTTGTTAGTAGAGTATGTACTTTGTTTACAAAATTGTATGGATTTGAACCTAGTTCTATTAATTCTTGAAAATCTTGTGAGAATAATGTCTTATATGCTTCCCAAAGTGCTTTAGTACTTTCTCCTAGAAATGTTTCTAAATATCTATACATAATTTCTACATCTAGTTCTTGATGCCCCTGTATATGTTGTATGTAGTCTGCTACAACTATATTTTTTCATATGTCTATTACATTATTCTGATCCCGAGGATTATGAGCTGGTAAGTTTAAAATTTTTCCTTTATTACCACCTTCTTGTAATCTAATGGGTTCTTCTATTGACATTCTTTTTCCTCTAGGTTGTATGTCTTGCTCAACTTGAGTGTTTGGGTTTATTGTAAATATCCTATATCTTGGTAAATTTCCTTTTGTTATATTTACTTTTTGCATTCTGGTTGTTCTCTGGAAAGGGTTTTCAGTACTTGCCGCACTTTTCATAAATTCCTTTATACTTTCGTCTATAGTATAAATCAATTCTGAATCTCCCCCTTTTTGTTTCTTTTTATGTGTATAACCATAATTATTTGTTCTTAGCTCACAATTTACAAAATGTTCTTTATCTTTGGCAATATTAAGATTTTCCATTTTACAGCCTATACATTTGAACTTTCTGTCGTTATTTTTTTCGTATAGGGCTTCTGCTTTTATTATAGCTTTATTCACTTCGAAGCCTTCTTCTAATATTTCTATATTCATAAAATTAGTATTTTCACATTCTTCAATTTCTTCATCAGTTTCTTTTTCATTTGTATATTAGTAGTCTGTGAATCTTACTGAAGTTTCTCCTTTAGTGTTTATATACATTAAATGATCGGTTGGATTTAATATTTCTTTCTTAGCAAATTTTTCTAAGTTCCATTCTAGTCCTGCATAGTCTTCTGAATTTAATTTTAGGGGTTTCATTAATTTAATACCTTTATTTCCCATTAAACTTACTACATCATCTATTCTTAGTCTAAATTTTGTACTACTATTAGTGACGAGTTTTTCTATAAATCCTACACATATTAATAAATTATTTTCATTATTCATTTCTTCTTATCCTTTAGTTTGGATACCTATCTTTATATATTTTACAAATTCTAGAGAATTTATCATATAATCTGGACTACAATGAAAAAGTCCTCCATTTGTTGACATGTCTACTTCTGTTATTGCAATTATAGATCTTTTTGAGTCTGATCATCTATTATCATAGATTGTAACTAATACTTTGATTCCTAAATTTTTTCTGGTTAGTCCTTTTAGGCCGTAGTACTATGAGTCTCATGTGCATGAGGCTCATGTTTGACTTGGCAATTTGTCTTAAAGATTCTGAACTTAATAGATTTATACTAGCGCTATTTTTACCAATTACGCATAATTGTTCTTGTCTATAATGTTTTTATAATTGTGTCATTGAAAATATTCCTTCATTATATAGTGTCTTAGCACTTATTAATTTTAATTTGTTTTGTTTAAAAAGTTGTATATCTTTATCTATATCTTAAATTTCTTCTAGTTGTTGTCTTGGAGTCATTTTTGGTTTATTTATTATTTTAGTTAGCACATTATTTTTAAACTGTTTCGGGTAAAACCTGATCTTGGTCTGCTTAGGGATGCTGAAAAAAGGTCCATGATTTTTTATTAGAGTTTAGCTTTTCTTTTTTCTTTAGAGGAGTTAATTCTGCTTTCTTTAGTTGTTCTATTAATCCGTCTATACTAGTTTGTTGTTCGAACTGAGCATTCTTTTTTTTAGCTTATTGTTCCAGCTGGACTTTTTCTTTGATTGCTTTTCCTAGATTTTTATTAAGTTCTAATAGTAGTAATATTATAATATTATTTTATTTTATTATTGTAGAGTCTACTTTTTCTTGGGGTTGATGATCGGATAATCCTTCGGGATTTGATTGAATTTGTGCCACTTTCTGTAATATTGCTAAGTAGAGTTGGTCATTTATAGGGATGTTATTCATGAGAGGGTTATTTCTTTTAGTTGACTAATTTCTTTATGTATTTTTTTAATTCTTTTTCTATGTTATTTATACTAAGAAAATTTATATCCTTATTTGTTATTACTTTAATTTTTCTTTCTAGTTCTATTTGTTGATTTTTTAGGAAATTAAAGTTCTGTTCTATTTTATCTAACAGTTTCTTTTGTTTAATTTGCAGGTTTTCCAATACTTCTAGAGTCTTTAGTATTTTACTGTCTTCTCTTTGTACTGCTTCTCCTACATTTATTATGAGATCTGTAATAATATTTAGCTGAGAATCTTCTTCGTGCAAAATATGTTTTCTGTTACCGAAATTACATTTAATTAATGAATCATCCTTTATTTGTCTGTGTCTCTTTTCTACTTTTAATTGCAAATCTAGATATTCTATTTTCTTGAAGAAATCTATTGTATTGTTCTTATCCTAGTCAAAAAGTCTCTATTGCATTCTTCTCTAGTTGATTTTATTCTAATATTCCAATAATCTATATAATATCCAATCTATTCTAATTTATTTTTTAGCAGGATTAAGTGGTCTACACAGCCTAAAAATTTTTCGCGGTCTGAAAATAATTGCATCTGGCAAATATATTGATTCTACTACTCTTATTTCTTCTATTAAATGTTGTTCCTTTTTTAGAATTCGGTTAAAATGTTTTAAGTTTTTACATAAGTAATTGTATGGTCTTTGAACTTGTCTAGCAAATGGATGTGTTTTCATATACCGTGATTTATCCTAGAGAAACCACTATTTTACATTGTTCTCTATAATGTTTTATTATTCTGTTATAACGTTCTATATCATTTCTAATGCCTTTTAGTTCCCATGTTAAAGCACTTATATATTCTTTTAAAAATTCCAATTCTAGTGTAGTTAATATTTTTAAACAATTACTTAAGATTAATTCTAGTTTTATTTTTTTTGCCCTTTGTATTATTTCTTTCTTTAAATATCAATATCTTATTCTTATATTTCTAGCAAATGGATACCTTTTCATTAAATATTGTTTCTAGACTTGAGGTGCTTTATCAATTCGTACTCTAAGCCAGATATTATGGTGATTAGATTATCTAGTCTTCTCAGAGCTTCCTTTGTACTATTTAGTCTTTTATATTCTAAGTATAAACTAAACAAATTATTCTTGATTTCTTTTAACGATTTTGTATTTCTATGAGGTGTTCTCATTAAGCCTAGATAAATATCGTTTATCCTCTACCAACTTTATTCGGTCTTCAAATCGTGTCTACAATATTCTATTTGCACTTGTAATTCTGGTAATCTAGTATCTATTCTTTCTATTTCTTGATGGATCTGTCCAGTTAGTTCCGGTGAAAGTTCAAGAAGTTGAAAGTATAACTGTCTTTGTTCTACCAAAATTTTATATAGTTTTATATTGTCTTTTAATAATAGACAAATATTCCAATAATACTCTGAATGTGATATTATCTCCTTTTCGTAGGGTTTAGGCCTTCTTTTCTGAATTCTAGAAATATAATCGGACACCATATGTTTTAATGTCTTCTGGAATCTTAGGGATCTAATACCAATAATAAAAAGATAAATAAAAGGAGTAGCTAAAATTGAAACAAGAAACAAGTAATTAAAGCAGAAAAATAGATAAATAATAAAAAGATAAATAAAAGGAGTAGATAAAATTGGAACAAGAAACAAGTAATCAAAGAAGAAAAATAGATATGAGAAATAAAATAGAGTTAGAGCGGATGTTTTACAATATGGTGTAAATCCTACTCAGTACTCTCTCCTTCGTTATCCTTAGTTCAGTGTAGTAGACAAGTTATAAAGATCAAATATATTTTCTCCTAACAAAATAAATTATATATATATATTTTTTTCTTTATACCCTGTTCATCTCTTTCCCTTCAGTTTTAGGTATTTAGCAATGAATTTTTTAATCACACCTCGGGATGATACAACAGTCCTTTCAAATCGTTATCAGAGTTTTTTAATTCCCTTGAAATTTACAGATTAATCCATCGTTATTGCTATATACTGAGAGTATAACCATATACTAGGGGTATATTTATAAGTAATTTACCAACAATACAAGATCGAAAAAATGATGGTAATCCGCACGGCCATCCAGATCTATTGTATTTGAAACACATCTACGAGTAAATACATACTAATAAGTAATTTACTAATTTTACAAGATCGGAAAACTGGCGGTAATCCACACGGCTATCCAATCTATAATATTAAAACACTTCTGAAGAAAATATGAACTTGATATAATTCAAACATAATTTACAAACTAGGGAGAAAATATAATGATCTATGTAACGACCACTTACATGTCTTAAGGAAGAAGTGAAGTTTCCTTTTCGGGAGTGCCTTGAAAGCTAACAGCTACCGGAATGAAGGAATAAGAGACCAATATAAACTTTTCACACACCTATTCATGTCTGAAATACTCCTTGTGTCTTTTCCCTAAGAACAACATAAAATTTAAATATGTTAGTGCTGTTTTTCTCAATAAAATAATAGCTTAAAGCATTTAGAATTGAAATAAAATATCTAATGTCTCTAGGTGTCTTATTGTAGGAAATTCATAAATTGTCGATCAGGCAGATCTGTGGTTTGTCCAACCCTTGCATCTGGTTTAATTTGAAAGTCAAATTGGATGGCTCATAACTGATGAGATTGTGAGGGCCGAAGATCAATCTTTCTAATTTCGGATGTTCCAACATTGTTAGTGGCCTGTAATGAGTGTTGCTTAGTAGTTTTTTTAAATAGTCTTGAGAGGATGAGGTGTCTGCTTTTCCTTTGTCTTTGCCTGTATACATCCTTAAACAAAGATTGTTAGTTGTCTTCTTTTATTTGTCTACTTAGTTGATCTGCTAGGTTATTATCTTTTCCTTTAATATGTTCTAAAATAATATTGTAAATGGGAGTGGCATCTAGGAAATTTAACCACCTCCTTTTACTACTATTTTTCTTTCTTATTTTTCTGATAGAATTTTACTATAGCCTCGCAATCTACAATTAGTGGAAACTCGTTTGATCATACTCTATGAGCTAGATATTTAATAAATTACCAGAGGCTCTAGGAAAAGAGATAGAAGAAAAATGATCCAAAAGAGAAGGAGTATGTAACACACCGAAATATCATCCCGAGACGCCACAGGGTGCCCAAGGCTACACGTAGCCTCAACATAACCCTTTAAGCCAAAACACTACCCTTGGGTTCCAACACAACAACATACACGCTACGCTAAGGATATATATATAAGTACATATCATATCATATCGTACATGGTACGGAATATCGTTAGACTGTACATATATGGAATGTCTATACACAAACCAACCCAACAATACACTAGTCTAACATAGCCTCTATACAGCAAAATCAACGATCCATTGGGACAAACCCCCAACTGACTCAACAGACCAAAGAGATCACAAAATAACAGCACCAAAACTAGCAACTTGATCCTCGAACCATGAGGACTCACCACTGAAGGAACGTAGATGTGATACTCGGATATCACTGTTGCGGCTGGGGCTGAGTACCTGAACCTACATCATGGTAAGAATGTATCCCATAGAGAAATATGTAGGTCAACATATGATACATACTGAGAATGTGGGGGCGCATGCAAAATATAAATAATATCCTAAATTTCGTAAAAACCTACATACGGATCTTAATGACTCACTTGGCTTGAGTGACATTGAATCATGCAACTCATAACATCTAAGATAGAAAATGTAGGAGAAAAACCTCATAAATCATTATAGATCATCATAGGCAACTTGACTTACCACATCAAAACTCGGAGTGATTCGGTATTTCAATAAACATGACTCTTATGGACAGGGGAGTTTCCTATAACCGACAACCCCACGTGAGCTACGTGGAATATCAACGTTTGAAACCCCCGTTGGTGGGAGCGTCATACTCTTTGTCAGGGAGTACGACCTTAAAACTGCAATAATCACAATCGGGCTCTCTGGCCAATAATATCATCATCAAACAACCCTACGATGACACATAGGTTTGGGGAAATACCAAATTTCCCTCTCGGTGCTAAGTAATACTCCCCGACAAGCTCAGAATGCGTTAGAAAATCCACCACAACATCACAAGGGTCTATCATAAAGACCAAATCAAATCTCTTTCTTATTTATCAAATCATATTAATTTGTGGATTCCTAACTCAACACATTTTAGCTCAAAACATTTTAATCTTCCTCAACATCAACAAGGTATCAGTGCATTGAACCATAACCGACTCGACATTTGGCAAGGATATGAAGACTCAATACATAATATTTTTAATAATTTAACTCATCAAAACCATCCGAAAAATACCAAGACTCGTTGCAACTTCAATATCAACATTTCTCAATTTGCCATCCGACTCTCATTTAAAGGTACTTGAGACATCAACCCATAGTAGGGATATAGAATTTCCAATATCAATTATAAATTCATAATAAGGAAATAGTGGAATGGTAGTATAAATCAAGGCTTAACAAATTAAATCATCATACTCTCATAATCAAATACTTTTTGGACATAATTCCATCTCAACATCATACACATATCGGATGACATAATCCCATAGATCATGGACAATAATATAAGATATAAAACCATATTTCTAATTCATGGTAAAACATGTAAAATCTCATATCAATGTAATTCAACAAAAATACCGGGCACAAAATCGAAAGAATAATCTTGTTCAAAGCCCCACATACCTAAAAATGGAAGATGAATATGAACTTCCGACTTCGAAATTTTATTCACAAAAATAAAGGGTTCTTCTCAAAGCCCTTAACATGATCAAATCGAATCTCAAAACAATTTGAAATTTCTACGGTTCAATCAAGAGACATAGAGGGATGGAATTTGGAGTAGTAGGGTTGGGGTTTGAGCCTTAGGAAATTTTGGAGAAAAATGAGCTATTGAATGCTCTTAATGGACTTAAATCCATGGTTTACCCGGATGGATTGGAGTAGGAATGACCAAAATACGCTTAAAAATTAAATAATGTCAAATCTATCCTTTGGTGGACTATTTTGATAGGCTGAAGTAGATCGACCATAACTTTTTGCTCCGATGGCCAAATTTGTTGAAACCAATTTCATTGGAAAGAGGACTTTCAGAGCTTTCTGTTGATATATAGTAGCTCACCCAAATCATTATGTGCAAGAAGGTATGATCGTTTGAAGTTGACCTTAAAATTCGCCTTGCCTCGGTATTTTTTTTCCTGCACATTTACTGTTCACCACTATTCACGGTTAGATCAGAATGATCATAACTCATCGCTCGAGTATCTATTTTGGATGATCCACATATCGTTGGAAAGCTTATTCGATGCTCTACGCAATGACGGGTTGCATATCCAGAAATTCCACACAAAAAAATTAATAATCAGGATAAAGAACAGAATTCAACACATTTTCGTCCGAGATCTTAACGGAAAATTTATTCTGGGCATCACAGAGTAATACAAAACCCAAACAACCAATGGTCAATAGGAGAAAGAATACAACATGTAATGGATATATCACAAGAAAAATGTACAAATATACAGATACAAAAACAATTAAAAAGAAATGATACAGATTTTTATAAAAACATATATATATATATATATATATATATATATATATATATATATATATATATATATATATATATATATATATATATATATATATATATATATATTATACCTACACGTTGAACTCTAATTATAGACAATTTGTACTAACTTCTAGACGTGTTTTCTCAAAAAATAAAGTAATTTTTCAAAAATAGGTCAGATTTGTTATTTTGACATGTATGTTGAATTCTATTTCACATAAGTTGTGCAATCCTAGAGTAATATTGCATTATTTTACTTGTAAGGTTGTATTTATTTTTCAAAATAGGGTAGTATAGTTAAGACTCTTTTAATAATGGTGATTTTTTATGTTTTCAAAAATATATATTATTAGTATTTATGTATAACTATAAGTTGAGAAAATTAGTGAAAAGATAATTTTATGTAAGCATAGTATTTTAATGAAGGATAAAAAGTTTGAATTTTTTTTTAGGAATTTTATATTTTTAATATATTGTAGATGTAGATATTGATGTAGATTTATTTCCTTCACTGAAGGTAATTATTTAATTTACTTGTTTAATTGAACGTAATTATTTAATTCACTTGTTTAATTTATGAAATGACTACAATTTTCTTTGAATGTTTCTACCTCTTGTTTCAAGAAAGAAGAGTGGAGCAATTGAAGAACTGAGAAAACAAAAGAGGAAAATGGAGCAACATGTTGATGATCAAGCTGTCATCCTTTTGTAGAATGAAATGCTCTATGCATATGATAAAACAAACAAAGAAAAACTGAGAAAAAATAATATTGCTTGCTTGTACATTCATAAACCCAAAATGCACTACAAATTTTTAAGAACAAGAATAAAAATCTCTATTTTTGATTGTTTCTGATATTCAAAAAAAACTTAATCTTTTCATCAAAAGCCATAATCCTTCTCTTTTCTCTTTACTTTACTCATTGAAAATCAAAGCTGAGATCAATTTTCAGAATATAACCATTTGATGTAATTTCCTAAAAATATTTAGAACAAACTCTTTCCCATTGTAAATTTTCAGTGACAATCTTGTTTGCCTTTTGTCTTGGTTTCTCATAATATATCTTGTTTATAAAAGTGCTCGATCAATCAACTTATGTATGTTGAACAGTATTTCATTAAGGTCTAGAATTTTTGTTTATTCATAATCATCTACCTTCTGTTTCTTTCCTTCAAAAAGAGGGTGAGTGGGGTGTCCTAGAAGCTTTATAACAGTCCTGTATCTCACACTATTTATTCTTCACTCAACACTCAAAAGTTGCTGATACTTTCTTTAAAGTTGTTGCAATTCAACTCTTAACAGTGAGGTGTCTTGACTATTTTTGTGTTTGTTTTTTCGTAAAAATCACTTTTATGCATTTTTTGTTGAAAAGGGTGTTTACATATGGGGGCTAAATCTTTAATTATACGTGCTTTACTTACTCTTTTTTTTAAACCTGGTTTGATTTGTGTAAACTTCTCTTGGATTTTGTTTTTTCTTTGTGTTTCTTTGAAATGGTATAAAGGGTATGTAGATAAGTAGGTTCCTTTTGTATTTGGCCTTTCGTTAATATTGTAGAAACAGAAAACAGAGAAATACAGGAGGTTCTACAATATTCAGTCAATTTGTTTCAGCTCTGAATTCTCCCTTCTTCTTCCCAAAACTGAGCAGCACTCACTATTATTGATCCATAAACGGAGTGAGATTGTATTGCTATTGCCCGTTCTTTCTGAAAAGAAATTAATCTTTGTACAATAGAATGTTACTGGTTTTGTATTGTACAAATACCCTACTCATTAATTTGGTTAGCTGCTTCTTATTAATTATACCTTTTCTCTTTCATTGTTTAACTGTCTTTGATTTGGATTGGCCGGTGTCTGCATTTTGGTTCTTGACTTCCTGTATGTGACATTGTTGTATTTTTTTGTTTTTTGGTCAAACTGAAAGATTAAATTCAACCAAAGTAAAACTTTTACATCCACATGCTTGTTTGGACTATAGAGCAGGATCTCAAAAAACAAAACCAAACATCAATTTTATGCTACTAGCCAGGTCCTTAGACTGTCAACAAGGTCAGTCTCTTAGGCTCTAATCAAGGGTAGCTATTTAAACTATCAAGTACTAGCCTCCATTTGTAAAATTTCTGTCCGAGAATGTGCAGTTGCAAGGCAATCTATTTTAGTCTATCCTCTTTGTCTCGTAACTTTTGTTGAAATCTCCTGCAGTTTCGTTCAATCCATATATTATAATAGCAGCTGCGAACAAGAATCCAAGAATCTCTTTTTTTGCACCCCTGCCTTTTGTCATTGTAGTCACCACTGGATCTCCTCCTCCCATGAGTCTATTTGTCTTCAAATCCCCATCCAGGTGAGCAGCTTTTGCCACATATCTTGGGAATAAGAGCATCACAACAACAGACTATTAAGATTCTCTTCTTCATCAGTGTTGCAAAGTACACCGGACATCGCTGACCAGTGCAAGTAAGAGTACGTACGTACACCAACATCTGATTCTGTGCTAAACCACACCAAGTCAGAGTTCACCAATACTCTTTATCCTCCTGAAATTGCTAGATATAATGTTTTTATTATTGATTAATCTATTCGGTCATTACCATGGTTCAATTTGGATCGGTAGAAATATGTATTAGGATCCACTAAACGTGAGTTCGGAAACTAAATAATATGGAAAAAGTACACATGAACTAAACTAATGACAAAAAGAAAGCATTCTTTTTTTCACCTCATGTTTGGTTGACTTAAATGTTTAGGAAAATGTTGTTCAAACAAACTTATTTTCCACAAATTTTAATGAAAATAACTTCCCTTCATAAAGTAAAGCAAATATTTTCGAAAATCTCTATCAGTATCACCACCCGATCTGGGACTTAGGAACTAACCCGATCTTGACCTTGACTCGAATCCTGGGATCCAAAACCCAATCTGGGTCTCGATTTTGACCCCTATAAGACCCCCGACTGTTGAGCAAGACTCTAATCAAGGTTGGGTCCCAAGTCGTTGTCAAGTTTGAGGTTTGGGGTAGGTTTTTTGGTTGGGATTGAAGTCTCATGTCAAGGTGGTAATGTAAAATCGTCCTGGGTTAAGGTGGGATCTCGGGTCTTGAGTCGGGGTCGAGGTCAAGAGTTCATTCTCGGGTTGGGGTGGGGAATTAGGTCTCAAATTATGGTCAAGGTCAAGAGTGGCTTCTGATAAAGTTAGGGTGGGAAGACTGGTCATGAGTCGAAGTCGGAATCGAGGTCGGTGTAGAGACACGAGTCAGGGGCGGGATAAAGAGTCAGATCATAGGTTGAGGTTGGATCCGAGTCCTGGGTCTCAGATCGAGTTAGGGTTGAGCCACTTCACACCTCAAAACACACCCTTCTTATAAATATAAACACGTTTTCACATCTTCTTAGCCCAAAATGATTTGGAGTTGGTCTTAAATTGGGGTTGCAATAGAGAGTGGATTCTTAGTTCATCATCAAGAGTAGGGTTTGGCGTCAAGGTTGGGTACCGATTTAGGGTTTAGGATTGGGGGTGAAGAATCTATTCTTGTATCAGTAGTTAGGGTTAGGGTTGGGGGTGAAGAATCTATTCTTGTATCAGTAGTTAGGTCTAGAATCTTGGGTAAGGGACGAGAGTCAATACATGAGTCAGGGTCGAGATTTAAAGTGGGATCCTAGGCCCTAGGTCTTGGTTCTAAGTCGAGGGTAAGAGTTGGATTGAGATTAGGAGTATTGTATCAAATTGGGGTTAGGATCAAATTTTGGGTCATGGATCGGTGTCAGAATCAGGAATCAGTTCTCGAGTTGATGTTGCATCTTGGTTTCGGGGCTCCGATTTGTGTCAAAAGTCAAGTCTCGGATCTAGGTTAGGGTTGAGAGTGATTGGACCATGGTTAGGGTTGAAGTCAGTATAGGGTCAGGGTCTATTCCTGGGTTAGATGTTGAGGTTGAGAGTTAATTAGGTCTGGGGTCGGGGTTGGGGTCAGGGTCGGAGTACAGAGTCGATCCCTATTGGGTCTAGAGTCCGGGTATTGGTTCACGGTCCAGAGTCATAATATTTGTCCAGATTATACCTAAATGCTCTTGGGATAATATTTTCTTCATACTTACCAAACACCACAAAATAAGTAGAAAAACCACTTTATTTCCAAGAAAATATTTTTCTTCATACCAAACACACCCGTGTGCTATGCGAGACTTGACTAATGGTCCCCATTAAAACCTGTTATCGGAGTTTTTTTTAATAAAAAAATGACACAGCTCACTGAAAATGTCTTATTTCCCCCATAATACTACTATTAGATAAACTATGTTAATTGATTCTTGGCAGAACATTGATAACTTTTAGTAAAAGGGTAAGCAATCAATTAGAGGAAAGAGGGTTAAAAGAATAGTTTGGATAAGTTAATGGGAGTTATGGAAAGCTACATGCTCCAAGAATTATGGATCCAAAAGTATCTTTGAAAGAAGCATCATTCACCAAATCCTGTTCGAGATTAAGATGTCCATCACCAAGAAATTTGGACCCATGGAGGATTACTGGAGTTGGCACACTGTCTATCTGGTCTGTCTCCAATACAGACCCTCTCTGTCCATATCATGGTAAAGTTGAAACCCCCTAGTCATTATGTCTCTATTAACATGGATGGAAGTTTTATGATATCCAGGAGTAAAGTAGGGGCCAGAGAGGAAGTGCTGAAATGATCATGGCGTTTGTCATATCAGTCCAATTTCATACTAACTACTGCAACGAAGCAACTGCTTCTCTTTTTGCCATCACATGGTGTTGCAATAACTCCTACCATAATTGCATCCTTGCATCTGGTTTATATAATCAAAGGGACTGCAACCCCTCCCTGGAACCTTAGGACATTGTTGAAGATATTCAACAAATGGTAAACACTCCAATTGCGGTGAGGCACTGCTATAGAGAGTGTAGTGTTGTAGCAGATGCACTTGCTAAGTTTGGTGTTGATATCGATCAAGACAGGACATTCAACTTCCCTTCAGAGCTTTCTTGGGAGGCTAGAGTCATTTAAGAAAGGACAAAATGTAATGGGCTGTTTTCTGAATTAACGCAAAAGGTTCAATGGTTGGAAGTTGGAACTTAGGGGTGGTAAAATTAACTCAAACCCAAATGACCCATCCAACCCGCCGAAGATTTGATGGGTTTAGGCAAGAGTGCTTTTAAAAATCGATTGATTTTGGTTGGCCATAATTAACCCATCATATATCACTAGTCCAAATAGACACCAGGGTTTAAGATAAGTCATGCAACTTAATAAGATCTAAATTTGAAAAGATTAAAATTCGTAAATATAGAACTCATGAACTTGAATTTACGCATACTATTTGACTTGCTTGAATCTGGTTCATAATGTTTGTTATATTTTTTTAAGAAGGAAGAAAAGTTAGGGTAAGTTTGCGGGAAGGGATACAACCTTATTAGTAGCTTCCGACTCAATCCATCTTAGCCCGAGTCCTTTTGGGCAGGGTTGATCAATGACCAAATTATTGTTTCAGCCTACTTTGACCCGCCCAAGTTGAGCCAAAACAATCCATGTTCTACCTCTAGTTGAGACTTTGATCCACCATGACTCAGTTGCTTAGCCTTCAGCATATTAAGAGGAATAACTCTGCCCGCCTCAACCTTTGGCAGCTGCTTTGCAGCAACCCAGCCTCATTCTGATTTTTTGCAGGTGCTACATATACATACCTATAGACTTGACTGTTTGGCTAGGTTTTTTAGCTAGTTAAGTAGAAAGTGATAGCATCTCATTAGAAGACCTAACCTCCGTAGTTTCTCATTCAATCCCTAAGAAAGAGAGTGTGGAGTCAATATGACTGCAACATATATTCTCGTCTCCCATTTTTTGTGGCTCGTCCTGAGCTCACACTGCATCGAGGCGGTTGCAGAGGCGCCATATATAGGCCTAACAGGAGAACCACCATGTCCAGAGTGTGGGGGGCCAGACAGGGAGACTGTCAGCTGGGTAGAGGAATATCCTGGAGTATCTAAACTTGCTTTTTTTAAAGAAAGATGCAAAGGATTGAATAATTTTCATTAGTATTCAATAATTTTATTAAGTATTAAGTAACTTTAAATAGCCAGCAAAACATAAAAAGCTGCATAATTTAAAATTTAAAACAACCTAAATTATCTCAACAACTAAACAAACTAACAAATATTTAAAATTCGAATTCATTTTAAACTAAATAACTTATTTTGCTAAAAACTAGTGTAGTAACTTAAGCAATTTCCAACACTCCTCTTTTGCTTTAGTTACTGGGATTTAAAAAAGGCGCTCCTCCTCAATTTCTGCTTCCGCAAATTGTGCTTGAGGATTGTTTTTGAACTTGCACATCCTTTTGATGTTGATCTTTCTTTTCTTTCTTTTTCTTTTTTTGATTCTTTGCTGAAAAACCATTAACAATCTTGTTTTGTTTGAAAGTACTTTCATCGGCTTTGCAAAATGTTGTAAGGATTTTTCTTTCATCACAACATCACATAAATCATAGTTTATAAAATATGATTTCATTTTCACTGACCAAATCTTGTAGTTTTCGCCAGTGAAAATTTTTAAGGCATTCAATGAGAGACTGCTGTTTGACATCTTTTTGGTTGAAAATATCCCAACGCTTTGAAAATAAGCACGGGTTGAAAATGGTAGCCTTGACAGGTTAAAATGGGTAGCCCTGACGGGTTAAAAAGGTAGCTCTGATAGGTTAAAAAGGTAGCCCTTGCAGCTTAAAAATGGTATTGTAGCACTTTGGAAGAACACATAGATCCCGTAAGATCAATGAGGCTCTTGATACCACTGTTATTGTTTTTTAAAGAAAGATGGGGGCAGCGAAAAGAGGTTAAAATGACTCTCGAAGGATTGAATAACTTTCAATAGCTTTCAATAGTAGTCAATAATTTTATTAAGCATTAAGGACTTTAAATAACCAACAAAACATAAAAAAGTTGGATAATTTAAAATTTAAAA
This sequence comes from Capsicum baccatum var. pendulum, assembly GCA_030864225.1. Classification (NCBI taxonomy): domain Eukaryota; kingdom Viridiplantae; phylum Streptophyta; class Magnoliopsida; order Solanales; family Solanaceae; genus Capsicum; species Capsicum baccatum. The sequence continues at coordinate 60,436,418 of CM061550.1, forward strand.
CAACTAAACAAACTAACAAATATTTAAAATTCAAATTCATCTTAATCTAAATAACTTATTTTGCTAAAAACTAGTGCAGTAACTTAAGCAATTTCCAATAAAACTAGCAGTTCTTGTAGCAGTACTTGGAGGTTTAGTTTTTTGTGGTTTTCTTGTTTTAGTGTTTTATTTAATGATATGATGGACAGAAAGGGGGTATAATGCAATGGTGTTTGAACCACCAGTAGAAATGAGAGAGATCATTAGGGATAGACCTCCACTGGCACTTCCCGTGGAAAGACAACAGGATAGACCTCTACAGTTGCTTCCAAGGGAGGCACCTTTTTCATTGAGAAATCCTGAGGCCTATATCCTGGTTCAAACATTTCCTCTACGTCCAATTTCTAGGGAGGAATGTGCTAATCATGGCATATGTAATGTATGTCAGAAGGAGTTTATAGAGGGAGATCTCATGCAATTTTTTCCTTCTTGTGGTCACCCTTTTCACCGCGAATGCATATTTCACTGGATGGCGTTTGGGGCTCTAACCTGCCCTTCTTGTCGCAGGCATGTATAGTTTAGGTCATAGGATCTACATAGATTAGGTCATAGGATTTGTATAGTTTAGATCTTTAAGAACTATTTTCTGCATGGCTTATCCAAAAAAAGTCCAAACCAACAAAAAGGAACCTGCTATGCGCAGTAATGCCAGATACGACAGGTAAAGTAAAAGTTTAACAATCACCGTTGCCATTTATTTTTAAAATCAATTTTTTTGCCTTTGCTGCTTTCTGATATTGATACGTATTTTGTGGCAGATTTAATTGTCCTTGAATGCTGAACGTCGTAAGCATTTCTGCCCAGAAACAGTGTAAACCTAATTATCTAATGTAGGTATTCGTCTTAGTTTAATTATTCTTCCTAAGTGGTTTACTAAACCTTTTTCTTCAGTCGGTTGCAAACTCCACTTCAGCAACTTTCGTATGTGTTGTAGGTAGTGAACTGATTCAGAAGCAATTGGGAGATGGGCCTAAATTGGTCAGGGACATCTTCAGAGTTGTTGACGATCTCTCACCTGGAATATTTCCACCACTATCAGTACTAGCAGGTAAAAAGTTATTTCTTGGTGGGTTCAATGATGGACTCTCAGTCAGATTGACCATCTGAACATATATGAGAGATATCTTTTTCTTTTTTTTTTTTAATGTTGAAGAAGAACCATGTAGAATTGAGATTTCTTACTTTAGAATCAAGGTAGCTACAATATTTCATGGATGACTGATTGGTGACTGCATGGTTGTTTATGAGTGTTTTTTTTTTTTTTGGGTGGTTTTATTGAAATGCACTTTGTTGTGTAAGTTTCACAGTTGAAAGATGTTCGTCCCCGTGATGTGTGTTAGACCTAAATTCTCCTTTTAAAGTTGTTTTGGTATTAAGGATAGCATAGCCGACCCTCCTATTTGAGATTAAGGTGTAGTTGATTGATTGACAGTTAAGGTTCAGTTTAGTGTTCTTCCACTAGCACTGTAAACTCTTTAATGATGCACTAAATTCTCAATGTCTGGATTCTTATCAGAATGTATGGTATCCATGTAATCTCAGTTGCAGCTAAAGAGGCTAAGAGCCCTGTCAGTACGTTTTAGACTTGGAGATGAGACAAAAATCTAAGAAACATTTTAGTCTAACAAGATGCTTCAAATTTACCCAACCTAGCTCATGTTTGCCCACTCACATGAATTAGATGGTTTAATTACACAAAGTCCACCCAAACGAGCTGGGTGTGTTTTGATACTTAGCCACTTAAAAATGGTGAAGTCTAGGGACTTTAAAGGGAATTTTTTCTTTTGAATGTGGTTTGGTTATTGACATAGTCACTTAAAAATGGTTAAGTGTAGGGACTTTAATGGGGATTTTATTTTTTGAATGTGGTTTGGTTGTTGATTTAGTTACTTGAAAATGGTTACGTGTAAGGTCTTTAAAGGAGACTTTTTGTTTTGAATGTGGTTTGGTTTTGATACATAGTTGCTTGAAATTAGTTAAGTGTAGGAACTTTAAAGGAAATTTTTTGTTTTTAATGAGGTTTGGTTTTGATACTTAGTCACTTGAAAATGGTTAAGTATAGGGAAAGAGGATTTTTTTTATTAATGTGATTTGGTTGGTGACTTAGTCACTTGAAAATGGTTAAGTATATGGACTTTAAAAGGTATTTTTTGTTTTGATTGTGGTTTGGTTGGTGACTTAGTCACTTGAAAATGGTTTAGTGTAAGGACTTTTAAGGGGATTTTGTCTTTTAAATGTGGATTGGTTGGTGATTTAGTTACTTGAAAAATAGTTAAGTGTAGAGACTTTAAAGGGGATTTTTTGTTTTTAATATGGATTGGTTATGATACTTAGTAACTTGAAAATGGTTAAGTTTAGTGACTTTAAAGAGAATTTTTTGTTTTAAATGTGGTTTGATTTTGATACTTAGACACTTAAAATGGTTAAATGTAGGGACTTTAAAGAGTATTTTGTGTTCTGAATGTGGTTTGGTTGGTGACTTAGTTACATGAAAATGGTTAAGTGTTGGGACTTTGAAGAGGATTTTTTGTTTTAAATTTGGGTTGGTTGTTGACTTAGTCACTTGAAAATGGTTAAGTGTAGGGACGTTAAAGGGTATTTTGTGTTCTGAATGTGGTTTGGTTGATGAATTAATTACTTGAAAATGGTTAAGTGTACGGACTTCAAATGAAATTTTTTGTTTTGAATATGGTTTGATTCGTGGCTTAGTCACTTGAAAATGGTTAAGTATAGGGTCTTTAAAGGGGATTTTTTGTTTTGAATGTGGTTTCGTTGATGAATTAATTACTTGAAAATGGCTAAGTGTAGGGACTTTGAATGGTATTTTTTGTTTCAAATGGGGTTTGGTTGGTGACTTAGTCACTTGAAAATGCTTAAGTGTAGAAACATTAAAGCGTATTTTGTGTTTTGAATGTGGTTTGGTTTGTGAATTAGTTACTTGAAAATGGTTAAGTGTAGGGACTTCTAAGGAAATTTTTTGTGTTTAGTATGGTTTGGTTGGTGGCTTAGTCACTTGAAAATGGTTAAGTATAGGAACTTTAAAGGGTATTTTTTGTTTTGATTATGGTTTGGTTGGTGACTTAGTCACTTGAAAATGGTTAAGTGCACGGACTTTAAAGAGGATTTTTTGTTTTGAATGTGGTTTCGTTAGTGAACTAGTCACTTGAAAACTGTTAAGTGTAGAGACTTTAAAGGGTATTTTTTGTTTTGAATGTGGATTGGTTTTGATACTTAGTAACTAGAAAATGGTTAATTTTAGTGGCTTTAAAGGGAATTTTTTCTTTTAAATGTGGTTTGATTTTGATACTTAGTCACTTAAAAAATGTTAAGTGTAGGGACTTTAAAGGATATTTTCTGTTTTGACTGGGGTATTGTTTTGGTACTTAGTCACTTGAAAATGGTAAAGTGTAGGGACTTTAAAGAAAAGTTTTTCTCTTGAATGTGGTTTGGTTGGTGAATTAATTACTTGAAAATGGTTAAGTGTAGGGACTTCAAAGAAAATTTTTTGTTTTGAATATGGTTTGATTGGTGGCTTAGTCACTTGAAAATGGTTAAGTATAGGGTCTTTAAAGGGGATTTTTTTTTTTTGAATGTGGTTTGGGTGGTGACTTAGTTACTTGAAAATGGTTTAGGGACCTTGAAGAGGATTTTTTGTTTTAAATTTAGTTTGACTTAGTCACTTGAAAATCGTTAAGTGTAGGGCCTTTAAAGGGTATTTTGTGTTTTGAATGTGGTTTGGTTTGTGAATTAGTTACTTCAAAATGGTTAAGTGTAGGGACTTCAAAGGAAATTTTTTGTGTTGAATATGCTTTGGTTGGTGACTTAGTCACTTGAAAATGGTTACGTATAGTGACTTTAAAGGGTATTTTTTGTTTTGATTGTGGTTTGGTTGGTGATTTAGTCACTTGAAAATGGTTAAGTGTACAGACTTTTAAGGGGAGTTTTTCGTTTAAAAGTGGATTGGTTGGTCATTTATTTACTTGAAAAATAGTTAAGTGTAGAGACTTAAAAGGAGATTTTTTGTTTTGAATATGGATTGGTTTTGATACTTAGTAACTTGAGAATTGTTAAGTTTAGTGACTTTAAAGGGAATTTTTTGTTTTAAATGTGGTTTGATTTTGATACATAGTCCCTTAAAAAATTTTAAGTGTAGGGACTTTAAAGTATATTTTCTGTTTTGACTGTGGTATTGTTTTGGTACTTAGTCACTTGAAAATGGTAAAGTCTAGGGACTTTGAAGGAAATTTTTTCTTTTGAATGTGGTTTGGTTGGTGATGTAGTCACTTATAAATTGTTTAGTGTAGGGACTTTAATAGGGATTTTGTTTTTTGTATGTGGTTTGGTTGTTGATTTAGTTACTTGAAAATGGTTACGTGTAAGATTTTTAAAGGGGATTTTTTTTGTTTTGAATGTGGTTTGGTTTTGATACTTAGTCGCTTGAAATTGGTTAAGTGTTGGAACTTTAAAGGAAATTTTTTGTTTTGAATGTTGTTTTATTTGGATACGTTGTCACTTGAAAATGGTTAAGTATAAGGACTTTAAAGAGGATTTTTTTTTTTGAATGTGGTTTGGTTGGTGACTTAGTTACTTGAAAATTGTTAAGTGTAGGGACCTTGAAGAGGATTTTTTGTTTTAAATTTGGTTTGGTTTTTGACTTAGTCACTTGAAAATGGTTAGTTATATGAACTTTAAAGGGTATTTTGTGTTTTGAATGTGGTTTGGTTGGTGACTTAGTTACTTGAAAATGGTTAAGTGTAGGGACTTTGAAGAGGATTTTTTGTTTTAAATTTTGTTTGGTTTTTGACTTAGTCACTAGAAAATGGTTAAGTGTAGGGACTTTAAAGGTGATTATTTATTTTGAATGTCGTTTCGTTTTGGTTCTTAGTCAATTAAAAATGGTTAAGTGTAGGAACTATAAAGGGTATTTTTTGTTTTGAATGTGGTTTGGTTGGTCACTTAGTAACTTGAAAATGGTTAAGTGTAGGGACTTTAAACAGAATTTTTTGTTTTGAATGTGGTTTGGTTGGTGACTTAGTCACTTGAAAACTGCTATGTGTAGGGACTTTGACGGAGAATTTTTGTTTTGAATATGGTTTGGTGTTGATACGTAGTCACTTTAAAATGGTAAAATATAAGGACTTTAAAGGGGATTTTTTGTTTTGAATGTGGTTTGGTTGGTGACTTAGTTACTTTAAAATGGTTAAGTGTAGAGACATTAAAGGGTATTTTGTATTTTAAATGTGGTTTGGTTTGTGAATTAGTTACTTGAAAATGGTTAAGTGTAGGGACTTCAAAGCAAATTTTTTGTGTTGAATATGGTTTGGTTGGTGACATAGTCACTTGAAAATAGTTAAGTATAGGGACTTTAAAGGGTATTTTTTGTTTTGATTGTGGTTTGGTTGGTGACGTAGTCACTCGAAAATGGTTAAGTGTAGGAACTTTAAAGGGGATTTTGAATTTGGAATGTGGTTTGTTTGGTGAGTTAGTCACTTTAATACTGTTAAGTGTAGGAACTTTAAAGGGGATTTTTTGTTTTGAATATTGTTTTGTTCTGATACTTAGTCACTTTAAAATGGTTAAATATAGGGACATAAAGGTTATTTTTTGTTTTGAATGTAGTTTCGTTGGTGACTTAGTTACTTGAAAATGGTTAAATGTAGGGACTTTGGATGAAATTTTTTGTTTTAAATGTCGTTCTATGGGTGACTTAGTCACTTTAAAATGGTTAAGTGTAGATACTTTAAATGGTATTTTGTGTTTTGAATGTGGTTTGGTTGGTGACTTAGTCACTTGAAAAGGTTTAAGTATAGGAACTTTAAAGGGGATTTTTGGTTTTGAATATGGGTTGGTTGGTGACTTAGTCACTTGAAAATGGTTAAGTATACGGACTTTAAAGGAGAATTTTTATTTTGAATGTGGTTTGGTTGGTGACTTAGTCAGTTGAAAATGGTTATGTGTAGGGACTTTTAAGGGGATTTTGTCTTTTAAATGTGGATTGGTTGGTGATTTAGACTTGAAAAATGGTTAAGTGAAGAGTCTATAAAGGAGATTTTTTGTTTTGAATGTGTTTTTTTTTGATACTTACTAACTTGAAAATGGTTAAGTTAAGTGACTTTAAATGGATTTTTTGTTTTAAATGACGTTTGATTTTGATACTTAGTCACTTAAAAATGGTTAACTGTAGGGACTTGAAAGGATATTTTCTGTTTTGACTATGGTTTTGTCTGGTACTTAGTCACTTGAAAATGGTAAAGTGTAGGGACTATAAAGGAAATTTTTTCTTTTGAATGTGGTTTCATTGGTGACATAGTCACTTAAAAATTGTTTAGTGTAGGGACTTTAATGGGGCTTTTTTTTTTTGAATGTGGTTTGGTTGTTAATTTAGTTACTTTAAAATGGTTACCTGTAAGGTCTTTAAAGTGTATTTTTTGTTTAGAATGTGGTTTGGTTTTGATACTTAGTCGATTGAAGTTGGTTAAGTGTTGGAAATTTAAAGGAAATTTTTTGTTTTAAATGTTGTTTAGTTTTGATATTTAATCACTTGAAAATGTTTAAGTGTGGAGACTTTAAAGGTGATTATTTATTTTGAATGACATTTCGTTTTGGTTCTTAGTCCCTTAAAAATGGTTAAGTGTAGGGACTTTAAAGGGTATTTTTTGTTTTGAATGTGGTTTGGTTGGTCACTTAGTAACTTGAAAATGGTTAAGTGTAGGGACTTTAAACAGAATTTTTTGTTTTGAATGTGGTTTGGTTGGTGACTTAGTCACTTGAAAACTGTTAATTGTAGTGACTTTGACGAGGTATTTTTGTTTTGAATATGGTTTGGTTGGTGACTTAGTCACTTGAAAATGGTTAAGTGTAGAGACTTTAATGGGTATTTTGTGTTTTGAATGTGGTTTGGTTGGTGACTTAGTCAGTTGAAAAGGTTTAAGTATAGGGACTTTGAAGGGGATTTTTTGTTTTGAATATGGGTTGGTTGGTGACTTAGACACTTGAAAATGGTTAAGTATATGGACTTTAAAGGGGATTTTTTATTTTGAATGTGGTTTGGTTGGTGACTTAGTCAATTGAAAATGGTTAAGTGTAGGGACTTTTAAGGGGATTTTGTCTTTTAAATGTGGATTGGTTGGTGATTTAGATACTTGAAAAATGGTTAAGTGAAGAGAATTTAAAAGAGATTTTTTGTTTTGAATGTGGTTTGGTTTTAATACTTAGTAACTTGAAAATGGTTAAGTTTAGTGACATTAAAGGGATTTTTTAATTTTAAATGAGGTTTGATTTTTATACTTAGTCACTTAAAAGTGGTTAAGTGTAGGGACTTTAAAGGATATTTTTGTTTTGACTATGGTTTTTTTTGGTACTTAGTCACTTGAAAATGGTAAAATGTAGGGACTATAAAGGAAATTTTTTCTTTTGAATGTGGTTTCATTGGGGACACAGTCACTTAAAAATTGTTTTGTGTAGGGACTTTAATGGGGCTTTTTTTTTTTGAATGTGGTTTGGTTGTTAATTTAGTTACTTTAAAATGGTTACCTATAAGGTCTTTAAAGTGTACTTTTTGTTTAGAATGTGGTTTAGTTGTTGATTTAGTTACTTGAAAATGGTTACCTGTAAGGTCTTTAAAGTGTATTTTTTGTTTAGAATGTGGTTTGGTTTTGATACTTAGTCGATTGAAGTTGGTTAAGTGTTGAAAATTTAAAGGAAATTTTTTGTTTTAAATGTTGTTTAGTTTTGATATTTAATCACTTGAAAATGTTTAAGTGTGGAGACTTTAAAGGTGATTATTTATTTTGAATGTCATTTCGTTTTGGTTCTTAGTCCCTTAAAAATGGTTAAGTGTAGGGACTGTAAAGAGTATTTTTTATTTTGAATGTGGTTTGATTGGTCACTTAGTAACTTAAAAATGGTTAAGTGTAGGGACTTTAAACAGAATTTTTTGTTTTGAATGTGGTTTGGTTGGTGACTTAGTCACTTGAAAACTGCTATGTGTAGGGACTTTGACACGGAATTTTTGTTTTGAATATGGTTTGGTGTTGATGCTTAGTCACTTTAAAATGGTTAAATATAATGACTTTTGAAGGGGATTTTTTGTTTTGAATGTGGTTCGGTTGGTGACTTAGTTACTTGAAAATGGTTAAGTGTTGGGACTTCAAAGGAAATTTTTTATTTTGAATATGGTTTGGTTGGTGACTTAGTCACTTGAAAATGGTTAAGTATAGGGACTTTAAAGTGGATTTTCAGTTTTGAATATGGTTTGGTTTTGATACTTAGTTGCTTGAACTTGGTTAAGTGTAGGAACTTTTAAGAAATTTTTTTGTTTTGAATGTGGTCTGGTTTTGATACTTAGTCACTGGAAAATGGTTAAGTATAGGGACTTTAAAGAGGATTTTTATTAATAATGTGGTTTGGTTGGTTACTTAGTCACTTGAAAATGGTTATGTGTAGGGACTTTAAAGGGTATTTGTGTTTTGAATGTGGTTTGGTTGGTGAATTATTTACTTGAAAATGGTTAAGGTTAGGGACTTCACAGGAAATTTTTTGTTTTGAATATGGTTTGTTTGGTGACTTAGTCACTTGAAAATGGTTAAGTGAAGAGACTTTAGAGAGGTTTTTTTTGTTTTGAATGTGGTTTGGTTGGTGACTTAGTCAGCTGAAAATGTTTAAGTGTAGGGACTTTTAAGTAGATTTTGTTTTTTAAATGTGTTTTGGTTGGTCATTTAGTTACTTGAAAAATGGTTATGTGTAGGGACTTTAAAGGGGATTTTTTCTTTTGCATGTGGTTTGGTTGGTGACATAGTCACTTAAAAATTGTTTAGTGTAGGAAATTTAATGGGGATTTCGTTTTTTGTATGTTTTTTGGTTATTCATTTAGTTACTTGAAAATGGTTACGTGTAAGGTTTTTAAAGGGGATTTTTTGTTTAGAATGTGGTTTGGTTTTGATACTTAGTCGCTTGAAATTGGTTAAGTGTTGAAACTTTAAAGGAATTTTTTTTTGAAGGTTGTTTTGTTTGGATAGTTACTCACTTGAAAATGGTTAAATATAAGGACTTTAAAGAGGATTTATTTTTGAATGTGGTTTTGTTGGTGAATTAGTTACATGAAAAGGGTTAAGTGTAGGGACTTTGAAGATGATTTTTTGTTTTAAATGTGGTTTGGTTGTTGACTTAGTCACTAGAAAATGGTTAAGATTAGGGACTTTAAAGGGTATTTTGTGTTCTGAATGTGGTTTGGTTGATGAATTAATTACTTGAAAATGGTTTAGTGTAGGGACTTCAAAGGAAATTTTTTTGTTTTGAATATGGTTTGGTTGGTGACTTAGTCACATGAAAATTGATAAGCATAGGGACGTTAAAGGGGATATTTTGTTTTAAATATGGTTTGTTAGTGATTTAGTTATTTGAAAAATGGTTAAGTGTAGTGACTTTAAAGGGAATTTTTTGTTTTTAATGTGGTTTGGTTTTGATACTTAGTCACTTGAAATTGGTTAAGTGTTGGAACTTTAACGAAAATTTTTTGCTTTGAATGTGGTTTGGTTTTGATAATTAGACACTTGAAAATGGTTAAGTATAGAGACTTTAAAGAGGATTTTTTTTTTGAATGTTGTTTGGTTGGTGACTTAGTAACTTAAAAATGGTTAAGTGTAGAACTTTAAAGAGGATTTTTTGTTTTGAATGTGGTTTGGTTGAAAACTGTTAAGTGTAGGGATTATAAAGGGATTTTTTGTTTTGAATATGCTTTGGTTATGATACTTAGTGCCTTTAAATTGGTTAAATATTGGCACTTTAAAGGGGTTTTTTTGTTTTGAATGTGGTTTGGTTGGTGACTTAGTTACTTGAAAATGGTTAAGTGTAGAGACTTTGAAGGAAATTTTTCGTTTTAAATGTGGTTTGGTTGGTGACTTAGTCACTTGAAAATGGTTAATTGTAGTGACTTTAAAGGGTATTTTGTGTTTTGAATGTGGTTTGGTTGGTGACTTAGTCACTTGAAAATGTTAAAGTATAGGGACTTTAAAGGGAATTTTTTATTTTGAATATGGTTTGGTTGGTGACTTAGTCACTTGAAAATGGTTAAGTATACGAACTTTAAAGGGGATTTTTTATTTTGAATGTTGTTTGGTTGGTGACTTAGTTACTTGAAAATGGTTAAGTGGAGGGACTTTAAAGGTGGTTATTTGTTTTGGATGTCGTTTTGTTTTGGTACTTAGTCCCTACAAAATTGATCAGTGTAGGGACTTTAAATGGTATTTTTTATTTTTAATGTTGTTTGGTCGGTGATTTAGTCACTTGAAAATGGTTAAGTGTAGGGACTTTAAAGAGGATTTTTTGATATGAATGTGGTTCGGTTGTGGACTTATTCACTTGAAAACTGTTAAGTGTAGGTCTTTTGAAGGGGATTTTTGATACTTAGTCACTTTAAAATGATTAAATATATGGACTTTAAAGGGGATTTTTTTTTAATGTGGTTTGGTTGATGACTTAGTTACTTGCAAATGGTTAAGTGTAGGGACTTTGAATAGGATTTTTTATTTTAAATGTGGTTTGGTTGGTGACTTAGTCACTTGAAAATGGTTAAGTGTAGAGAGATTAAAGGATATTTTGTGTTTCAAATGTGGTTTAGTTGGTGTATTAGTTACCTGAAAATGGTTATGAGTAGGGACTTCAAAGGAAATTTTTTTTTATGAATATGGTTTGGTTGGTGACTTAGTCACTTGAAAATGGTTAAGTATAAGGTTTTTAAAGGGGATTTTTTTTTTCAATGTAGTTTGGTTTGTGACTTAGTCACTTGAAAATGGCTAAGTGTAGGAACATATAAGGGGATTTTGTCTTTTAAATGTGGATTGGTTGGTGATTTAGTTACTTGAAAAATGGTTAAGTGTAGAGACATTAAAGGGGATTTTTTGTTTTGAATGTGGATTGGTTTTCATACTTAGTAACTTGGAAATGGTTAAGTTTAGTTACTTTAAAGGGAATTTTTTGTTTTAAATATGGTTTGATTTTGATGCTTAGTCACTCAAAAAATGTCAAGTGTAGGGACTTTAATGGATATTTTCTGTTTTGACAGTAATATTGTGTTGGTACTTAGTCACTTGAAAATGGTATAGTGTAGGGACTTTAAATGAATTTTTTTATTTTGAATGTGGTGTGGTTGGTGACATAGTCACCTAAAAATTGTTTAGTGTAGAAACTTTAATGGGATTTAGTTTTTTGTATGTGGTTTGGTTGTTAATTTAGTTACTTCAAAATGGTTACGTGTAAGGTTTTTAAAGGGGATTTTTTGTTTAGAATGTGGTTTGGTTTTGATACTTAGTCGCTTGAAATTGGTTAACTGTTGCAAATTTAAAGGAAGTTTTTTGTTTTGAATGTTGTTTTGTTTGGATACTTAGTCACTTGAAAATGGTTAAGTATAAGGACTTTGAACAGGATATTTTTTTTGAATGTGGTTTGGTTGGTGACTTAGTTACTTGAAAATAGTTAAGTTTAGGGACTTTGAAGAGGATTTTTTGTTTTAAATATGGTTTGGTTGTTGACTTAGTCACTTGAAAATGGTTAAGTGTAGTGACTTTTAAGGGGATTTTATTTTTTAAGATGTGGTTTATTGGTGATTTAGTCACTTGAAATTGGTTAAGTGTAGGAACTTTAAAGGAAATTTTTTGTTTTGAATGTGGTTTGGTTTTGATAATTAGTCACTTGAAAATGGTTAACTATAAAGACTTTAAAGAGGATTTTTTGTTTTAAATGTGGTTTGGTTTGTGACTTAGTGACTTGAAAATGGTTAAGTGTAGTGACTTTTAAGGGGATTTTATTTTTTAAATGTGGTTTATTGTTGATTTAGTCACTTGAAATTGTTTAAGTGTTGGAACTTTAAAGGAAAATGTTTGTTTTGAATGTTGTTTGGTTTTCATAATTAGTCACTTGAAAATGGTTAACTATAGAGACTTTAAATAGGATTTTTTTTAATGAGGTTTGGTTGGTGACTTAGTTACTTTAAAATAGTTAAGTGTAATGACTTTGAAGGTGATTATTTGTTTTGAAAGTCGTTTTTCTTTGGTACTCTGTCCCTTGACAATGGTTAAGTGTAGAGACTTCAAAGGGTATTTTTTATTTTGAATGTGGTTTGGTTGGTGACTTAGTAACTTGAAAATGGTTAAGTGTAGGAACTTTAAAGAGGATTTATTGTTGGGAATGTGGTTTGTTTGGTGACTTAGTTACTTGAAAATGGTTAACTGTAGGGACTGTGAAGGGCTTTTTTGTTTTGAATATGGTTTGGTTATGATACTTAGTCTCTTTAAAATGGTTAAATATTGGGTTTTTAAAGGGGATTTTATGTTATGAATGTGGTTTGGTTGGTTACTTAGTTACTTGAAAATGGTTAAGTGTAGGGGCTTTGAAGTTGATTTTTTTACTTTAAATGTGGTTTGGTTGCTGACTTAGTCACTTAAAAATGGTTAAGTGTAGGGACTTGAAAGGGTATTTTGTGTTTCGAATGTTGTTTCGTTGGTGAGTTAGTTACTTGAAAATGGTTAAGTGTGGGGACTTCAAAGGAATTTTTTTTTTTTGAATATGGTTTGGTTGGTTACTTAGTCACTTGAAAATTGTTAAGTATAGGGACTTTAAAGGGGATTTTTTGTTTTCATTGTGGTCTTAGTCACTTGAAAATGGTTGTGTATGGACTTTTAAGGGGATTTTTTTTTGTAAATGTGGTTTGGTTACTGATTTAGTTACATGAAAAATATTTAAGCGTAAGGACTTTTAATGGGATTTTTTCTCTTGAATGTGGTTTGATTTTGATACTTAGTCACTTGAAATTGGTTAAACGTTAGAACTTTAAAAGAAATATTTTATTTTGAATGTAGTTTGGTTTTGATACTTAGTCACTTGAAAATGGTTAAGTATAGGGACTTTAAAGAGGATTTTTTTTTTGAATGTGGTTTGGTTGATGACTTAGTTACTTGAAAATGGTTAAGTGTATGGACTGTAAAGGAGATTATTTTTTTTGAATGTCATTTTTTTTTGTACTTTGTCCCTTGAAAATGGTTAAGTGTAGGGACTTTAAAGAGTATTTTTTGTTTTGAATGTGGTTTGGTTGGTGACTTAGTCACTTGAAAATGGTTAAATGTAGAGTCTTTAAAGGAGATTTTTTTGTTTTGAATGTGGTTTGGTTGGCGACTTAGTCACTTGAAAATGGTTAAATGTAGTGTCTTTAAAGGAGATTTTTTTGTTTTGAATGTGGTTTGGTTGGCGACTTAGTCACTTGAAAATGGTTAAGTGTAGGGACATTTAAAGAGATTTTGTTTTTAAAACGTGGTTTAGTAGGTGATTTATTTACTTTAAAAATGGTTATGTGTAGGGACTTTAAAGGGGATTTTTGTAATAAATCTGATTTGGTTTATGACGTAGTCACTTGAAAATGGTTAAGTGTTGGGACTTTAAAGGGTATTTTGTATTTTGAATGTGGTGTGGTTGGTGAATTAGTTACATGAAAATGCTTAAGTGTAGGTACTTCAATGAAAATATTTTGTTTTGAAAATGGTTTGGTTGGTTATTTAGTTACTTGAATATGGTTAAGTGTAGGTACTTTAAAGGGGATTTTTTTTTTGAATAAGGTTTGGTTTTGATACTTATTCACTTTGAAATGGTTAAATATAGGGACTTTAAAGGGGATTTTTTGTTTTGAACGTGGTTTGGTTGGTGACTTATTACTTCAAAATGTTTTAGAGTAGGGACTTTGAAGGAGATTTTTTGTTTTAAATGTGGTTTAGTTGGTGATTTAGTTACTTGAAAATGGTTAAGTGTAGGGACATTAAATGGTATTTTGTGTTCTGAATGTGGTTTGGTTTGTTAGTAACTTACTTGAAAATGGCTAAGTGTAGAGACTTCTAAGGAAATTCCTTGTTTTGAATATGGTTTGGTTGGTGACTTAGTCACTTGAAAATGATTATGTATTTGGTCTTTAAAGGAGATTTTTTGTTTTGAATGTGGTTTGGTTGGTGACTTAGTCACTTGTAAATGGCTAAGTGTAAGGACTTTTAAGGAGATTTTGTTTTTTAAATATGGTTTGGTTGGTCATTTAGTCACTTAAAATTTGTTAAGTGTTGAATGTTTAAAGGAAATTTTTTGATTTGAATGTGGTTTGGTTTTGATACTTAGTCACTTGAAAATGTTTAATTATAAGGACTTTAAAGAGGATTTTTTTTAATTTGGTTTGGTTGATGACTTAGTTAGTTTAAAATGGTTAAGTGTAGAGACTTTAAATGTGATTATTTGTTTTGAATGTCATTTTTTTTTGGTACTTAGTCCCTTGAAAACGGTTATGTGTAGGGACTTTAAAGGGTATTTTTTGTTTTGAATGTGGTTCGGTTTGTGACTTAGTCACTTGAAAATGATTAAGTGTAGGGACTTTACAGAGGATTTTTGGTTTTGAATGTGGTTTGAATGGTGACTTGGTCTCTTAAAAACTGTTAAGTGTAGTGACTTTAAGGGGGATTTTTTGTTTTGAATATGGTTTGGTTTTGATACTTAGTTACTTTAAAAAGGTTAAATATAGGGACTTTAAAGGGTATTTTTTGTTTTGAATATGGTTTGGTTTTGATACTTAGTCACTTTAAAATTGTTAAATATAGGGACTTTAAAGGGGATTTTTTGTTTTAAATGTGGTTTGGTTGGTGACTTAGTCACATGAAAACTGTTAATTGTAGGGAGTTTAACGGGAATTTTTTGTTTTGAATATGACTTGGTTTTGATACTTATCACTTTAAAATTGTTAAATATAGGAATTTAAACGGGGATTTTTTGTTTTGAATGTCGTTTGGTCGGTGACTTAGTCACTTGAAAATGGTTAAATGTAGGCACTTTAAAGGGGATTTTTTGTCTTGAATGTGGTTTGGTTTTGATACGTAGTCACTTGAAATTGGTTAAGTGTTGGAACTTTAAAGGAAATTTTTTGATTTGAATGTGGTTTGGTTGGTGATTTAGTTACTTGAAAAATGGTTAAGTGTAGGGACTTTAAAGCAGATTTTTTGTTTTGATAGTTGTTTTGTTTTGATACTTAGTCACTTGAAAATGGTTAAGTTTAGTGACTTTAAAGGGAATTTTTTGTTTTAAATGTGGTTTGATTTTGATACTTAGTCACTTAAAAATGGTTAAGTATAGGGACTTTAAAGGATATTTTCTGTTTTGACTGTGGTTTTGTTTTGGTACTAAATTACTTGAAAATGATAAAGTGTAGGAACTTTAAAGGGAATTTTTTTCATTTGAATGTCGTTTGGTTAGTGAAATAGTCACATAAAAAGGGTTAAGAGTAGGTGCTATTATGGGGATTTTGTTTTTTGAATGAGGTTTGGTTGTTTACAATGATTACATGTAAGTTCTTTAAAGGAGATTTTTTATTTTGAACGCGGTTTGGTTGGTGACTTAGTTACTTGAAAATGGTTAAACTTAGGAACTTCAATGGAAATTTTTTGCTTTGAATGTGGTTTGGTTATGACACTTAGTCACTTGAAAATGGTTAAGTATAGGGACTTTAAAGAGGATATTTTTTGAATGTGGTTTGGTTGGTGACTTAGTTACTTGAAAATGGTTAAGTGTATCTACTTTAAAGGTGATTACTTGTTTTGAATATCATTTTTTTTTGTACTTATTCTCTTGAAAATGGTTAACTATAGGGATTTAAAGGGTATTTTTTGTTTTGAATGTGGTTTGGTTGGTGACTTAGTAACTTGAAAATGTTTCTGTGTAGGGACTTTAAAGTGGATTTTTTGTTTTGAATATGGTTTGGTTGGTGACATAGTCACTTGAAAATTGTTAAGTGTAGGGACTTTAAAGGGGATTTTTTATTTTGAATGTCGTATGGTTTAGATACTTCGTCACTTTAAAATTGTTAAATATAGGGACTTTGAAGGGGACCTTTTTTTAAATGTGGTTTGGTTGGTGACTTAGTCATTTGAAAATGGTTAAGCGAAGGGACTTTAAAGGGTATTTTGTGTTTTGAATATGGTTTGGTTGATGAATTAGTTACTTGAAAATGGTTAAGTATAGGGACTTCAATGGTAATTTTTTGTTTTGAATGTGGTTTGGTTTTGATACTTAGTCAGTTGAATGTTGTTAAGTGTAGGGACTTCAAAAAGGATTTTGTTTTGAATGTGGTTTGGTTGGTGACTTAGTTACTCAAAAATGGTAAAGTGTAGTGACTTTAAAGGTGATTATTTGGTTTGAATGTCGTTTTGTTTTGGTACTTAGTCCCTTGAAAATGGTTAAGTGTAGGGACTTTAAAGGGTAGTTTTTGTTTTGAATGCAGTTTGTTTGGTGACTTAGTCACTTGAAAATGGTTAAGTGTAGGGACCTTAAAGAGTATTTTTCGTTTTGAATGTCGTTTGGTTGGAGACTTAGTCACTTGAAAACTTATAAGCGTAGAGATTTTAAAGGGGATTTTTTGTTTCGAATATTGTTTTGTTTTGATACTTAGTCACTTTAAAATGGTTAAATATAGTGACTTTAAAGGGGATTTTTTGTTTTGAATGTGGTTTGATTGGTGACTTAGTTACTTGAAAAAGGCTTAGTGTAGGAACTTTTACGGGGATTTTTTGTTTTTAAATGTGGTTTGGTTGGTGAATTATTCATTTGAAAATGGTTAAGTTTAGGGACATTAAATGTTATTTTGTGTTTTGAATGTGGTTTGGTTGGTGAGTCACTTACTTTAGAATGGTTAAGTGAAGGGACTTCAGAGGAATTTTTTGGTTTTGAATAAGGTTTGGTTGGTGACTTAGTCACTTGAAAATGGCTATGTATAGGGACTTTAAAGGGGATTTTTTGTTTTGAATGTGGTTTGGTAGGTGACTTAGTTATTTGAAAATGGTTAAGTGTAGAGACTTTGAAAGTGATTATTTGTTTTGAAAGTCGTTTTCATTTTGCACTTTGTCCCTTGAAAATAGTTTAGTGTAGGGACTTTGAAGGGTATTTTTTGTTTTGAATGTGGTTTGGTTGGTGACTTAGTAACTTGAAAATGGTTAAGTGTAGGAACTTTAAAGAAGGTTTTTTGTTTTAAATGTGGTTTGGTTGGTGACTTAGTCACTTGAAAACTGTTAAGTGTAGTGACTATAAAAGGGGTTTTTTGTTTTGACTATGGTTAACCATTTTTTTGAATGTGGTTTGGTTGGTGACTTAGTTATTTGAAAATGGTTAAGTGTAGGGACTTTAAAGGGTAGTTTTTATTTTGAATGTGGTTTGGTTGGTGACTAGTAACTTGAAAATGGTTAAGTATTGGTACTTTAAAGAGGATTTTTTGTTTTAAATGTGGTTTGGTTGGTCACTTAGTCACTTGAAAACTGTTAACTGTAGGGACTTGAAAGGGGCTTTTTTGTTTTGAATATGGTTTGGTTTTGATACTGAGTCACTTTAAAATTGTATATGGTTAAGTGTAGGGACTTTGAAGGGAATTTTATGTTTTAAATGTGGTTTGGTTGTTGACTTAGACACTTGAAAATGGTTAAGTGTAGGGAGTTTAAGGGGTATTTTGTGGTTTGAATGTGGTTTGGTTGGTTAATTAGTTACTTGAAAATGGTTAAGTGTGGGGACTTCAATAAAAATATTTTGTTTTGAATATGGTTTGGTTTGTGATTTAGTCACTTGAAAATGGTTAACTGTAGGAACTTTAAAGGGTATTTTTTTTTTTGAATAAGGTTTGGTTTTAATACTTATTCACTTTGAAATGGTTAAATATAGGGACTTTAAAGGGGATTTTTTGTTTTGAACGTGGTTTGGTTGGTGACTTAGTTACTTGAAAATGGTTTAGAGTAGGGACTTTGAAGGGGATTTTTTGTTTTAAATGTGGTTTGTTGGTGACTTACTTACTTGAAAATGGTTAAGTGTAGGGACTTTAAATGGTATTTTGTGTTCTGAATGTGGTTTTTTTTGTTAGTAACTTACTTGTAAATGGTTAAGTGTAGAGACTTCAAAGGAAATTCCTTGTTTTGAATATGGTTTGGTTGGTGACTTAGTCACTTGAAAATTATTATGTATTGGGTCTTTAAAGGGGATTTGTTGTTTTGAATGTGGTTTGGTTGGTGACTTAGTCACTTGAAAATGGTTAAGTGTAAGTACTTTTAAGGAGATTTTGTTTTTTAAATATGTTTTGGTCGGTGATTTAGTCACTTAAAATTGGTTAAGTGTTGGAACTTTAAAGGAAATTATTTGATTTGAATGTGGTTTGGTTTTGATACTTAGTCACTTGAAAATATTTAATTATAAGGACTTTAAAGAGGATTTTCTTTAATGTGGTTTGGTTGATGACTTAATTAGTTTAAAATGGTTAAGTGTAGGAACTTTAAAGGTGATTTTTTGTTTTGAATGTCATTTTGTTTTGGTACTTAGTTCATTGAAAACGGTTAAGTGTAGGGATTTTAAAGGGTATTTTTTGTTTTGAATGTGGTTTGGTTGGTGACTTAGTCACTTGAAAATGGTTAAGTGTAGGGACTTTACGGAGGATTTTGGTTTTGAATGTGGTTTGATTGGTGACTTAGTCACTTAAAAACTGTTAAGTGTACGGACTTTAAAGGTGATTTTTTGTTTTGAATATGGTTTGGTTTTGATACTTAGTTACTTTAAAATGGTTAAATATAGGGACTTTAACGGGTATTTTTAGTTTTGAATATGGTTTGGTTTTGATACTTATCCACTTTAAAATTGTTAAATATAGGGACTTTATAGGGGATTTTTTGTTTTAAATGTGGTTTGGTTTGTGACTTAGTCACTTGAAAACTGCTAAGTGTAGGGACTTTAACGGGGATTTTTTGTTTTGAATATGGCTTGGTTTTGATACTTATCACTTTAGAATTGTTAAATATAGGGATTTAAAAGGGGATATTTTGTTTTGAATGTTGTTTGGTCGGTGACTTAGTCAATTGAAAATGGTTAAGTGTAGGCACTTTAAAGGGGATGCTTTGTCTTGAATGTGGTTTGGTTTTGATATGTAGTCACTTGAAATTGGTTAAATGTTGGAACTTTAAAGGAAATTTTTTGATTTGAATGTGGTTTGGTTGGTTAATTAGTTACTTGAAAAATGGTTAAGTCTAGGGACTTTAAAGTGGATTTTTTGTTTTGATAGTTGTTTGGTTATGACACTTAGTCACCTGATAATGGTTAAGTTTAGTGACTTTAAAGGGAATTTTTTGTTTTAAATGTGGTATGATTTTGATACTTAGTCACTTAAAAATGGTTAAGTATAGGGACTTTAAAGGATATTTTCTGTTTTGACTGTGGTTTTGTTTTGGTACTTAATTACTTGAAAATGGTAAAGTGTAGGAACTTTAAAAGGAATTTTTTCGTTTGAATGTCGTTTGGTTGGTGACATAGTCACATAAAAATGGTTAAGTGTAGGGAGTTTTATGGGGATTTTGTTGTTTGAATGTGGTTTCGTTGTTGATTTAGTTACTT
Organism: Capsicum baccatum var. pendulum; assembly: GCA_030864225.1. Taxonomy (NCBI): domain Eukaryota; kingdom Viridiplantae; phylum Streptophyta; class Magnoliopsida; order Solanales; family Solanaceae; genus Capsicum; species Capsicum baccatum. Next base: position 60,455,885 of record CM061550.1, read on the forward strand.
GACCATGGTTACGTGTAAGGTCTTTAATGGAGATTTTTTATTTTGAATGCAGTTTGGTTGGTGACTTAGTTACTTGAAAATGGTTAAGTCTAGGAACTTCAACTGAAATTTTTTGTTTTGAATGTGGTTTGGTTATGACACTTAGTCACTTGAAAATGGTTAAGTGTAGGGATTTTAAAGGGTATTTTTTGTTTTGAATATGGTTTGGTTGGTGACTTAGTAACTTGAAAATAGTTAAGTGTAGGGACTTTAAAGTGGATTTTTTGTTTTGAATGTGGTTTGGTTGGTGACATAGTCACTTGAAAATTTTTAAGTGTAGGGACTTTAAAAGGGATTTTTTGTTTTGAATGTGGTATGATTTTGATACTTCGTCACTTTAAAATTGTCAAATATAGGGACTTTGAATGGGATTTTTTGTTTTAAATGTGGTTTGGTTGGTGACTTAGTCATTTGAAAATGCTTAAATGAAGGGACTTTAAAGGGTTTTTTGTGTTTTGAATGTGGTTTGGTTGATGAATTTGTTACTTGATAATGGTTAAGTGTAGGGACTTCAATGGTAATATTTTGTTTTGAATATGGTTTGGTTGGTGGATTAGTCACTTGAAAATGATGAAGTATAGGGTCTTTAAAGGTGATATTTTATCTTGAATGAGGTTTGATTTTGATAGTTAGTCATTTAAAATTGGTTAAGTGTTGGATCTTTAAATGAAATTTTTTGTTTTGAATGTGGTTTGGTTTTGATACTTAGTCACTTGAATGTGGTTAAGTATAGGGACTTCAAAGAGGAGTTTTTTTTGAATGTGGTTTGGTTGGTGACTTAGTTATTTGAAAATGGTAACATGTAGTGACTTTAAAGGTGATTATTTGGTTTGAACTTCGTTTTATTTTGGTACATAGTTCCTTGAAAATGGTTAAGTGTAGGGACTTTAAAGGGTTGTTTTTGTTTTGAATGAGGTTTGTTTGGTGACCTAGTCACTTGAAAATGGTTAAGTGTAGGGACTTTATAGAGGATTTTTTCTTTTGAATGTCGTTTGGTTGGAGACTTAGTGACTTGAAAACTTATAAGCATATGGATTTTAAAGGGGATTTTTCGTTTCGAATATTATTTAGTTTGGATACTTAGTCACTTTAAAATGGTTAAATATAGGGACTTTAAAAGGAATTTTTTGTTTTGAAAGTGGTTTGGTTGGTGACTTAGTTACTTGAAAATGGCTTAGTGTAGGGACTTTGAAGGGGATTTTTTGTTTTAAATATGGTTTGGTTGGTGACTTATTCACTTGAAAATGGTTAAGTTTAGGGACATTAAATGGTATTTTGTGTTTTGAATGTGGTTTGGCTGGTGAGTCACTTACTTGAGAATGGTTAAGTGAAGGGACTTTTAAGGAATTTTTTGGTTTTGAATAAGGTTTAGTTGGTGACATTAAAGAGGATTTTTTTTTGAATGTGGTTTCGTTGATGACTTAGTTATTTGAAAATGGTTAAGTGTAGGGGTTTTAAAGGTGATTATTTCTTTTGAAAGTTATTTTGTTCTGGTACTTAGTCCCTTCAAAATGGTTAAATGTAGAGACTTTAAGGGTAGTTTTTGATTTGAAAGTGGTTTGGTTGGTGACTTAGTCACTTGAAAATGGTTAAGTGTAGGGACTTTGAAGAGGAATTTTTGTTTTGAATGTGGTTTGGTTGTTGACTTAGTCACTTGAAAACTGTTAAGTGTAGGGACTTTTAATAGACTACCTATATAATTATTAAATAAATCTGGGTTATTCTGTAATTAGTTATTCTTCAGTTCTCTATATATACAGCTGTAACCCCTTCAATATCAATAAGATCAATTATTATTAAATTATATCATGGTATCAAAGCTAGGGTTTCTTCTTCCGCCCAAACCCTAATCTCTCCTCTTTTCCGACGTGTGTGCGCCGCCGCCACCGTCTACACCACGCCGCACGGCCTCCCTCCTCCGTCGTAGGTCGGCGCCATGGACAAGGTTGTTGATCCTCTGTCAAATTTACCGTCTGGAGTAAAATTACTGCTCAGGAATCTCCACAACCTCAAACAACAACAGCAACAACAAACCCAGTGTATTCCCACCTCATCCCCAAAAAATTATCTGACAACAACTACCCGGCCTGGGCACTTAACGTCCGCACCGCCCTCGCAGCCAACTTGCTGCTCGGATGGATTGACGGTGCGGAGAAGCCGCCGCCCGAGACAGCCGAGGAGGATGGCGTCATGCTCCCAAATCCCGACTACCTTCCGTGGATGATCGTAGACACTCAGATCCGAGCCTGCCTTCTCGCAGTTATTAGCCCCTCTATGCACAAACACGCCCGAGGTTTTCTCACATCGGCTTCACTTTGGGACGCACTAGCCACAAGGTACAACTCTGTGTCCATGGCTCATATTTTTTAGTTGCGTGACAGATTGCATACTCTTCGGAAGGGAACGAAGATGATGACTCAATACCTTGATGATGTGGCCTCTATTCTGTCTGACCTAGATGCTGTGAACGAGATTATTCCTGAACGAGACGTGGTGAATGCCGTGATACGTGGTCTTTCGGCTGGCTATTCCTCTCTCAAACAGCATATTCGCCTCTCACCTGTCGAAATCACTCTGAATCAACTGTCTGGATGGCTTAATGCAGAAGAATTGAATCTAGACATGGAACACAAATTACTGCTCGGAGAAGCCAGTTCTACCCCTGGCGTCACGGCTCTTTACTCGGCTGGCAGCGGGGGCTCGGCCAGGGGTCACGGTGACGATCGCCGTAACCAAGGGCGAGGCCTCGGCGGCGGTGACCGTCGGAACGCCGGGCAGCAAGGCAGAGGCGGTCCTCCACCGAGGGTCGGCTTCCAGTCAGGCCGCGGACAGGGACGAGGAAACCAGCGGGGACCCACACGAGATCTTCCGACGTGCCAAATTTGTGCTAAGCGGGGCCATTCTGCGGCTAATTGCTGGTATCGTTATGATGACTCGCAGAATGTAAATAGCCAGTCCGGAGGATCAAGGGCGATGCATGCATCCACAAATGCTCAATCTGGTGATTGGTATCTAGACACAGGTGCTAACACCCATGTGACGTCGGATTATTCACAACTTCAAGATCCTCATCCGTATCATGGCTCAGAAACTATTACCGTAGGCAATGGTCAATCCCTTCCCATCACAAACACCGGCTCTGGGTATGTCTATACCCCAAATGGTAAATTTCATCTCTCAACCCTTCACCACGTCCCTTCCCTCACATCCAATCTTTTATCTGTTTATCGCTTTACTAAAGAAAATAACTGCACCCTCATTTTTAATGACACCAATTTCCAGATAGTGGACAATACCACGAACCGGGTGCGGTACACGGGCTGTTGTGAGCATGGGCTATACACTCTTCCATCCAGGTCTCCGTCTGTTGTGAGTCAAGCAATTCTCTCGTCCCCCTGGCATCGCCGGCTTGGGCACCCATCATCCGCCATCACCAAATCCATTTTATCTTCCTTAGGTTTTAATTTTTCAGAAAAATTACATTGCGAGTCCTGTTCAGTGTCTAAATCTTGTCGTTTACCTTTTTCACTGTCTGAACAGAAGGCCACTGCGCCATTTCAATTAATTCATTCTGATGTTTGGGGTCCAACCTCAGTTCCTTCTGTTCAAGGTTTTCGTTATTATATCTGTTTTGTTGATGATTACAGTAAATTCACTTGGCTTTATCCTCTGAAATTTAAATCCGAAGCTTATAATGTTTTTGTCAACTTTGACCGAATGGTTCAAAATCAATTTAATGCCAAAATCAAAATTTTTCAAAGTGACAATGGCAAAGAATTTGTCAACAATGCCTTTGGTGTTTTTCTTCAAAATCTAGGGGCTCTTCATCACACTTCATGTCCATATACCCCTGAATAAAATGGCGTTGCTGAGCGCAAACACCGTCACCTAATAGAAACAGTTGTTGCGCTCCTCCATGATTCCACCTTACCTGTTTCCTTTTGGGTTGATGCCCTTGCTACTGCCAACTACCTCATAAATCGCATGCCCACTCACACTCTCTCCAACTCCACTCCATATGCCCGTCTCTACAATCATCCACCCGACTACATCCATCTCCGCCCGTTTGGGTGTCTAGTTTATCCCTGGTTGCGTCTACACACTTAACATAAACTTCAACCTCGGTCCACCCTTTGTGTCTTTCTAGGCTATCATCCCACTATCAAAGGTTACAAATGTTTCGATCCTGTATCTCAGAAAACATATGTTTCCCGTCATGTTCGTTTTGTGGAGGAACAATTTCCTTACACAAGTCTTTCCTCTACTCCATACTCCCCTAATCCACTTGGCATTGTGCCATTATTTCCGTCCTTTTCGCCCGCTCATGCTCCGGCTCACTCGACACCTAACCCGGTACCCCACTACACCACTACCCACCCGTACCAACCACCTAGCCACTCGAACCAACCACCCACCCACCCGAACCCCCAAACCTCCCACCTGAACACCCAGCCGACTGCCACACAACCCACCACTTCCCTACATCATACTCCTAACACACATACAGCCATCCCATCCACCGCTGCACATCCCAGCTCCCACGGCAGCCCCACCCAACCCCCGTCCACACATCATACAACTCCACCACCCCGTCCTAATCACCCTCCAATCAACACTCACCCTATGACAACCCGAGCTAAGGCCGGTACCTTCAAACCCAAAGCCTACCACACTCAAATACCCTTTGATGCACATCCCATCACTGAGCCTACTACCTACAACCAAGCCTCCAAAAATAGTTTCTGGTGCCAAGCTATGGATGAGGAATTTCAGGCTCTGACTAAACAACGTACATGGGATTTGGTACCTCTGCCTAGTAACCAAAAGTCTATTGGGTGCAAATGGGTGTTTCGCATCAAACGAAATTCAGATGGATCTCTTTCTCGCTATAAAGCACGTCTGGTTGCAAAAGGGTATCATCAGGAGTATGGTGTGGATTATAAGGAGACCTTCAGCCCTGTTGTTAAGCAACAGACTATTCATCTGGTCTTGTCTCTTGCTCTTCACTATGATTGGCCGCTTCATCAGTTAGACGTCAGCAATGCCTTTCTTCATGGTCATCTTGAGGAAGAAATCTATATGGTTCAGCCACCGGGATATGTTAATCCCAACCGTCCTCACTATGTTTGCAAGCTTCGCAAATCACTGTATGGCCTGAAAAAGGCCCCCCATGCCTGGTACATACGCCTCTCTACTTTTCTGCAGGGTCTTGGTTTTCGCACCTACCATCATGACAACAGCCTCTTCACCCTTCACTGTTCTCGAGGGACTGTCATCATTCTTATCTATGTGGATGATATTGTTATTACAGGCAGCTCGTCATCACTCATCACTGAAATTACTGAGGCTATGCATCGTTACTTCAAACTTAAGGACCTCGGTCCTCTGGAGTTCTTTCTTGGCCTCGAACTCATCCGCAAATCGGGAACCATATTGATGCATCAGACAAAATATACCCTTGAACTTCTAAATCGAGCTGGAATGACAGACTGCAAACCCGCGGTCACTCCCATGGCAGTCCGCCAATCCCCAGGGCCGAATACTCCCTTTGCCGATCCTACACTATAACGGAGCCTCGTCGATGGACTTCATTATCTTGTTGTTACTCGTCCGGACATCCAATATGCAGTCAATCGAGTCTCCCAATCAATGCATGCTCCCACAGAACAACACTTTCAGGCCTTGAAACGCATTCTGCGCTATCTTCAAGGTACTCTTCACTGTGGACTTTTATTTCAAAAGGGCTCGTTTGATATATCTATTTTTTCTGATTCGGATTGGGCTAACGACAAAGATCATCGGAAGTCCACTACTGGATATATTGTTATGATGGGACCGAATCTTATTTCCTGGTGCACCAAGAAGCAAATGCGAGTGTCCCGTTCCTCCACAGAAGCAGAATATCGTGCCATGGCTGCGGGTGTTGCTGAAGCCATGTGGTTACGATACCTTACGGATGCACTTGGCATTCCCCCAACGAAACCACAGATTTATTGTGACAATCAGTCCACTATTTGTGTTACCAAAAATCTAGTCCTTCATGATCGTATGAAGCATGTTGGGTCCGACTGTCACTTTGTTCGCGATGAGGTACTTGCAGGAACGATGGCCACGCACTATGTCCCATCTACTGACCAGCTTGCTGATATTCTCACCAAGCCTCTTCCGTTACGGCCTTTTCAGTATCTCTGCTCCAAGCTGCCCCTCGTTACCGCTGATCAGCTTGCGGGGGGATAATAGACTACCTATATAATTATTAAATACATCTGGGTTATTCCGTAATTAGTTATTCTTCAGTTCTCTATATATACAGCTGTAACCCCTTCAATATCAATAAGATCAATTATAATTAAATTATATCAACTTTAAAGGAAATTTTTTGTTTTGAATATGGTTTGGTTTTGATACTTAGTTATTTTAAAATGGTTAAATATAGGGACGTTAAAGGGGATTTTTTATTTTGAACGTGGTTTGGTTGGTGTCTTAGTTTCTTGAAAATGCTTTAGTGTTGGTACTTTGAAGGGGATTTTTTATTTGAAACGTGGTTTGGTTGGTAACTTAGTCACTTTAAAATGGTTAAGTGTAGGAACATTAAATGGTATTTTGTGTTTTGAATGTGGTTAGGTTTGTGACTTCGTCCCTTGGAAATGGTTAAGTATATGGACTTTAATGGGGATTCTGAGTTTTGAATGCGGTTTGGTTTGTGAATTATCACTTGAAAATGGTTTAATTGTAGGAACTTTAAAGGTGATTTTGTGTTTTGAATGTGGTTTGGTTGGTGACTTAGTCACTTGAATATGGTTAAGTTAAGAGATTTTTAAAGGGATTTTTGTTTTGAATATGGTCTGATTTTTATTCTTAGTCACTTGAAAATGGTTAAGTGTTTTGACTTTAAAGATAATTTTTTATTTTAAATGTGGTTTGGTTTTGATACTTAGTCACTTAAAAATGGTTAAGTGTTAGTTCTTTAAAGAAGATTTTGTGTTTTGAATATGGTTTGGTTTTGATACTTAGTTACTTGAAAATGGTTAAGTGTAGAGACTTCAAAGGAAATTCCTTACTTTGAATATGGTTTCGTTGGTGACTTAATCACTTGAAAATGATTATGTATTGGGACTTTAAAGGGGATTTTTTTTTTTGAATAAGGTTTAGTTGGTGACTTAGTAACTTGAAAATGGTTAAGTGCAGGAACTTTAAAGTGGATTTTTTTTAATGTGGTTTGGTTGAAAATTGTTAAGTGTAGGGACTTTGAAGAGGATTTTTTGTTTTGAATGTGGTTTTAGTTTGACACTTAGTCATTTGAAAATGGATAAGTGTTGGGACTTTAAAGGAGATTTGTCGTTTTGAATGTGGTTTAGTATTGATACTTAGTAACTTTAAAATGGTTAAGTGAAGGGACTTTAAAGGGGATTTTGAGTTTTGAATGTTGTTTGGTTCGTGACTTAGTCACTTGAATATGGTTAAGTTAAGAGATTTTTAAAGGGCTTTTTGTTTTGAATATGGTCTGTTTTTTATTCTTAGTCACTTGAAAATGGTTAAGTGTATTGACTTTTACGAGAATTTTTTTATTTTAAATGTGGTTTGGTTTTGATACTTAGTCACTTAAAAATGGTTAAGAGTTGGGTCTTTAAAGGAGATTTTGTGTTTTGAATGTGGTTTGGTTTTGATACTTAGTTACTTGATAATGGTTAAGTGTAGAGACTTCAAAGGAAATTCCTTATTTTGAATATGGTTTTGTTGGTGACTTAATCTCTTGAAAATGCTTATGTATTGGGACTTTAATGGGGATTTATTTTTTTGAATGTGGTTTGGTTGGTGACTAAGTCACTTGAAAATGGTTAAGTGCAAGGACTTTTAAGGAGATTTTGTTTTTTAAATATGGTTTGGTTGGTGACTTAGTTACTTGAAAATGGTTAAGTGTAGGTACTTTAAAGGTGATTACTTGTTTTGAATATCATTTTTTTTGGTACTTATTCCGTTGAAAATGGTTAAATGTAGGGATTTTAAAGGGTATTTTTTGTTTTTAATGTGGTTTGGTTGGTGACTTAGTAAGTTGAAAATGGTTAAGTGTAGGGACTTTAAAGTGTATTTTTTGTTTTGAATGTAGTTTGGTTGGTGAGATAGTCACTTGAAAATTGTTAAGTGTAGGAACTTTAAAGGGGATTTTTTGTTTTGAATGTAGTATGGTTTTGATAATTCGTCACTTTAAAATTGTTAAATATAGGGACTTTGAAGGGGATTTTTTATTTTAAATGTGGTTTTGTTGGTGACTTAGTCATTTGAAAATGGTTAAGTGAAAGGACTTTAAAGGGTATTTTGTGTTTTGAATGTAGTTTGGTTGATGAATTAGTTACTTGAAAATGGTTAAGTGTAGGGACTTCAAAGGTGATTTTTTGTTTTGAATGTGGTTTGATTTTGATACTTAGTCATTTAATATTGGTTAAGTGTTGGAACTTTAAAGGAAATTTTTTGTTTTGAATGATGTTTGGTTTTGATACTTAGTCACTTGAATGTGGTCAAGTAAAGGGACTTCAAAGAGGTGTTTTTTTTGAATGTGGTTTGGTTGGTGACTTAGTTACTTGAAAATAGTAAAGTGTAGTGACTTTAAAAGTGATTATTTGTTTTGAATGTCGTTTTATTTTGGTACTTAGTCCCTTGAAAAAGGTTAAGTGTAGGAACTTTAAAGGGTAGTTTTTGTTTTGAATGAGGTTTGGTTGGTGACTTAGTCACTTGAAAATGGTTAAGTGTAGGGACTTTAAAGAGGATTTTTTGTTTTGAAGGTGGTTTGGTTGTTGACTTAGTCACTTGAAAACTGTTAAGTGTATGGACTTTAAAGGGAATTTTTTGTTTTGAATATGGTTTGGTTTTGATACTTAGTCATTTAAAAATGGTTAAATATAGGAAATTTAAAGAGAATTATTTACTTTGAACGTGGTTTGGTTGGTGACTTAGTTTGTTGAAAATGGTTTAGTATATGGACTTTGAATGGGATTTTTTTATTTTAAATGTGGTTTGGTTGGTGACTTATTCACTTGAAAATGGTTAAGTTTAGGGACATTAAATGGTATTTTGTGTTTTGAATGTGGTTTGGTTGGTGAGTGACTTACTTGAAAATGGTTAAGTGAAGGGAATTCAAAGGATTTTTTTTGTTTTGAATAAGGTTTGGATTTTAAATGGGATTTTTTGTTTTGGATGTGGTTTAGTTGGTGACTTAGTCACTTGAAAATGATTAACTGTAGGGAATGTAAAGGGAATTTTGTTTTTTAAACGTGGTTTGGCTGGTGATTTAGTTACTTGAAAAATGGTTAAGTGTACAGACATTAAAGGGGATTTTTGTTCTGATTGTGGTTTGGTTTTGATACTTAGTCACTTGAAAATTGTTAAGTGTAGGGACATTAAAGAGGGGTTTTTTTTTAATGTTGTTTGGTTGATGACTTAGTTACTTGAAAATGGTTTAGTGTAGGGGATTTAAAGGTGATTATTTGTTTTGAATGTCATTTTGTTCTGGTACTTACTCTCTTGAAAATGGTTAAGTGAACATACTTTAATGGTACTTTTTGTTTTTAAATTGGTTTTGTTGGTGACTTAGTCACTTGAAAATGGTTAAGTGTATAGACTTTAAAGAGGATTTCTTGCTTTGAATGTGGTTTGGCTGTTGACTTAGTCACTTGAAAACTGTTAAGTGTAGGGACTTTAAAGGGAATTTTTTGTTTTGAATATGGTTTGGTTTTGATACTTAGTCATTTTAAAATGGTTAAATATAGGGAATTTAAAGGGGATTATTTATTTTGAACGTGGTTTGGTTGGTGACTTAGTTACTTGAAAATGGTTTAGTGTAGAGAATTTAAAGGGTATTTTTTGACTTGAATGTGGTTTGGTTGGTGACTTAGTCACTTGAAAATGGTTAAGTGAGTCACTTGAAATTGGTTAAGTGTAGGGACTTTATGGAGGATTTTTGGTTTTAAATGTGGTTTGATTGATGACTTAGTCACTTAAAAACTGTTAAGTGTAGGGACTTTAAAGGGGATTTTTTGTTTTGAATATCGTTTGGATTTAATACTTAAATACTTGAAAATGGTTAAATATAGGGACTTTAAGGGGTATTTTTTGTTTTGAATATGGTTTGGTTTTAATACTTAGTTAGTTTAAAATTGTTAAATATAGGGACTTTAAAGGGGATTTTTCTTTTAAATGTGGTTAGGTTGGTGACTTAGTCACTGGAAAACTATTAAGTGTAGGGACTTTAACATGGATTTTTTGTTTTGAATGTGGTTTGGTTGGTCACTTAGTCACTTGAAAATGTTTAACTGTAGGGACTGTAAAGGGGATTTTGTTTTTTAAATGTGGTTTGGTTGGTGATTTAGTTACTTGAAAAATGGTTAAGTGTACTGACATTAAAGGGGATTTTTGTTTTGAATGTGGTTTGGTTTTGATACTTTGTCACTTGAACTTGGTTTAATTTTGGATTTTAAAAGAAATTTTTGATTTGAATGTGGTTTGGTTTTGACACTTAGTCACTTGAAAATTGTTAAGTATAGGGACATTAAAGAGGATTTTTTTTAATGTGGTTTGGTTGATGACCTAGTTAGTTGAAAATGGTTAAGTGTAGGGGATTTAACGGTGATTATTTTTTTGAATGTCATTTTCTTCTGGTACTTACTCCCTTGAAAATGGTTAAGTGTAGAGACTTTAAGGGTAGGTTTTGTTTTGAAATTGGTTTGGTTGGAGACTTAGTCACTTGAAAATGGTTAAGTGTAGAGACTTTAAAGAGGATCTTTTGTTTTGAATGTGGTTTGGCTGTTGACTTAGTCACTTGAAAACTGTTAAGTGTAGGGACTTTAAAGGGAATTTTTTGTTTTGAATATGGTTTGGTTTTGATACTTAGTCCTTTTAAAATGGTTAAATATAGGGAATTTAAAGGGGATTATTTATTTTGAACGTGGTTTGGTTGGTGCCTTAGTTACTTGAAAATGGTTTAGTGTCGGGACTTTAAAGGGTATTTTTTGTTTTGAATGTGCTTTGGTTGGTGACTTAGTCACTTGAAAATAGTTAAGTGAGTCACTTGAAAATGGTTAAGTGTAGGGACTTTATAGAGGATTTTTTGTTTTGAATGTGGTTTGATTGGTGACTTAGTCACTTAAAAACTGTTAAGTGTAGGGTCTTTAAAGGAGATTTTTTGTTTTAAATATCGTTGGGTTTTGATACTTAGTTACTTTAAAATGGTTAAATATAGGGACTTTAAAGGGTATTTTTTGTTTTGAATATGGTTTGGTTTTGATACTTAGTCAGTTTAAAATTGTTAAATATAGGGACTTTAAAGTGGATTTTTTCATTTAATTGTGGTTAGGTTGGTGACTTAGTGACTGGAAAACTATTAAGTGTAGGGACTTTAACGGGGATTTTTTTTTTAATATGGCTTGGTTTTGATACTTATCACTTTATAATGGTTAAATATAGGGATTTAAAAGAGAATTTTTTGTTTTGAATGTCGTTTGGTCGGTGACTTAGTCAATTGAAAATGGTTAAGTGTAGGCACTTTAAAGGGGATTTTTTGTCTTGAATGTGGTTTGGTTTTGATACGTAGTCACTTTAAATTGGATAAGTGTTGGAACTTTAAAGCTAAATTTTTTATTCGAATGTGGTTTGGTTGGTGATTTAGTTACTTGAAAAATGGTTAAGTGTAGGGACTTCAAAGCGGATTTTTTGTTTTGAAAGTTGTTTGGTTTTGATACTTAGTCACTTGAAAATGGTTAAGTTTTGTTACTTTAAAGGAAATTTTTTGTTTTAAATGTGGTTTGATTTGATACTTAGTCACTTAAAAATGGTTAAGTATAGGGACTTTAAAGGATATTTTCGGTTTTGGCTGTGGTTTTGTTTTGGTACTTAATTACTTGAAAATGGTAAAGTGTAGGAATTTTAAAGGGAATTTTTTCGTTTGAATGTCGTTTGGTTGGTGACATAGTCACATCAAAATGGTTAAGTGTAGAGACTTTTATGGGGATTTTGTTTTTTGAATGTGGTTTGGTTGTTGATTTAGTTACTTGACAATGGTTACGTGTAAGGTCTTTAAAGGAGATTTTTTGTTTTGAATGTGGTTTGGTTGATGACTTAGTTACTTGAAAATGGTTAAGTGTAGGAACTTCAAATGAATTTTTTTTTTTGAATGTTGTTTGGTTATGACACTTAGTCACTTGAAAATGGTTAAGTATAGGGACTTTAAAGAGGATTTTTTTTGAATGTGGTTTGGTTGGTGACTTAGTTACTTGAAAATGTTTAAGTGTAGCGACTTTAAAGGTGATTACTTGTTTTGAATGTCATTTTTTTGGGTACTTATTCCCTTGAAAATGGTTAAGTATAGGGACTTTAAAGTGTATTTTTTGTTTTGAATGTGGTTTGGTTGGAGAGATAGTCACTTGAAAATTGTTAAGCGTAGGGACTTTAAAGGGGATTTTTTGTTTTGAATGTGGTATGGTTTTGATACTTCGTCACTTTGAAATTGTTAAATATAGGGACTTTGAAGGGGATTTTTTGTTTTAAATGTGGTTTGGTTTGTGACTTACTCACTTGAAACGGTATTTTGTGTTTTGAATGTGGTTTGGTTGATGAATTAGTTATTTGAAAATGGTTATGTGTAGGGACTTCAATTGTAATTTTTTGTTTTGAATATGGTTTGGTTGGTGGATTAGTCACTTGAAAATGATTAAGTATTGGGACTTTAAAGGTGATTTTTTGTTTTGAATGTGGTTTGATTTTGATACTTTGTCATTTAAAATTTGTTAAGTGTCGGAACTTTGTAGGGACTTTAAAGGGTAGTTTTTGTTTTGAATGTGGTTTGGTTGGTGACTTAGTCACTTGAAAATGGTTAAGTGTAGGGACTTTAAAGAGGATTTTTTCTTTTGAATGTCGTTTGGTTGGAGACTTAGTCACTTGAAAACTTATAAGCGTAGGAATTTTAAAGGGGATTTTTTGTTTCGAATATTGTTTGGTTTGGTTACTTAGTCACTTTAAAATGGTTATATATAGGTACTTTAAAGAGGATTTTTCTTTTTGAATGTGGTTTGTTTGGTGACTTAGTTATCTGAAAATGGTGTTGTGTAGGGACTTTGAAGGGGATTTTTTGTTTTAAATGTGGTTTGGTTCGTGACTTATTCACTTCAAAATGGTTAAGTTTAGGTACATTAAATGGTATTTTGTGTTTTTATTGTGGTTTGGTCGGTGAGTCACTTACTTAAAAATGGTTAAGTGAAGGGACTTCAAAGGAATTTTTTTGTTTTGAATAAGGTTTGGTTGGTAACTTAGTCACTTGAAAATGGTTATGTACAGGAACTTTAAAGGAGATTTTTTTTTCAGAGTGGTTTGGTTGGTGACTTAGTCACTTGAAAATGATTAACTGTAGGGACTGTAAAGGGGGATTTTGTTTCTTAAATGTGGTTTGGTTGGGCATTGAGTTACTTGAAAAATGGTTAAGTGTACGGACATTAAAGGGAATTTTTTGTTTTGAATGTGGTTTGGTTTTGATACATTGTCACTTGAACTTGGTTAAGTGTTGGAACTTTAAAAGAAATTTTTGACTTAAATGTAGTTTTGTTTTGATATTTAGTCACTTTAAAATTGTTAAGTATAGGGACATTAAAGAGGATTTTTTTTTTGAATGTGGTTTGGTTGATGACTTAGTTACTTGAAAATGGTTAAGTGTAGGGGCTTCAAAGGTGATTATTCGTTTTGAATGTCATTTTGTTCTGGTACTTAGTCCTTTGAAAATGGTTAAGTGTAGAGACTTTAAGGGTAGTTTTTATTTTGAAAGTGGTTTGGTTGGTGACCTAGTCACTTGAAAATAGTTAAGTGTAGAGTCTTTAAAGAGGATTTTTTGTGTTGTATGTGGTTTGGTTGTTGACTTAGTCACTTCAAAACTGTTAAGTGTGGGGACTTTAAGGGGAATTTTTTGTTTTGACTATGGTTTGGTTTTGATACTTAGGTATTTTAAAATGGTTAAATATAGAGACTTTAAATGGTATTTTGTGTTTTGAATGTGGTTTGGTTGGTGAGTCACTTACTTGAAAATTGTTAAATGAAGGGACTTCAAAGAATTTTTCTGTTTTGAATAAGGTTTGGTTGGTGACTTAGTCACTTGAAAATGGTTATGTATAGGGACTTTGAAGGGGATTTTTTGTTTTGAATGTGGTTTGGTTTGTGACTTAGTCACTTGAAAAAGATTAACTGTAGGGACTGTAAGGGGGATTTTGTTTTTAAAATGTGGTTTTGTTTGTCATTTAGTTACTTGAAAAATGATTAAGTGTACGGACATTAAAGTGGATTTTTTGGTTTGAATGTGGTTTGGTTTTGATACTTAGTCACTTGAACTTGGTTAAGTGTTGGAACTTTAAACGAAATTTTTGATTTGAATGTGGTTTGGTTTTGCTACTAAGTCACTCGAAAATTGTTAAGTATAGGGACATTAAAGAGGATTTTTTTATTTGAATGTGGTTTGGTTGATGACTTAGTTACTTGAAAATGGTTAAGTGTAGGGGCTTCAAAGGTGATTATTTGTTTTGAATGTCATTTTGTTCTAGTACTTAGTCCCTTCAAAATGGTTAAGTGTAGAGACTTTAAGGGTTGTTTTTGTTTTGAAAGTGCTTTGGTTGGTGACTTAGTCACTTGAAAATGGTTAAGTGTTGGGACTTTAAAGAGGTTTTTTTGTTTCGAATGTGGTTTGGTTGTTGACTTAGGCACTTGAAAACTGTTAAGTGTAGGGTCTTTAAAGGGAATTGTTTCTTTTGAATATGGTTTGTTTTGAGACTTAGTCATTTTAAAATGGTTAAATATAGGGACTTTAAAGGGTATTTTTTATTTTGAACGTGGTTTGGTTGGTGACTTAGTGACTTGAAAATAGTTTCGTGTAGGTACTTGGAATGGGATTTTTTATTTTAAATGTGGTTTGGTTGGTAACTTAGTCACTAGAAAATGGTTAAGTGTAGGGACTTTAAATGGTATTTACTGTTTTGAATGTGGTTTGGTTGGTGAGTCACTTACTTGAAAATGGTTAAGTGAAGGAACTTCAAAGGAAATTTTTTGTTTTGAATAAGGTTTGGTTGGTGACTTAGTAACTTGAAAATGGTTAAGTGCAGGGACTTTAATGTGGATTTTTTTTGAATGTGGTTTGGTTGGTGACTTAGTCACTTGAAAATTGTTAAGTGTAGGGACTTTGAAGAGGATATTTTATTTTGATACTTAGTTATTTGAAAATGGTTAAGGGTTGGTACTTTAAAGGAGAATTTTTGTTTTGAATGTTGTTTAGGATTGATACTTAGTAACTTTAAAATGGTTAAGTGAAGAGACTTTAAAGGGGATTTTGAGTTTTGAATGCTGTTTGGTTGGAGAATAAGTCACTTGAAAATGGTTAAGAGATTTTTGAAGGGATTTTTGTTTTTAATGTGGTCGCTTTTTTATTCTTAGTCACTTGAAAATGGTTAAGTGTATTGACTTTAAAGAGAATTTTTTATTTTAAATATGGTTTTGTTTGGATTCTTAGTCACTTAAAAATGGTTAAGTGTTGGGTCTTTAAAGGAGATTTTGTGTTTTGAATGTGGTTTGGTTTTGATACTTAGTTACTTGAACATGGTTGAGTGTAGTGACTTTAAAGGGGATTTTTTGTTTTGAACATGGTTTGGTTTTAATACTTAGTCACTTGAAAATTGTTAAGTATAGGGACTTTAAAGGGGATTTTTTGTTTTTAATGTGGTTTGGTTTTGATATTTAGTCACTTGAAAATTGTTAAATGAATGATCTTTAAAGGAGATTTTGTGTTTTGAATGTGGTTTGGTTTTGATACTTAGTCACTTGAAAATGGTTGAGTGTAGTGACTTTAAAGGAGATTTTTTGTTTAGAATTTTTTTTTGAATGTGGTTTGGTTTTGCGACTTAGTCACTTGAAAATGGTTAAGTGTAGGGACTTTAAAGAGGATTTTTTGTTTTGAATGTGGTTTGGTTGGTGACTTAGTTACTTGAAAATGGTTAAATGAATGGACTTTAAAGGGGATTTTATGTTCTGAATGTTGTTTTGTTCTGATACTTAGTCACATGAAAATGGTTGAGTGTAGTGACTTTAAAGGGGATTATTTGTTTTGAATATGGTTTGGTTTTGATACTTAGTCACTTGAAAATTGTTAAGTATAGGGACTTTATAGGGGATTTTTTGTTTTTAGTGTAGTTTGGTTTTGATATTTAGTCACTTCAAAATTGTTAAATGAATGGTCTTTAAAGGAGATTTTGTGTTTTGAATGTGGTTTGGTTTTGATGCTTAGTCACTTGAAAATGGTTGAGTGTAGTGACTTTGAAGGAGATTTTTTGTTTTGAATATTTTTTGTTTTGAATGTGGTTTCGTTTTGATACTTAGTCACTTGAAAATGGTTAAGTGTAGGGACTTTAAAGGGAATTTTTTGCTTTGAATGTGGTTTCGTTGGTGACTTAGTTACTAAAAATGGTTAAATGACTGGACTTTGAAGGGGATTTTTTGTTTTAAATGTGGTTTTGTTTTGATACTTAGTCACTTGAAAATGGTTAAGTGTAGGGACTTTAAAGAGGATTTTTGTTTTGAATGTGGTTTATTTTTGATACTTAGTCACTTTTAAATGGTTAAGTGTAGGGACTTGAAAGGGGATTTTGAGTTTTGAATATGGTTTGGTTTCGATACTTAGTCATTTGAAAATCATTAAGTGTTGTAACTCTTGATGTGTGGGCAGATGCTAACACATTTGAGGCTTTTAACTTAGAATAATTGTAAAGGCTTAAGTAACTTTTGTCCTTTTTGATTCCTTTAACTTTGATTTTGCAGTGGAAGTCAAGATGCAAGATAACCAACAATGATGGAAGTGAAAGAGTTGAAATTTGAAGCAAATTAAGGAGAAGTGTGGCTGACGACATTCTTGATAAGTTGTCAGCACTCTGATTAGTTGTCTGCTTAATTGTCAGCCTTAAACAGAGAATGGGATTAATCTAGAAGTAGTGACGATGATATGTCATAAGCTGTCAGAGTTATGATAAGCCATCATGATTATCGTTAGCCTAAGGCCGAACATGAGAGCTGAAGTAAATCATCGACGACATCTATGATAAGTCTTCATAGATCTAATAAGACATCATACTTCATCATCAGCCTAAGGCAGTGAATGTCAAAAGCGTAGAGGGGCTGACGACATTTGTGAGAAGTCGTCGGACTCCTGATAAGGCATCTCAAAATGTCATCACCTATTCGAGAAATTACTAAATTCTGTGATTTTGTTTCCATAATTAGGGTGAACTATTTAAAGTATTGTTTAGGGTTTTCTTGGAGGAAGGGTACTCGACATTTTGGACTTGAACTTCATGTGTTTGCTCTCTAGTTTTTGATATAAGTTTAAAATTAACTTTGAAGAGATTATCATCAATATTTTGGAATTTCTACTTTAATCTAATCTGAGAAACACTCGTTGCTATTCATCTTACAATAAGTTCATCTTTCAAATTATGAATTCAACATGATGTATCAATCATTACATTATGAGTGGCTAAATCTCTTTAACCCGAATTATGGGATTTATGGGTTAGGAATTGGTAAGTTGCTAAGTGTTCAAGATTATAAAGGTAATAGGACTCAATGATAATTCCAAGGTTTTAATTATTGTGTATTGATTGCAAACGATAGATAGCACCTGCTTTGATTTTCTTGAGATAAGAAATCAACTATAGTAGGAATTAAAATATTGATAGGGACTTGGAACCTACCAACCTTTCATTTAATAATTCACGCTGTAACTAGGCTAATTAACCTGAGGTGAAGTTTGGTCAGTGAATATAAATTCTCTAAGTTTGAGAAGATTAGGTAAGTAAATGCTCAAGTAGGTCGAGAGACATTTAGGCATAACTCCGATAAAGATAATCTGTTGTTCCTACCTATCGTGATAATCTAGAATCACTATTAGCATCTATCAAGTACCAAAACCCATAGTGAACAAAATTTTGGTTTTCTATAAACTCTTGATTACAAACAGTGAAACTAAAGTGACCAACAATTATTTGCTAATTTCCAAAACCCCCCTTTTATCTTTTCATATCATCTGTTTGAATTCAACTTGTAGCTATAGTTTTAAATTTGTTTAATCGCCACTCACATTGTTCCCTGTGGATTCGACCCCAACTCCAAAGTTGGGTAAATATAGTGACAATGACTGCCTTGCACTTAATTAACGTGTAAGTCGAGCATTTTCAGAAATGGCGTCGTTGTCGGGGAATAATTTGACGTATTGAGTTGGTTTGGAATTTTAGCCTACTTTCTTGAATTCAAACTTGTAAATATTTATTTTTAGGTTTCTTTTATTTCTTTTGTAAGGTAGATTTTATTTTAGTTTGCTTATTATTATGGCATTGTGGAATGAACATGAGTTTGGTGGTTGGAAATCTTATCTTGATGATCCATATCAATATTGTGATGGACCTCACTTTTGTCAAGATTGTAGATATGGTCTTCGGAGAGAGATGTGTGCACCTTCTCCATTCTACTGGGAGTATTATTGTTCTTTATGTGGTGGTCAAGATGGACATTGGAGTGATTGCCCAAATACCCCCTCCCCCTATTTCTCTAACCTAAATTCTCACTCTTCTTATGAGATTAATAGGTCTTATGTTCAAGAAAAGAAAGAACGAAGCACTGGGAAGAGTGGCATTGAAGCTACATTTCAACGAATATTGGATCTCCGAAAAGAAATGTATGATATCATATGTGATATGCGTAAATACATGAAGCCAATCATTGATGAGGAGATGTATATAGAGGTCAATCATTCAAAGCATTCTTCTATATTATGTTTAGATGATATCTTATCTGTGGAATCATTTAAAATAATGGAACAGTGTGAAGATGAGCAGCAAGAACCCTATATTGATGTTGAACTTGATGATGAGAAACCCTCAGTGACTTCCCAACCAACCAAACACACCATGAGAGATAATGCCATGATTGAGGACATGGTACTAGAAGCAAAAGAAGAAACAAAGAAAATCTCTAATAACGACACTATCCTAATTCGAAGTGAAGATGTCGAGAAGGTGAATAAAAGTGAGTGTGTGGTAGGTAGTGTAAATTTTGAAGTAGGATTGATGGGGCCTCATTCAAAGCACTTTTCTACATTTTATTTAGATGATATCTTGTCTGTGGAAATCATTTAAAATAGTAGAAGAGTGTGAAGATGAGGAGCAAGAATCCTATATTTTTGATTTTACAGTCTACCAGCAACATAAAAACACACCTCACTTTAAGGACGAGTGGTTTACCATGCTCAATAAATTACTCAGCTTCTTAATTTTTGTACCACCTCCTATGATCGAGGCAAGAAGATGAACTCTAAGTTGGAGGTGAAATTGTATCCTCAAGGTGGAGGAAAAAACTGAGTTAGGTCATGCCGCAAAATTATATCAGGTGATTCTTGGGAGGCAACCCATGGTATTTTGTTGTTTGTATTTGTATTATGTGATTGACATTAGATCTTCACACCCATTGTGCCACAGTTATGTTTCTAACTATTTTATTTTGGTTTGATGCATTGGGGACATTGCATGATTTTAAGTTGAGGGTGGGGCTACTTATGGGTGTTGTGCCTCTTTTCTCCGGAGTCTTGTTCCTAGTAGATCCAACATGTTTAGGCGTATTATGATTTGTTGTAAAATTTTGTAGTTGACTAGGAGAAATACAAGTACCTGAGGTAGTTAACATGGTTTTGTTATTTTGTGAACATCTCTCAAGTGGTCTAATTCTTTAACTGTGTGATTTGCATCTAATTGTGACCACTGTTCATCTTTGTATGGGATTAGTTCTAGTAACTTGATAACCATTGCTAAATAATTCCATGAATCGGATAAGTAGTAACTTGTGATATACTTGTGTGCCTTGTGCATGTGAGATTTCACTTAGTTCCCTTTGTATCTTGGATTCAGAACTTGCCCGATTAGTCTTACGTAGGTTGAAGGATACGTGTTAGGAAAGGATCATAGGCCGTTTTGATATTAGTCCACTTTAGCCTATATGACCTTCCCTGTATGCTTAGTATCCCTTGATCCCTATTTTGAGCCTGAATAGCCTATTTCTTTTTATGATGCCTATCAACGTCCCATTTTTATATCATAATAAACCTATTTTGGCCCTGGTCTTTCTTGAACACTGTGCACCTTGACTTAGGCAAATGGCCTAAGTTGAGGGTGGCTATCATAGGGATGCGTGATGTAAAATGAGTATGAAGAAAGGTAGAGTAAAAGAAAAGAATGAAAATCTAGGTTCGGTGGAAAAGAGAAAGAAAAGAAAAGTTGTGAAAAAAGAAGAAGTGATTGAAGAAAAGAACCGCACCTATCCTGAATATGTGTGATCAAGAAAAGAAAAGAATAGAAAAAGGTAAATGAGTGAGACCCCAGAAGCTAGTGTAGTGTCAAGGAGGCTTAGTCACTTTAAGTATCATCAAGTATCATACCAACCCCCAGCCAACATTACAAGATAAGGAGAAGACCTATAGTGATCCTAACTGGCCTGTCTGAAAATCTTGGTAATGAAAATAAGAGAAAGCCTATGGTATTTGGCATACATTGATTGGAACTTCATTTGAGAGTGAGTATTTGGTGATTGTCCCCATGGTTACATATGTAATGTCGGATATAAGTGGAGTGGGACTTCTTTGTAGTAAGGGCACATTGGTCATATTGCTAGTTTCTAACTTATTGGATAGTGTAAGCTTGATACATGCATGGTTGTTGTTGCTGAATTGATGCCATATCTTGATTCCTGTATATCCCATTGTTGTTCTTCAGTAGCATACACAGTTGATTTGGAATTAATTGACCTTGGAGAAGGTAAAGATGGTTTTGAGATAATATAGATGATTGACTGCCAAATGTACTTTGTATCCTCCTGGTTGTGTGTTAGTTGCTTGAGGACAAGCAATTATTTTAAGTTCAGGGTGTTGTGTGTGAGTAGATGCTAACACATTTGACACTTATAACTGAGAATAATTGCAAAGTCTTAAGCAACTTTTATCGTTTTTGATTTTTGTATCTTTGATTCTGCAGTGGAAGTTAAGATGCAAGAGAACCAACAGTGATGGAAGTAAAAGAGTTGAAATTTGAAGCAAATAGAAGAGAAGTTTGGCTGACGACATTCCTGATAAGTCATCGGCACTCTGATACGTTATCAGCTTTATCGTCAGCCTTAAACAGAGAATGGGATTCAGCTGGAAGAAGTGATGAAAGCATGTGATAAGCCGTCAGAGTTGTGATAAGCTGCCAAAATCATCGTTAGCTTAAGGCAGAACATTAAAGATGAAGTAAATCATCGCCGACATCTGTCATAAGTCGTCTAAGATTTGATAAGCCATCACACTTCATCGTCAGCCTAAGGCAGCGAATGTCAAAAGCAAAGAGGAGTTGACGACATCTGTGATAAGTCATCAGACTCATGATAAGGCATTACAAAATGTCGTCACCTGTCTGAGAAATTACTGAGCTCTGTGATTTTGTTTCCATAATTAGGGTGAACTATTTAAAGTATTATTTAGGGTTTTCTTGGAGAAAGGGTACTCAATATTTTGGAAATGAACTTCACATGTTTGCTCTCTAGTTTTTGATACAAGTTTACAGTTAACTTTGAAGTGATTATCATTAATATTTTGGGATTTCTGCTTTGATCTAATCTGAGAAACACTTGTTTCTATTTATCTTGCTGTAAGTTCATCTTTCAAATTATGAATTCAACTTGTTGTATCGATTATAACATTATGAGTGGCTAAATCCCTTTAACAAGAATTATGGGATCTATGGTTTAGGTCTTGGTAAGTTGGTAAGCGTTCAAGATTCTAAAGGTAATAGGACTGCTTGATAATTCTGAGGCTTTAATTATTGTCTATTGGTTGCAAATGATAGATAGCACCTGCTTTGATTTGCTTGAGATAAGAAGTCAACTATAGTAGGAATTGAATTATTTACAGGGACTTGGAAGATATCAACTTTTCATTTAATAATTATTGTTGTAAAAATGTTAATTAACTTGAGGTGAAGTCTGGTAAGTGAATATAAATTCCCTAAGTCCGAGAGGATTAGGTAAATAAATGCTTAAGTAGGTCGAGAGATATTTAGGCATAACTTCGATAAAGACATTCTGTTGTTCCCACCTATCATAAGAATATTAAATCACTATAACCATCTGTTGAGTACCAAAACCCGCAGTGAACAAAATTTTGGTTTTCCATAAACTCTTAATTACAAACACTGAAACAAAAGTGACCAAAAATTATTTGTTAATCTCTAAAACCCCCATTTAATCTTTTCGTAGGATCTGTTTGAATTTAACTTGTAGCTATAGTTTAAAATTAGTTTAATCGTCACTCACATTGTTCCAAGTGAATTCGACCCCAAATCTAAAGGAGGGAAAATATATTGACGACGACTGCCTTGCACTTAATTGACATGTAAGTTGAGCGTTATAAACTGTAATGTGTTTTTTTCTTTTAAATGTTGTTTGGTTTTGATACTTAGTCACTTGAAAATGATTAAGTGTAGGGACTTTAAAGGAGATTTTTTCTTTTGACTGTGGTTTTATTTGATACTTAGTCACTTGAAAATGGTTAAGTGCAGTGACTTTAAAGGTGATTTTTTTTTTTTGAATATGGTTTCATTTTGATACTTAGTCACTTGAAAATGGTAAATTATAGGAACTTTTAATGGGTTTTTTTGTCTTGAATGTGGTTTGGTTGGTGATTTAGTTACTTTAAAATGGTTAAGTGTAGAGAC
This sequence comes from Capsicum baccatum var. pendulum, assembly GCA_030864225.1. Taxonomy (NCBI): domain Eukaryota; kingdom Viridiplantae; phylum Streptophyta; class Magnoliopsida; order Solanales; family Solanaceae; genus Capsicum; species Capsicum baccatum. The sequence goes on from CM061550.1 coordinate 60,478,723, forward strand.
TTTAAAGGGGATTTTCGTTTTGAATGTGGTTTGGTTTTGATTCTTAGTCACTTGAAAATGGTTAAGTGTAGTGACTTTAAAGAGAATTTTATATTTTGAATGTGGTTTGGTTTAGATACTTAGTCACTTAAATATGGTTAAGTGTAGGGACATTAAAGGAGATTTTTTGTTTTGAATGTGGTTTTGTTGGTGACTTAACTTCCTGAAAATGGTTTAGTGTAGGGACTTTAAAGGGGACTCTTTGTTTTGAATGTGGTTTGGTTGTGATACTTAGTCACTTAAAAATGGTTAAGTGTAGGGACTTAAAAGGAGATTTTTAGATTTGAATGTGGTTTGGTTTTGATACTTAGTCACTTAAAAATTGTTAAGTGTAGGGACTTTAGGGAGATTTTGTGTTATGAATGTGGTTTCATTTTGATACTTAGACACTTGAAAATGGGTAAGTGTAGGGACTTTAAAGGGGATCTTTTTTTTTGAATATGGCTTGGTTTTGATACTTAGTCACTTGAAAATCGCTAAGTATAGAAACTTAAATGGGGATTTTTTGTTTCGAACATGGTTTGGTTGAAGACTTAGTTACTTGAAAATGGTTAAGTGTATGGACTTTAAAGAAGATTTTTTTTTGAAAGTGGTTTTGTTTTGATACTTACTTGAAAATGCTTAAATGTAGGGACTTTAAAGAGGATTTTTTTTTGAATTTGGTTTTGTTTTGATACTTAGTCAATTTTAAATGGTTAAGTGTAGGGACTTTAAAGGTGATTTTGAGTTTTGAATGTGGTTTGGTTTTGATACTTAGTCAATTGAAAATGGTTAAGTGTAGTAACTTTAAAGGTGATTTTTTGTTTTAAATGTTGTTTGGTTTTGATACTTAGTCACTTAAAAATGGTTAACCGTAGGAACTTCGAAGGTGATTTTTTGTTTTGAAGGTGGTTTGGTTTTTTTACTTAGTCACTTGAAAATGGTTAAATATAGGAACTTTGAAGGAGATTTTGTCTTTGGAATGTGGTTTGGTTTTGATACTTAGTCACTTCAAAATGGTTAACAGTAGGGACTAAAAGATTTTTATTTTGAATATGGTTTTATTTTGATACGTGTTCACTTGAAAATAGTTAAGTATAAGAACTTTGAAGGGGATTTTTTATTTTGAATGTGGCTTGGTTGTTGACTTAGTTACTTGAAAATGGTTAGATGTAGGGACTTTAAAGAGGATTCTTTTTTTGAATTTGTTTTAATTTCGATACTTAGTAACTTTTAAATGGTTAAGTGTAGGGAATTTAAAGAGGATTTTGCGATTTAAATGTGGTTTGGTTTTGATACTTAGTCAATTGAAAATGGTTAAGTGTAGTAACTTTAACGGTTATTTTTTTTCAATGTGGTTTGGTTTTAATACTTAGTCACTTAAAAATGGTTAAGTGAAGAGCCTTTAAAGGAGATTTTTCGTTTTGACTATAGTTTTATTTTGATACTTAGTCACTTGAGAATGGTTAAGTGTAGATACTTTAAAGGGGATTTTTTGTTTCGAATATGGTTTGATTTATGTACTTAGTCACTTGAAAATGGTAAAGTATAGGGACTTTATAGGGGAATTTTTGTTTTGAATGTGGTTTGGTTAGTGACTTAGTTACTTGAAAATGGTTAAGTGTAGGGCTTTAAGGGGTATTTGTTGTTTTGAGTGTGGTTTGGTTTTGTTACTTAGACACTTAAAAATGGTTAAGTGTAGGAACTTTAACGAAGATTTTTTTTTTCTGCATCTAGTTTGGTTTTGATACTTACTCACTTAAAAATGGTTAAGTGTAGGGACTTTATAGGAGATTTTGAGTTCTTAATGTGGTTAGGTTGTCGACTTAATCACTTGAAAAAGATCAAGTGTAGGGTTTTAATGGGGATTATGCCTTTTGAATATGGTTTGGTTTTGATTCTTAATAACTTGAAAATAGTTGAGTATAATGACTTTAAAGGGGATTTTCATTTTGAATGTGGTCTGGATTTGATATTTAGTCGCTTAAAAATAGTTAAGTGTAGGGACTTTAATGGAGATTTTTTGTTTTGAATGTGGTTTGGTTGGTGGCTTAGTCACTTGAAAATTGGTAAGTGTAGGGACTTAAAGGGGATTTTGTGTTTTGTATGTGGTTTGGTTGGTGAATTAGTTACTTGAAAATAGTTAAGTATAGTGAATTCAAAAGGGGTTTTTTGTTTTGAATGTGGTTTGGTTGGTGACTTAGTTCCTTGAAAATGGTTAAGTATATGGATTTTGAAGGGGATTTTTTGTTTTGAATGTCGTTTGGTTGGTGACTTAGTCACTTTAAATCAGTAAAGTGTAGGGACTTTAAAGGGTATTTTGTGTTTTGAATGTTGTTTTATCGGTGATTTAGTTACTTGACAATGGTTAAGTGTAGGGACTTTAAATGGTATTTTGTGTTTTGAATGTGGTTTGGTTGGTGAATTTGTTACTTAAAAATGGTTAAGTGTAGGGTATTCAAAGGGTATTTTGTGTTTTGAATGTTCTTTTGTTTGTGATTTAGTCACTTGAAAATGGTTGAGTGCAGGAACTTTAAAGGGGATTTTTTATTTTGAATGCGGTTTGGTTTTGATACTTAGTCACTTAAAAACGGTTAACTGTAGGGACTTTAAAGGGAATTTTATGTTTTGAATGTGGTTTGGTTGGTGACTTAGTTACTTGAAAATGGTTAAGTATAGAAATTTTAGAGGGATTTTTTTTTTTTAATGTCATTTTGTTTTGATATTTAGTCACTTGAAAATGGTTATGTGTAGAGAATTTAAATGGGATTTTGAGTTTTGAATGTGGTTAGGTTGGAGACTTAGTCACTTGAAAATGGTTAAGTGTAGGGACTTTAAAGGAGATTTTTTGTTTTGAATGTGGTTAGGTTTTGATACTTAATAACTTAAAAATAGTTGAGTGTAGTGACTTTAAAGGGGATTTTTTATTTTGAATGTGGTTTGGTTTTGATACTAGTCACTTAAAAATAATTAAGTGTAGGGACTTTAAAGGAGATTTTTTGTTTTGAATGTGGTTTGGTTAGTGATTTAGTCACTTGAAAATGGATAAGTGTAGGGACTTCAATGGGGATTTTTTGTCGTGTATATGGTTTATTTGGTGATTTAATTTCTTGAAAATGGTTAAGTATAGGAACTTTAAAAGGGATTTTTTGTTTTGAATGTGGTTTGGTTGGTGACTTAGTCATTTGAAAATGATTAAGTGTAGGGACTTTAAAGGTTATTTTGTGTTTTGAATGTGGTTTTGTTGGTGATTTAGTTACTTGAAAATGTTTAAGTGTATGGACTTTAAAGGGGATTTCTTGTTTTGAATGTAGTTTTGTTTTGATACTTTGTCACTTTTAAATGGTTAAATGTAGTAACTTTAAAGGGAATTTTGCGTTTTGAATGTGGTTTAGTTTTTATACTTAGTCACTTGAAAATGGTTAAGTGTAGGGACTTTAAAGGAGATTTTATGTTTTGAATATGGTTTGATTTGGATACTTAGTCCCTTGAAAATGGTTAAGTGTAGGGACTTTAAAGTGGATTTTTTTAATGTGGTTTAGTTTTGATACTTAGTCAATGGAAAATGGTTAAGTGTAGGGACTTTAAAGGTGATTTTGAGTTTTGAATGTGGTTTGGTTTTGATACTTAGTCAATTGAAAATGGTTAAGTGTAGTAACTTTAACGGTTATTTTTTTTTCAATGTGGTTTGGTTTTAATACTTAGTCACTTAAAAATGGTTAAGTGAAGAGCCTTTAAAGGAGATTTTTCGTTTTGACTATAGTTTTATTTTGATACTTAGTCACTTGAGAATGGTTAAGTGTAGATACTTTAAAGGGGATTTTTTGTTTTGAATATGGTTTGATTTATGTACTTAGTCACTTGAAAATGGTAAAGTATAGGGACTTTGTAGGGGAATTTTTGTTTTGAATGTGGTTTGGTTAGTGACTTAGTTACTTGAAAATGGTTAAGTGTAGGGCTTTAAGGGGTATTTGTTGTTTTGAGTGTGGTTTGGTTTTGTTACTTAGACACTTAAAAATGGTTAAGTGTAGGGACTTTAACGGAGATTTTTTTTTTCTGCATCTGGTTTGGTTTTGATACTTACTCACTTAAAAATGGTTAAGTGTAGGGACTTTATAGGAGATTTTGAGTTCTTAATGTGGTTAGGTTGTCGACTTAATCACTTGAAAAAGATCAAGTGTAGGGTTTTAATGGGGATTATGCCTTTTGAATATGGTTTGGTTTTGATTCTTAATAACTTGAAAATAGTTGAGTATAATGACTTTAAAGGGGATTTTCATTTTGAATGTGGTCTGGATTTGATATTTAGTCACTTAAAAATAGTTAAGTGTAGGGACTTTAATGGAGATTTTTTGTTTTGAATGTGGTTTGGTTGGTGGCTTAGTCACTTGAAAATTGGTAAGTGTAGGGACTTAAAGGGGATTTTGTGTTTTGTATGTGGTTTGGTTGGTGAATTAGTTACTTGAAAATAGTTAAGTATAGTGAATTCAAAAGGGGTTTTTTGTTTTGAATGTGGTTTGGTTGGTGACTTAGTTCCTTGAAAATGGTTAAGTATATGGATTTTGAAGGGGATTTTTTGTTTTGAATGTCGTTTGGTTGGTGACTTAGTCACTTTAAATCAGTAAAGTGTAGGGACTTTAAAGGGTATTTTGTGTTTTGAATGTTGTTTTATCGGTGATTTAGTTACTTGACAATGGTTAAGTGTAGGGACTTTAAATGGTATTTTGTGTTTTGAATGTGGTTTGGTTGGTGAATTTGTTACTTAAAAATGGTTAAGTGTAGGGTATTCAAAGGGTATTTTGTGTTTTGAATGTTCTTTTGTTTGTGATTTAGTCACTTGAAAATGGTTGAGTGCAGGAACTTTAAAGGGGATTTTTTATTTTGAATGCGGTTTGGTTTTGATACTTAGTCACTTAAAAACGGTTAACTGTAGGGACTTTAAAGGGAATTTTATGTTTTGAATGTGGTTTGGTTGGTGACTTAGTTACTTGAAAATGGTTAAGTATAGAAATTTTAGAGGGAATTTTTTTTTTTAATGTCATTTTGTTTTGATATTTAGTCACTTGAAAATGGTTATGTGTAGAGAATTTAAATGGGATTTTGAGTTTTGAATGTGGTTAGGTTGGAGACTTAGTCACTTGAAAATGGTTAAGTGTAGGGACTTTAAAGGAGATTTTTTGTTTTGAATGTGGTTAGGTTTTGATACTTAATAACTTAAAAATAGTTGAGTGTAGTGACTTTAAAGGGGATTTTTTATTTTGAATGTGGTTTGGTTTTGATACTAGTCACTTAAAAATAATTAAGTGTAGGGACTTTAAAGGAGATTTTTTGTTTTGAATGTGGTTTGGTTAGTGATTTAGTCACTTGAAAATGGATAAGTGTAGGGACTTCAATGGGGATTTTTTGTCTTGTATATGGTTTATTTGGTGATTTAATTTCTTGAAAATGGTTAAGTATAGGAACTTTAAAAAGGATTTTTTGTTTTGAATGTGGTTTGGTTGGTGACTTAGTCATTTGAAAATGATTAAGTGTAGGGACTTTAAAGGTTATTTTGTGTTTTGAATGTGGTTTTGTTGGTGATTTAGTTACTTGAAAATGTTTAAGTGTATGGACTTTAAAGGGGATTTCTTGTTTTGAATGTAGTTTTGTTTTGATACTTTGTCACTTTTAAATGGTTAAATGTAGTAACTTTAAAGGGAATTTTGCGTTTTGAATGTGGTTTAGTTTTTATACTTAGTCACTTGAAAATGGTTAAGTGTAGGGACTTTAAAGGAGATTTTATGTTTTGAATATGGTTTGATTTGGATACTTAGTCCCTTGAAAATGGTTAAGTGTAGGGACTTTAAAGTGGATTTTTTTAATGTGGTTTAGTTTTGATACTTAGTCAATGGAAAATGGTTAAGTGTAGGGACTTTAAAGGTGATTTTGAGTTTTGAATGTGGTTTGGTTTTGATACTTAGTCAATTGAAAATGGTTAAGTGTAGTAACTTTAACGGTTATTTTTTTTTCAATGTGGTTTGGTTTTAATACTTAGTCACTTAAAAATGGTTAAGTGAAGAGCCTTTAAAGGAGATTTTTCGTTTTGACTATAGTTTTATTTTGATACTTAGTCACTTGAGAATGGTTAAGTGTAGATACTTTAAAGGGGATTTTTTGTTTTGAATATGGTTTGATTTATGTACTTAGTCACTTGAAAATGGTAAAGTATAGGGACTTTATAGGGGAATTTTTGTTTTGAATGTGGTTCTGTTAGTGACTTAGTTACTTGAAAATGGTTAAGTGTAGGGCTTTAAGGGGTATTTGTTGTTTTGAGTGTGGTTTGGTTTTGTTACTTAGACACTTAAAAATGGTTAAGTGTAGGGACTTTAACGGAGATTTTTTTTTTCTGCATCTGGTTTGGTTTTGATACTTACTCACTTAAAAATGGTTAAGTGTAGGGACTTTATAGGAGATTTTGAGTTCTTAATGTGGTTAGGTTGTCGACTTAATCACTTGAAAAAGATCAAGTGTAGGGTTTTAATGGGGATTATGCCTTTTGAATATGGTTTGGTTTTGATTCTTAATAACTTGAAAATAGTTGAGTATAATGACTTTAAAGGGGATTTTCATTTTGAATGTGGTCTGGATTTGATATTTAGTCACTTAAAAATAGTTAAGTGTAGGGACTTTAATGGAGATTTTTTGTTTTGAATGTGGTTTGGTTGGTGGCTTAGTCACTTGAAAATTGGTAAGTGTAGGGACTTAAAGGGGATTTTGTGTTTTGTATGTGGTTTGGTTGGTGAATTAGTTACTTGAAAATAGTTAAGTATAGTGAATTCAAAAGGGGTTTTTTTGTTTTGAATGTGGTTTGGTTGGTGACTTAGTTCCTTGAAAATGGTTAAGTATATGGATTTTGAAGGGGATTTTTTGTTTTGAATGTCGTTTGGTTGGTGACTTAGTCACTTTAAATCAGTAAAGTGTAGGGACTTTAAAGGGTATTTTGTGTTTTGAATGTGGTTTTATCGGTGATTTAGTTACTTGACAATGGTTAAGTGTAGGGACTTTAAATGGTATTTTGTGTTTTGAATGTGGTTTGGTTGGTGAATTTGTTACTTAAAAATGGTTAAGTGTAGGGTATTCAAAGGGTATTTTGTGTTTTGAATGTTCTTTTGTTTGTGATTTAGTCACTTGAATATGGTTGAGTGCAGGAACTTTAAAGGGGATTTTTTATTTTTAATGCGGTTTGGTTTTGATACTTAGTCACTTAAAAACGGTTAACTGTAGGGACTTTAAAGGGAATTTTATGTTTTGAATGTGGTTTGGTTGGTGACTTAGTTACTTGAAAATGGTTAAGTATAGAAATTTTAGAGGGAATTTTTTTTTTTAATGTCATTTTGTTTTGATATTTAGTCACTTGAAAATGGTTATGTGTAGAGAATTTAAATGGGATTTTGAGTTTTGAATGTGGTTAGGTTGGAGACTTAGTCACTTGAAAATGGTTAAGTGTAGGGACTTTAAAGGAGATTTTTTGTTTTGAATGTGGTTAGGTTTTGATACTTAATAACTTAAAAATAGTTGAGTGTAGTGACTTTAAAGGGGATTTTTTATTTTGAATGTGGTTTGGTTTTGATACTAGTCACTTAAAAATAATTAAGTGTAGGGACTTTAAAGGAGATTTTTTGTTTTGAATGTGGTTTGGTTAGTGATTTAGTCACTTGAAAATGGATAAGTGTAGGGACTTCAATGGGGATTTTTTGTCTTGTATATGGTTTGTTTGGTGATTTAATTTCTTGAAAATGGTTAAGTATAGGAACTTTAAAAGGGATTTTTTGTTTTGAATGTGGTTTGGTTGGTGACTTAGTCATTTGAAAATGATTAAGTGTAGGGACTTTAAAGGTTATTTTGTGTTTTGAATGTGGTTTTGTTGGTGATTTAGTTACTTGAAAATGTTTAAGTGTATGGACTTTAAAGGGGATTTCTTGTTTTGAATGTAGTTTTGTTTTGATACTTTGTCACTTTTAAATGGTTAAGTGTAGTAACTTTAAAGGGGATTTTACGTTTTGAATATGGTTTAGTTTTTATACTTAGTCACTTGAAAATGGTTAAGTGTAGGGACTTTAAAGGAGATTTTATGTTTTGAATATGGTTTGATTTGGATACTTAGTCCCTTGAAAATGGTTAAGTGTAGGGACTTTAAAGTGGATTTTTTTTAATGTGGTTTAGTTTTGATACTTAGTCAATGGAAAATGGTTAAGTGTAGGGACTTTAAAGGGGAATTTTTGTTTTGAATATGGTTTGCTTTTGATATTTAGTCACTTGAAAATGGTTAAGTATAGGGACTTTAAAGGGGATTTATTATTTTGAATGTAGTTTGGTTGGTGACTTAGTTACTTTAAAATTGTTAAGTGTAGGGACTTTATAGTGGATTTTGTCTTTTGACTCTTTTCACAAAGAGAGCTCACTAATGGGGTTAAGTCAGGAGAATCTGAAACATCATTGACACATAACTGAACTTGGCATTTGACTAAAGTCTGAGGGATAGAATATAAATACAATGTGCGTACCAAAAGGTATAAACTGAGGGTACGCATGACATAGTCTGAATTTAACTGATCAGTAGGGATGTAGCATAAGTCATGGAAGCTGAGTATACTGTAAAACATGATTTGCGTACATGAGTCATGAGTTGCATGACCTGAGTCTGGAATTTTTGAGTTCATTGAACATGATTCGTAACACTGAGTGATCTAAAACTGAAATCCCTATACTAGGAATTGAAAGCGCACACAATTCTATGGAATGCGTGTGAACATAAGTTGTATTCATGGAATCTAAGACATGAAGCAAACATAGGCACTATACTGATTGAAGTACGAAGCTTTACGCAGAGATAAGGATGGTTCGGGAATCACCTTCCCTAACTGCTTTTCTGTACATACTGGCACTACTACTAGAATCTAAGACCCTGACTTAGTTACTCAATCTATTATCTCTCCCTTAGCTTTAAGCCATCATCATACGCCTGTGAACACTAAACTAATCTCTGAACTGCACTGAAATCATCATCACATACTTACACTCTGATCAACACATGCTCGCCTTACTAAACACATCATCTTCCTCAATTTTCTCGCATACAACTAATATCACATTCACACCTTCATGCTTAATTTCAAGTCAATAAACTTAAATTTCTAACTCATAATGTTTAAGCCTACTGATTCATTATAGCATAACTAACCCCATGAATACATAATTTATTCAATCTAGATATTGTATCCCAACTTTTCTACTGCTAAACTCCTAGGTTCATGCTTCTAACTCTGGGTCACATGCTATTATAGGATTCTGAGAAGAGATCTGATGGAATATCTTAATCTGGGTTCGAGAATGAGTTCTCATGATCAGGAATGAGATCCATACAACTTTGGAACATAAGGGAACTGATGGGGTACTGTCTTAGAAAGCCCAATCTTTAGGACTTGAGATTCACTATTTTTATTACCTTGACAGTAAGGTGGAATTAACATGAGTGAAGCATGATGAGAATCAACATAAGTTTCTTAGAAAACCTTTATATAGCACGATCTGAAACATGATAGAAGGGAAATTGTTCCTAAAACATCTCATAGCCTCCTGCAAATAAGTTAGGTGCACAACACACGCATGTACAAGACTCTACTAGATGCGGCTTTCAGAATTCCTAGGACTCTATTGAACATTAGGCTCTAATACCAAGTTTGTAAAACCTCAATTTTCTAAACCGGAATGCTACACTGTACTCATGACCCCAAAGGACCATAAGCTAACCCATGTATGATATATATACCTATACACTTCATAATATAACATAAAAATGCGAAAATATGTACTTAATGGACATAAGGTTCAAAACTAAATAAAAATATCTGATAATAATAATGTCTGAAAATGGTATAACAATTCCAAAAAAAACTAAAATAACTGTCTGACATGCTATAGTCTAGAAAGCTTCTAAACTGTCTAAATAATGAGTTGATGAAATATGTCTCCAGCTAACTTCGTCTAGCAAAACTGAACTAGAATAATAAATGAAATAAAATAATATCATCCTCGAATGGATAAGGACTCATTGCAACTCTTCTATTGTAATTCTACTGCTGATCTGGAACATGTTCCTATGAACCTATGGTGTAACATAAGAGAAATCACCCTAGCTAAAATGCGTCCGTACGACTAAATGTACTGAGTATACGAGTGAGGTAGGCTAAATGCAAAGGGTTATATGCATGAACAATGCTGACTAATATGAACGTGGGAATACATACATTCATAAGAAACTTTAACTGAACTCGTGGTGATACTGACTACTATGTCTTAATAGATGGATGACTATTTCTGACAGTTTAAATTACGAAGAACTAGTCTGATTGACTGTTTCTAACAGTCTTGAAACTGAATACTGATACATAGCTAAGATGACTGATATAACTGTGATGATCAGCGTAACCGATGTAACTGATACTAAGAGACTGTATCTGACAGTCTAAGTTCTAATGGAACTATCTGAGTTCCATTTTATATAGAGTAACTGAATATGAGATCAGTCCTATCTGGTGGGTGATCTTTGAATTCGATGATTCTTATTCTGATTAATCAAAGTTGAGATCAGTCCTAGCTAATGGGTGATCTTGAAGTCTATTTATAATGATAAGCATTGACTGTATCTAACAGTATTGAATCTGTACTACAAAGCTGAGTTGAGTGTGTCTGACAGCCTCAATTCTATAACTGAAACTGTGGGATATGTTCATCTAACCGACATGCCCCAAGCTAAACTGACTGGGGTCCAATATTTCCCCTGACTGGAAGGGTGTAAGTTTTGTGCCACCAGTAAAGACATCTACTATAGAGTCAGTCCTAATCTAGTGGGTGACTACTGGGATCGGTCCTATTTATATAAATGTGTTAATAGGTGACCCCTGAGTATGTCAGCCCTATCTAACGGGTGACATCTCGTACATATGCTGGCTACGTAGTTATGGAACTTAGGGATTGCTTCTAATGATCTCACTCCTAATATAGTGGGTGAGTCCCCATCCCGAGGCTCACTCGGTGTTGAATCCTACGCCCATCTGAAAGAAACTAAACTGAATAACTGGGCTGAACTAAAATACTGAACTGAGTTGATTAGCTGAATTGATACTAGTGGTATTGTTTAGCGAAGCTAAACTGAGTTTACTGAATTTTGATGACTAACGAAATGTACTGAGTTCTGTGGACTGATTGAGAGAACATAAGTTACTGAGATTGACTGTGAATACTAAGGTTACAGATAGTACTAAGTACTGAGATCACTGAGATTACTGGACTATTGAGATGACTGAGTTTTCCTGAGTCACATGACTGACTGAATTCTATAAATCATGACCTAACTGAGAGTATTGTGATAACTTGACATGGCTCTAGGTACACAGCTATATTTTTGGGTGCGAATGCCTCTAGGACTCGATGGAAGGAAACTGACACAACATGACTGACTTGATCATAAGATTGGAGTCCACAATTCACATTTTCATAAGTAGGGGATATTATACTTCATGTAGTTCTTCAACATCTTAAGCTTGGTAGGGAGTGCATGGATATATTTCATGTACATATTGTATATCTCCATTATCATACATGCTTCATACCACAACAATAGAAAAACATCAATAGTATGGAATTTATATTGAAGTATATTGGTAACATGGAACTGTCATTTAGATATCATGGAACCATGTTAACATGAATTTCTAGCATCCTAAGCATTTTATAAAACACCTTGCATGCACTCTTAAAGGCATAGGTGTACTTATTAATTTGACAATCTTAATCCATCCAAAATTCATGGGTTTCAACTAACTTATTCACATGCTTCATGAAAAACACATCAAGATACAACCTTGAATCCAAACAACAATCATCAACATGAATATAGTCATAACACAACAAGGAACTAACAATTTATAATTTAAAACATGATTCTTGAGATCCATGGATGAAAGGGACCCTTGGATAAACACTACGCATACCTTAAAGCTTGATCTTGAAAGAGATCTAATGTTTCTTGAAGGTTCTTGAAGAAATCCTGAGGCTTGCTCTTGATGTGATGATCTTGAGAGGAAACCCTAATCTTTTGGTTAAGAGTGTATAAGAGAGCTTTTTTAGATGTTTAACCAAAGAGAATGGAAGATAATATGCTCCTTGAGGGTTATAAGTTGTGGGAAGTGAAGGGAAAAGACCAAAATATCCTTACTAAAACGTCCCTCAAGTTTTGGAAAGAAAAGCTGATGACATTTGTAACAAGGCGTCAAAAATGTTACAGGCCATCAAAAATGTCGTCACACAGAAGCTGGTTTCTGCCTAAGGATGACGGCCATTTTTACAAAGCATCACAAATGTGACATACCGTCAAAATTGTCGTCACACAGTTGCCAGCCCGACATGCTGGAGTAAAATGGGCTAAAGTCCTTGCTCCGATATCGGATTTGGGTAAAATTGGTATTGTTGGAAAGATAATTCAAAGATATTTCATTTGATATATAGTAATACACCCAGTTCTCATATAAAATGAGTTATAGTCGATTGAAGTTGACCCAAGTTTTGACGCTCACTAAAACTTGAACGATAGGAAAGCTTTCAACTTGAACTTGAGTTAGGGGACCTATATGATCTAAATTCATGCTCAAATAGATTCCCACACTACATAATTGATTAACACACTAAATTTACATAGGATTCGAGGATTTTGAAACTTCTACGCATAGGAATGACGGATTTTCATTCTAGTCCAAAATGTTGGGTATTACAATATCTCCCCCTTGGGAAAATTCATCCTCAAATGAGACTAGCTGAGACGAGAGAAAAGACAACTAACGTGGATATAGATCATAAATGACTAATCATGATTTAATGGCTGACATGATTGATAAGCTGAATATATCATACTGAACATGCATATCTAATGCATGCATAACTGATTCATAAGTACATGAAGGAGAGTACTGATAAACTAATCATGCATATCTGATGCGCAAATATATGACTGAACTAGCTCATGATTATGCAAACGAATATGCAATGGTAAAGATACCAAGTTTGAACTGGGAACTGAGAATGGACCAGAATACCAAGTTTTTTAATAAAGTTTGAACATGAGAATGAGTAAGCTCAAAGAAGACTGCTACCATGAACTGAAAATACCGATGATTCTGAGATTGATTACCCAATATGCATGAGCGGAGACATAAGAACATAACTGAGTCTGGAATATGATACATGAACTGAACTGAGTCTCTAATGCATGACATGGACAGAGTATCGTATCGTGGCTACACTGAGACATTGAGTACATGGCTTACTGCTGAGTTTTGAAGCTAGAGGGTCGAATCATAAGTAACACTTACTCCAAGATAGATTCATCAAAGAAAATGACATGTCTAAATCAAGAAAGTTTGGGGGCTATAGTGTATCTCCCCCTTGGGATACTATGTCCCTTGAAGGATGATGGACTGACCTTGCTGAGATATTAAGGAAGTTGAGGCGATGCACAAGGCACCTAGGTATGAAATCGTGATTAATTATCTGAAATCTAAAACTGAAGCATGATGCACGAATGCATAGACATACTGACTTATCTGATTAACTGAGTACCTGGTAACTAAATACTGGGTATGCAAGACTGAATTTTACTTAATTTGAGTAGCTGGGCTGAGGCTATAAAGTATTATGCATATGAGAAGGGACTGACTAAGTAACATGAGGTAACTGATTATGGGTTTCATGAAAGCTATATTTTCTGAAAATGCGGGACCAAGCGTATTACATGATTTTGAAATATTCCATAGAATAAGATATTGGAATACTTATAACTGAGTAGCTAATAACTATATGCTATAGTAAAACAAGTCTAAAACTAAAATAAATTTTTGAGCTGAATACAGTTCTGAAGATGACACTATAACTTAAGATTGTTACTGGGATCCATACTGGAACTAAATGCTAGGTCCCAATAACTAAATACTAAAAATGAGGTTTTGACTTATATTGAAGTGCTTAATTCTGAGACTGAGCACTAATTACTGAGTGTTGAGTACTGAAACTATAACTGATATGGCAACTAAGTTATGATAGTCGCATAATGAAGGGTTACATAGGTCAAGTATCTTAATATGCATTCACACTCTGAATTTTCCCTATTTCTAAGTACTACCTCTTTCTAGCCCTTTGCTTGTATATTAACAGTATATTAAAGCCTATCTTCGTAACTACAAACTTGTGTAAAGAAAGAATGCAACAACCATCTCTTAAAATGAATCATTCACTCTCTTGTTTAAGGAACTACTCATCGCTACACTATACTATTTTCACAAAGGGAGCTCACTGAAGGGATTAAGTCAGGAGAATTTGAAACATGAATAGACACATAACTGAACTTGGCACTTCACTGAATGTAATACCCCGTATTTTTGTGATAGAATTCTAACCGTTGTCCCTGCACGTCTAAGCTCTAATCCAAGTGATTCTCACATGAATACAAGTTGCATGATCATTATCCTAGTATATGGAGTAGTTTAGAGTTGAAAAATATTCATAGCAATGACCTAGAAAAACGTTGAGCTAAGACCAATTGATTCATCCAAAGTTTGACATTTGATTCTATAAGGGTCAACTTAAAATATGTATATATATTAATATACATGGAATATTTCATCCCAATACCTATCAAATTGTAGATAATTGAATTAGCTTTCCAACGATACCAATTTTGCAAAAATTCAATACCTGAGAGAAGAGCTATGCCCATTTTTGTGATAGGCAGTAAGGGTGTACGATAAGCAATGCGGCACATACTTAAATGTGTGCGATAAACAATGCGGCACATACTTAAATGTGTGCGATAAGTAATGCGTCTCATACTTAAATCTGTGCAATAAGCAATACGGCGCATACTTAAATGTGTGCGATAAGCAATGCGCTGCATACCTCACTTCCAAGTGCCAAAACCACCCTTATATAAGTCTATAGCATGGGATTAAACACCCAAAACACCAAAATAAATTTACTTTCTCTCAAAATCACCAAGAACATTCATTAGAGTTTCAACCTAAAAATTCAAATATCTCAAGATTCAACCATGAGTTTTCAATAATTCTTCGAGATTCGGAATCTCCATTCTGAGGGCTACAAGAAACACTCATTATTTTCACGATTAGAGTCCCAAGGTCAAGAGTTCATTCAAAGCTTCAAGTTTAAGGTATGTGGAGTTTTTCAACAAGAACATCCTTTCGTTCTTGTGCCAAAAATTTGCATTATTTTACAAAGATATATAATTTTACATGCTTTGATATGAATTTGAGATAGAAACTATTATCCTACGTTCTTGTTCAAAAGACTATTATATTTTTATGATGTCTTGAAGATAAATTCCTTGAGTTTTGATGTTAATATCATGCTTAAAGTTGAATCTCTCGATTTTCATATGAATTATACATGTTTGCTACATAAAGTGTGAATCTTGAAATATTTTGCTCAAGTATTGATATATAGGTTTTGAACCCTATTTGAGAATTATTATTTTTGTGAAATTAATGTGTTATGCACACCTTAAGATTTGAATGATTTGACCGTTTGGTCTTGAAAGAGTTATTTTTGAACTCGAATGAGGAAAGAAATCCATATTTTGGTTTATTATGAAAAAGGGGTAGCTGAATGGCTCCCGTTCTGAATTGCTGAATTATTTTATGGTGGATTTTCTTTGAAAAGATCTGAGCTAAGCCCAGAAGTAGTCTTTAGCATCGAGTGAGAGGTATAGATGTGTTGGTACTTACCTAGAACTACGTGCCCCCATTGGAGCCAGAATTGAGGCTGATTATATATAGTGATCACTAGTTTTTTGGATTTGATACTTATAGTCCTACTCCGATGGAAAGGATAGGACGCCTCTCCCCAATGTGGGTTTTACGTTGGACTCCATGTGGCTCATATGGTTTTTGTCGGTTACGAGATCTCCCAATGTGTGTGTATGTATTCTCCTATCTAATATGAAAAATCTTATTCTTCTATCTGAGATGAAAACATATTTGTTTGAAAGGCTGAGTTTGAGAAAGTCATTGTTTTCGAAAGATTTAATGAACATATATTCCAAAGAGAATTGTTATCAGATTTGATTGCTTTGATGATTTGGAATCGAGATGGAAGTGAATTGAGATTTATTATGATGACTCACATGTTTCACCCGATATATTTTAATCTCTTATAATTATGATAATTTTAATTTGAGATAAGTGAGTCATTTATATCAGCATGCATAATTTTATAAATTGTGATGATATTAAGACATTATTTTATAAATACATTGCACCCCCATATGCTCGGTACATTTCCATGGTACTGACCCACATATTCGTATGTGGGCTACATTTTCTCAGAATATAGGTACAAGGTATAGTGTACATCTCCAGATCCAGTCAGTTCGTGGCATCCAGTCAGCAGCTGATGAGTCCTTTTGATTCAAGGGCTTGAGTTAGTTATACAGTTCGAGAAGTGTTGTATTTTCTTTATTCAGTTGCATTGAGTTGGGGTAATTGGGAGTAATGACCTGGCTACCTACAGTCAGTACTAGTAGAGGCTTCAAAGATAGTCAGTAGAAGTTGATGCATTTCATTTTTAGTTATGGTTGTAAAGGCGGATTTGAAATCCTGTAACTTTAGTATTGTATTGATCAAATTCAAAAAGGGTTATTTTCCATAGATTTGCATATATATTTGTACTCCTTATTCAGTTTCTTATGAGTTATGCCAGTAGAAGGGTTAGCTTGGGGTCACTTTTGATCCTAAGCACCGTGTGACGTCTCGGGACCCGATTTCAGGGTGTTACAAACTTGGTATCAGAGCACAGAGTTCAAGTGTCCTAGGGTGTCTATGAAGCCATATCTAGTAGACTCTTGCGGAACGGTACGGAGATTTCTGTACTTTTCTTTGAGAGGCTACAGGGCATTTAGGAAATGTCTTCATTCGTTCAACTCTTAAATCATGCTATCGAAAATTTCTCCAAGAAACTTATACAGATTCTCATCTTACTCTAGTCAAGCCATCTCTGCCTTATTTCTAAGGTATCAGAAATAGTTGAGCTTAATTCTCCATAGATAGTTATGGAATTGTAAGAGAGATGCAAAAGTATCCTATCAGTACTTTTGAGTTCCGAAAACCTAAAGTGCTTTATCATGCCTGTACAAATCATGCACTAAGATCGAGTCAGATATGCTTTCAAATTTCTCCTCAGAATTCATAATGATAATCTATACTTCTCTATATATGTTCATGAAGTAACATGTTTGGAAAGTTCAAGTTCCTCCCCAGATAATGCTTTTATAATTGCTAGCAGAAGTTTCAGAAGTTTCATAAAAGCGGCTTAAGAGGAGCCTTCTAGTATTTTATAAGTTCCTCAGATTTGAAGTTATACCCTTGTTCTTATGAGTTATTTAATTAAGAAAAAGTAAGGTGTATTGTTAGATCGTTGAATGTTGTGTGTCAAGTTTCTATGTAGTGGCAGAAGTAGTAACATTTAGTTAAAAGTCATATGTTAGTTGAACTTGTGGGTTTAGAAGTGTAGTGGAAAGAATGTTGGTAAGGGCGATTTATTGAATATGTAAAGCTGAATTTTTGCTTATAATTGAATTAGTAATGAAGTGATATACCCTTGTTTGTTAGTTTAGTGAAGTTAGAGAAGTAGATTATTAGTTAAGGTGGATTGTTGTTTGCTTGAAGTATGAAAAGAGTTATTGATGGTATTTGTTGTGCTAGGAAAGTATAGGTTTTGATGGAAGTACTTGGTGGTTGAGTATTATTAATTTAGTCTTTCCTAAGATTACAAGAGGAAGTTTAGTTGAAATTTATGGAGCTATAAAAGTAATTTAGGAGTAAAGATGTAATACCCCGGGAAATTTTTCATTGAAATTTTGTGCGTAAACGTGTTGGGTTCTATCTTCTAGAATGAATTATAAAATTTTCATGTGGAATGTCTTAGATTATGACCCACCATTGCATAGAGTATTGAATAAGCTTTCCAACAATATGTGGATAATCCAAAATGGACACCCGAGCGACAAGTTATGAACATTCCGATCGAATCGTGAATAGTAGTGAACAGTAAAACGTGCAGGAAAAAGTATTGAGGCCTGGCGTATTTTTACTCCAACTTTAAACGATCATTAGTACTTGTACAAAGTGATCTGGGTGATCTACTATATATCAACGGAAATATCTGCGAGTCCTCTTTCTAATGAAATTGATTTCATCCAATTTGTCTATCGGAGAAAAATGTTATGGTCGATCTACTTCATCCTATCAAAAGCGAATTCTTGGGTAAACTTCAAATGATCATAACTCCTTGTACACAATGATATGGGTGAGATACTATATATCAACGGAAAGATATTAGAGTCCTTTTTCTAATGAAATTTGTTTCATCCAATTTGGATATCGGATCAAAAATTTATAGTTGATCTACTTCAGACTATCAAAATAGTCCACCAAAGGACAGATTCGAGAATTATTTGATTTTTAGGGGCGTTTTGGTCATTCCCCCTCACCCAAAATCCATCCAAACCCTATATTAAAGCCTATTAGAAGCATTATATGTTATATTTCATCAAATTCCCTCAAAAAGAAAACCCTAAGCTCCTACATCCAACTTCAAGAACCTCCAAAGTTCACCATTAATTCTGTAAATTTATTCAAGATTCCAAGTTCGTAGTTCAGGAACTCCAAGAACCATCATTCAAAGGCACGATTAACATCTCAAAAATAAGTATCGATCTAAAGTTCATCATTCAAGGTATGTAGAGTTTTTCAACAAGAACTCTCTTACATTCTTGTGCCTAAAAGTAATTTTCTTTACAAAGGCATGATTTTTATTTGATTTTTATAAATTTGAAGCATGAACCCATATCTTATGATGATTATTATGAAATCTTGATGTTTATACTTTTAAAAGATGAATTTACATGTGTGGAGATATAAAGCATGAATCTTGAATGATATTTATCATGATTTTGATATTTGGGTCATGAATCCCCATTAGAAATTGTGTTTTTTTTAGAAAGTGTGTGTTATAAGCATGTTGATGTTGAATATTTGAAATATTTTGAATGATTTGACCGTTTGGTCTTAATGGAGTTGTTTTGAACTTGAGTGCGAAAGAGATCCACAACATGGTTGATTTTGATAGATGGGAAGCATGATGGCTCCCGATGTATATTTATATATTACTGAAATTATTTTCTTGTGGATTGTCTGTTAAATGATCTGAGCTAAGTCCGGGAGAAATCTTTAGCACCTAGTGGGAGGTATAAAGTGACCTTACTTCCCTAGAACTACGTGCCCCCATAAGAGTGAGCCTGAAGCTGATTTATATAGTGATCACTAGTTTGTGTGGATTTGATATCGATAGTCCTACTCCGATGGCAAGGATAGGACGGCTCTCCCCAACGTGGGTTGTACGTCGGACTTCATGTAGCTCACATGGTTTATGTCGGTTATAGGATCTCCCAGAATATGTGTGTTTCCTTGTGTCTATGGTGAATGGTGAAGTGATTTGAAAGTGGAATTGTAAAAGTTATTCTTTCGAAATATTTAAATGATATTTAAATTATGAGAATTGATATTCTTGATGAACTGAAAGTGATTGACAAATTATATGATGACTCACATGTGTTATTGTACTTATTTCATCCTCTCATGATTATGATGATTTTCTTTGGGCTATGTGAGTCTTTCATACATCCTGCATATTTCTTATAAATATTTATGATGATAATGTTTATACAACTGCATACACCCCATATACATGATCCCTTTTCATGGTACTAACACACATCTTTGGATGTGGGCTGCATTTTCTCAGAATGTAGGTTTAGCTGCTCAGTTCCAGGTTCGATAGTGATTCTTTGGGCATGCTGTTCTACATCCTCTGTTGTGATGAGTCCTCATGTTTTTGTTTTTAATGTTGTTTGGTTTTGATATTTAGTCACTTAAAAATGGTGAAGTGTAAAGACTTTAAAGAAGATTTTTTTGTTTTAAATGTGGTTTGGTTGATAACTTAGTTACCTGAAAATGGTTAAATATAAGGACTTTAAAGGGGATTTGTTTTGAATGTGGTTTGGTTTTGATACTTAGTCACTTAAAAAATGTTAAGCGTAGGGACTTAAAAGTGTATTTTTTGTTTTGAATGTGGTTTGGTTGTGATTCTTGGTCAGTTGAAAATGGTTGTGTAGGGACTGAAAAGTGGATTTTTTATTTTGAATTTGGTTTGGTTTTGATACTTAGTCACTTAAAAATTGTTAAGTGTAGAGACTTTAAAGGAGATTTTGTGTTTTGAATGTGGTTTGATTTTGATACTTAGTTACTTGAAAATGGGTAGGTGTAAGGACTTTAAAGGGGATTTTATGTTTTGAATGTGGTTTGGTTTGGATACTTAGTCACTTGAAAATGGTTAAGTGTAGGGACATAAAAGTTGATTTTTTTTAATGTGGTTTTATTTGGATACTTAGTCACTTGAAAATTGTTAAGTGTAGGTACTTTAAAGGGGATTTTTAGTGTTGAATGTCATTTTGTTTGTGACTAGGTCACTAGAAAATGGTTAATTGTTGGGTCTTTAAAGGGAATTTTTAGTTTTGAATGTGGTTTGGTTGGTGACTTAGTCCCTTGAATATGGTTGAATATAGGGACTTTTAAGAAGATTTTGTCTTCTTAAAGTGGTTTGGTTGGCGATTTAGTTACTTGAAAATTGTTAAGTGTAGAGACTTTAAAGGGGATTTTTTTTTTAATGTGGTTTGGTGTAATGCCCCGCGTGTTTCTAAGATACGAAGTGAATAAGTATTCCTATGTATGAAATCTCCTATCCTGTGATTCATACTTGAGTACATGACTTACAATGAATTTCCTAGTGATAGGATAGAGTAAGATTCATTAATCATGTTAATATGAGTCACTTAAGGTAATACAAGCTAAGAGTTTTTGAATCCATCAAGTTTTAGTGTTTGATTTTGCAAGGGTCAACTGTGAACGAGTATAACTTGACGTTACTGTGGTATTTTGGCCGATTTAGACCTACCAAATTGTATAGAATCGAATTAGCTTTCTAACGATACCAATTTCGCCTTAATCCAATAACCGAGCGAAAAGTTATGCCCATTTCCGTGAGAGAAAGTAAGGATAGGCGATTAGTTAGGCGCCGCCCAACCAAACACAGGCGATTGGTTAGGCGCCGCCCAACCTAGCTTAGGCAATCACTTGGGCGCTGCCTAAGTCAGTTCCAGGTGCCAAAAATACTCCGTTTTGAGTTATTTTAAGGGTAATTAAGTCTTTTAACACTCCTTACACGTCCCTAAAATTAACCCTACGAAATATATAGCTTCTAAACATATTACAACCCTATTATCATCTCAAAGATCATCATCCAAGAGCACTAAAAGAGAAAAACAACTAGGGTTGCGTAACTAAGCTTGAAGATCCTGTTTCAAGGAAATTCCTCCGTCAGTCATCAAGAATCTTCCTTCTAAGGTATGCGTGAGTTGATTCGTGGACTCCTTTCGTCCATGAAGCTTAAGAACCATCTTCTAAATTTTGTATCATGATGTTTATATTGTTGGTGGTTGATGTTCATGTGGTTGGAGTTTGATGATGCCTAAGTCGGGATCGTTGTATGTTTATTGTTAGGATATGGTGGTATTTAAGGTATAAATATGTGAAATTGGTGGTTGAATATTTGTAATCTTGGTGAATCCACCTTTGCCTAAGAAGTGCATGTAAGGTGTTTGTGAAAATACCTAAGGAAATAAAAATCATTCTTTTATGACATAATGAGTCCTAAATGACTATTCCATGTTCTAAGTTTATATTCAACGTGATCCCCCTGCTATTGTCTTGAATTAGAGAAGTTGTACAAGATGCTCATGATATTGTTGTGATATGAAATGCCCATGTTATTGAAGCCATGGAAGTATATACATGTTGTGTGCATTCCCGATCATGTGATAGTTTGTTGAGAATCATTCTTATTATGAAAGCCTTACTTATAATATTGTGAATTGTGGACTCAAATCTTGTGATCAATTCATATCATGTGTCAGTTTCCTCCTATCGAGTCTTGGGCGTACTTGTACCCAAAAACTATAGTTGTGTGCCTCGAGCCATGTCATGTTTTACGATATCTGAACTCAAGCTATGATTCCAGAGACTTCAGTCAGTCATGTGACTCAACAAAACCTCATGATCTTAGTCAGTTGTCAGATATCAGTAACATTCCGCTAGTTAACAGAATTCAGTAAGATTAAGTCATGCACAGTCAGTTATTCATGTCCAGTCCCTCCAGATAGGAGTAGAGGTTAGCACCGAGTGAACCCAAGGATGGAAACTCACCCGCCAGTTCAGGGTGTGATTCTTAGTAGTCATCCTTGTGTTCCAGAACTACGTAGCCAGCCTAGGTTGAGACATCTTAACCCGTCAGTTTAGGGTTGATGAAGTCGCTTAACCCGTCAGTTTAGGGTTCCCACCGTTCTCATTGAGTATCCACCGGATAAGGGTCACCCACAGGCTGTCCTTACCCGTGGCATGGTATTGACACCCCTCCAGTTGGGGCAGAGATTAGACCTCAGCTTAGCCATAACGGCATACATGGGGCATGTCGGTTAAACATTACTTCCCACAGTTTCAGTATCAGTCTTAATGAAAGAACTCAGGGCGTTCTTCAGATTTTAGTATATACATGACTGTCAGATACAGTAGTCCATGTTATCAGTTTCAGTATCAGTCATGACAGTTATGAGTAAACCATGTATTAGCTTACAGGTCATGCTATCACGTATTCACGGTCCCAGTTTCAATATATATGTGTTTGCACTCCCACGTTCATATTAGTCAGTCAGTGTTGTTCATGCATGAAACCCTTTATGTTCAGCCTACCTTCCTTGTATACTCAGTACTCCAGTTGTACTGACGCATTTGCGCTACGGTGCTTTCTTTTCATGTTACACCATAGGTTCCGAGACACGATCTCCAGTCCAGCAGTAGCGGTAGCATTCCAGTCATAGAGACACAGTAAGTCCTCATTGATTCGAGGACAATATGATTTGATAAATTTATTTATTTCTTCAGTTCATTTTTACGGAGTTAGTTGAAGAAATGTTCCTTCAACCCCTTATTCAGATAGTTTAGAGGCTTTCAGATTTACGTTAACATTTACATTCAGATTTACGTTCATACTTAGCTTTTAGATTGAGTTGTTTTGGGTATTTTCACCAATATGATTTTATTCAGTTGAACCGTATTGCCTTACAGTTCTATGTATTCTGCATTATTATATCATGATTTGCAGAATACAGGTACAAATATCAGTCATGGGTTAGCTTGTGATCCCTCGGGGTCATGAGCACCGTGTAGCATTCCGGTTCAACGAATCGGGGTGTTACATTAGGTTTTGATACTTAGTCACTTGAATATGCGTCAGTTTAGAGACTTTAAAGAGGATTTTTTGTTTTGAATATGGTTTGATTTTGATTCTTAGTCACCTGAAAATGGTTAAGTGTAGGGACTTTAAAGGAAATTTTGTGTTTTGAATGTGGTTCGGTTTTGATACTTAGTCACTTGAAAATGGTTAAGTGTAAGGACTTTAAAGGTGATTTTATGTTTTGAATGCAGTTTGGTTTGGATAATTAGTCACTAGAAAATGATTAAGTGTAGGGACTTTAAACGGGACTTTTTTTAATGTGGTTTATTTTTGACACTTAATAACTTGAAAACGGTTAACTGTTGGGACTTTAAAGGGGATTTTTTTTTTTGAATGTTGTTTGGTTGATGACTTAGTCACTTGAAAATGGTTAAGTTTAGGGACTTTAAAGGGGATTTTTTGTTTCGTATGTGGTTTGGTAGGTGACTTAGTCCCTCGAAAATGGTAAATATAGGGACCTTAAAGGAGATTTTGTCTTTTGAATGTGGTTTGCATGGTGATTTAGTTACTTGAAAATGGTTAAGTGTTGGGACTTTAAAGTAGATTTTTTGTTTTGAATGTTATTTGGTTTTGATACTTAGTTACTTTAAATTGGTTAAGTGTACGCACTTTAAAGGGGATTTTTTGTTTTGAATGTGGTTTGGTTAGGATACTTAATCACTTAAAAATGGTTAAGTGTAGGACTTTACAGGGAATTTTTTGTTATGAATGTGGTTTGGTTGGTGACATAGTTACTTGAAAATGGAAAAGTGTAGGGACTTTACAGGGGATTTTTTGTTTTGAATGTGGTTTTATTTTGATACTTAGTCACTTGAAAAGGGTTAAGTGTAGGGACTTTAACGGGGATTTTTTATTTTGAATGCGGTCTTGTTTTGATACTTAGTCACTTTAAAATGGTTAAGTGTTGGGACCATAAAGGGGATTTGGAGTTTTGAATGTGGTTAGGTTTTGATAGTTAGTCACTTGAAAATGGTTAAGTGTAGTGACTTTAAAGGGGATTTTTGGTTTTTAATTTTGTTTGGTTTTGAAATTTAGTCACTTAAAATTGTTGAAGTGTTGGGACTTTAAAGGAGTTTTTTTTTTAACAGTGGTT
Source organism: Capsicum baccatum var. pendulum (assembly GCA_030864225.1). Taxonomy (NCBI): domain Eukaryota; kingdom Viridiplantae; phylum Streptophyta; class Magnoliopsida; order Solanales; family Solanaceae; genus Capsicum; species Capsicum baccatum. Next base: position 60,503,342 of record CM061550.1, read on the forward strand.
TCACTTTGATACTTAGTCACTTGAAAATAGTTAAGTGTAGAGACTTTAAATGAGATTTTTTTGTTGTGAATGGTTTTGTTTTGATGTTTAGTCACTTTAAAATGGTTAAGTGTACAAACTTTATAGGGGATTTTGTGTTTTGAATGTAGTTTAGTTTTGATACTTATCACTTGAAAATTGTTAATTGAAGAGACTTTCAAGGGGATTTTATGTATTGAATGTGGTTTGGTATAGATACTTAGTCACTTAAAAATGGTCAAGTGTAGGGACTTTAAATTGGATTTTTTTTAATGTGGATTGGTATTGATACTTAGTCACTTAAAAATGGTTAGGTGTAGATACTTAAAAAGGAATTTTTAGTGTTGAATATGGTTTGGTTGGTGACTTAGTCACTTGAAAATGGTTAAGTGTTGGGACTTTAAAGGGATTTTTTTTTTGAATGTGGTTTGGTTGGTGACTTAGTCACTTGAAAATGGTTAAGTGTAGGGACTTTAAAGAGGATTTTGTGTTTTGAATGTGATTTGGTGGTTGAATTAGTTAATTGAAAATGGTTAAGTTTAGGGACTACAAATGGATTTTCTTTATTTTAATATGGTTTGGTTGGTGACTTAGTTACCTGAAAATGTTTAAATATAGGGACTTTTAAGGGGATTTTGTCTTTTGAATGTGATTTGGTTGATGACTTAGTAACTTGAAAATGGTTAAGTGTAGGGACTTTAATAGAAATTTTTTGTTTTCAATGTTATTTGGTTATGATACTTAGTCACTTGAAATTGGTTAAGTGTAGGAACTTGAAAGGAGATTTTGTGTTCTGAATGTGTTTTTGTTTTGATACTTAGTTACTTAAAAATGTTTAAGTGTAGGGACTTTAAAGGAATTTTTGGTTTTGAAAGTGGTTTGGTGGTGACTTAGTAACTTGAATATGGTTAAGTGTATGAAATTTAAAGGGGTTTTTTTTATTTTGAATATGGTTTGGTTTTGATACTTAGTCACTTGAAAATGGTTAAGTGTAGAAACTTTAAAGAGGATTTTTTGTTTCAAATGTGGTTTGATTTTGATACTTAGTCACTTGAAAATGGTTAAATGTAGGGACTTTATAGGGGATTTTATGTTTTGATTGTGGTTTGATTTTGATACTTAGTATGTTGAAAATTGTTAATTTCAAGTAATTTAAAGGGGCTTTTTAGTGTTGAATGTGGTTTGGTTGGTCTCTTAGTCACTTAATAATGGTCAAGTGTTGGACTTTAAAGGGGATTTTTTGTTGTGAATGTGGTTTAGGTGGTGACTTAGTCACTTGAAAATGGTTAAGTGTAGGGACTTTAAATTAGATTTTTTGTTTGGAATGTGGTTTGCTTGGTGAATTAGTTACTTGAAAATGATTAAGTTTAGGGGCTTCAAAGGGGATTTCTTTGTTTTGAATGGGGTTTAGTTGGTGACTTAGTCACTTGAAAATGGTTAAGAATAGTGACTTTGAAGGAGATTTTTTGTTTTAAATGTGGTTTGGTTGGTGACTTAGTAACTTGAAAATGGTTAAATATAGGGACTGTTGACGGGATTTTGTCTTTTGAATGTGGTTTGTTTGGTGATTTAGTTATTTGAAAATGGTTAAGTGGAGAATTTTGTGTTTTGAATGTGGTTTGGTTGGTGACTTAGTTACTTGAAAATCGTTAAGTATAGAGACTTTAAAGGGGATTTTTTTAATTTTAAATGTGATTTGGTTTTGATACTTAGTCATTTGAAAATGGTTAAGGGTAGAGACTTTAAAGAGGATTTTTTATTTTAAACGTGGTTTTGTTTTTATACTTAGTCACTTGTAAATGGTCAAGTATAGGACATTAAAGGGGATTTTTCGTTTTGAATGTAGTTTTGTTTTGATACATAGTCACTTTAAAATGGTTAAGTGAAGAGACTTTAAAGGGGATTTTGAGTTTTGAATGTGGTTAGGTTTGTGACTTAGTCACTTGAAATTTTTAAGTGTAGTGACTTTAATGGGCATTTTGGTTTTGATACTTGGTCCCATAAAAATTGTTAACTGAAGTGACTTTAAAGTTGATTTTTTTATTTTGAATGTGGTATGATTTTGATACTTAGTCACTTAAAAATGGTGAAGTGTAGAGCCTTTAAAGGAGATTTTTTGTTTTAAATGTGGTTTGGTTAGTGACTTAGTTTCTTGAAAATGGTTAAGTGAAAGGACTTTAAAGGGGATTTATTTTCAATGTGATTTTGTTTTGATACTTAGTCACTTAAAAATGGTTAAGTGTTGGGACTTTAAAGTGGATTTTTTGTTTTGAATTTAGTTTGGTTTTGATACTTAGTCACTTGAAAATGGTTAAGTGTATAGACTTTAGAATAGATTTTATGTTTTGAATCTGGTTTGGTTTTGATAGTTAGTCACTTGAAAATGGCTAGCTGTAGGAACTTTAAAGGACATTTTTTGTTTTGAATATGGTTTGGTTTTGATATTTAGTCACTTAAGAATGGTTAAGTATAGGGACTTTAAAGGGGATTTTTTATGTTGAATGTGGTTTGGTTGGTGACTTAGTTACTTGAAAATCGTTAAGTGTAGGGACTTTAAAGAGGATTTTTTGTTTTAAATGTGATTTTATTTTGATACTTAGTCACTTGAAAATGGTTAAATGTAGGGACTTTGAAGGGTATTTTTTTTTTGAATGCGGTTTTGTTTTGATACTGAGTCACTTTAAAATGCTTAAGTATAGGGACTTTAAAGGGGAATTTGAGTTTTGAATGCACTTTTGTTTTGATACTTAGTCACTTGAAAGTGGATAAGTATGGTGACTTTAAAGGGGATTTTTTTTTAAATGTGGTTTTGTTTTGAAACTTAGTCACTTAAAAATATTTATGTGTTGGGACTTTAAAGGAGGTTTTTATTTTGACTGTTGTTTCGTTTTGATACTTAGTCACTTGAAAATGGTTAAGTGTAGAAACTTTAAAGGGGATTTTGTGTTTTGAACGTTGTTTGGTTTCGATACTTAGTCACTTAAATATGGTTAAGTAAAGGGACTTTAAAGGAGATTTTGAGTTGGGAATGTGGTTAGGTTTGTGACTTAGTCAATTGAAAATTGTTAAGTGTAGGGACTTTAATGGGAGTTTTGGTTGTGATTCTTTGTCACTTGAAAATAGTTAAGTGTAGTGACTTCAAGGTGATTTTTTGTTTTGAATGTTGTTTGGTTTTGATACTTAGTCGCTTAAAAATGGTGAAGTGTAAAGACTTTAAAGGAGATTTTTTATTTTAAATGTGGTTTGGTTGATAACTTAGTTACTTCAAAATGGTTAAATGTAAGGACTTTAAAGGGGATTTGCTTTGAATGTGGTTTGGTTTTGATACTTAATCTCTTAAAAAATGTTAAGTGTAGGGACTTAAAAGTGAATTTTTGTTTTGAATGTGGTTTGGTTTTGATTCTTGGTCAGTTGAAAATGGTTAAGTGTAGGGACTGAAAAGTGGATTTTTTATTTTGAATTTGGTTTGGTTTTGATACTTAGTCACTTAAAAATTGTTAAGTGCAGAGACTTTAAAGGAGATTTTGTGTTTTGAATGTGGTTTGATTTTGATACTTAGTTACTTGAAAATAGTTAGGTGTAAGGACGTTAAAGGGGATTTTATGTTTTTAATATGGTTTGGTTTGGATACTTAGTCACTTGAAAATGGTTACGTGTAGGGACTTTAAAGTGGAATTTTTAAAATGTGGTTTTATTTTGATACTTCGTCACTTGAAAATTGTTAAGTGTAGGTACTTTAAAGGGGATTTTTAGTGTTGAATGTCATTTCGTTTGTGACTTGGTCCCTAAAAAATGGTTAAGTGTTGGGTCTTTAAAGGAAATTTTTTTTTTGAATGTGGTTTGGTTGGTGACTTAGTCACTTGAATATGGTTAAATATAGGGACTTTTAAGATGATTTTGTCTTCTTAATGTGGTTTGGTTGGCGATTTAGTTACTTGAAAATGGTTAAATGTAGGGACTTTAAAGGGTTTTTTTGTTTTGAATATGATTTGGCTTTGATACTTAGTCACTTGAAATTGGTTAAGGGTAGGAACTTTAAAGGAAATTTTTTGTTTTGAATATGGTTTGGTTGTTGACTTTGTTACTTGAAAATGGTTAAGTGTAGAGACTTTAAAGGGGATATTTTTATTTTGAATGGGGTTCGGTGTAATACCCCGCATGTTTCTATGCTTGGAAGTGAATATGTATCCCTACGTATGAAATCTCCTATCCTGTGATTCATACTTGTGTACATGACTTACAATGAATATTCTAGTGATAGGATAGCTTATGATGCATTAATCATGTTCATATGCGTCACTTATGGTAATACAAGCTAAGAGTTTTTGAATCCATCAAGTTATAGTGTTCGATTTTGCAAGGGTCATCTTTGAATGAGTATAACTCGTTGTAAATGTGGTATTTTGGCCGATTTAGACCTACCAAATTGTATAGAATCGAATTAGCTTTCTAACGATACCAATTTCGCCTTAATCCAATAACCGAGCGAAAAGTTATGCCCATTTCCGTGAGAGAAAGTAAGGATAGGCGATTGGTTAGGCGCCGCCCAACCAAACATAGGCGATTGGTTAGGTGCCTCCCAATCTATCTTAGGCAATCACATGGGCGCCGCCTAAGTCAATTCCAGGTGCCCAAAACACTCCGTATTGAGTTAATTTAAGGGTAATTAAGTCTTTTAACACTCCTTACACGTCCCTAAACTTAACCCTATGAAATATATAGCTTCTAAACATATTACAACCCTATTATCATCTCAAAGATCATCATCCAAGAGCACTAAAAGAGAAAAACAACTAGGGTTGCGTAACTAAGCTTGAAGATCCTGTTTCAAGGAAATTCCTCCGTCAGTCATCAAGAATCTTCCTTCTAAGGTATGTGTGAGTTGATTCGCGGACTCCTTTCGTCCATGAAGCTTAAGAACCATCTTCTAAATTTTGTATCATGATGTTTATATTGTTGGCGGTTGATGTTCATATGGTTGGAGTTTGATGATGCCTAAGATGGGATCTTTGTATGTTTATTGTGAGGATATGGTGGTATTTAACGTATAAATATGTGAAATTGGTGGTTGAATATTTGTAATCTTGATGAATCCACCTATGCCTAAGATGTGCATGTAAGGTGTTTTTTATTTTGAATGTGGTTTTGTTGGTCACTTAGTCACTTGAAAATGGTTAAATGTAGGAACTTTAAAGGGAATTTTGTATTTTGAATGTGATTTGGCTGGTGATTTAGTTACTTGAACAAGGTTAAGTGTAGAGACTTTAAACGGGATTTTTTGTTTTGAATGTGGTTTGATTTTGATACTTAGTCACTTGAAATTAGTTAAGTGTAGGAACTTTAAAGGAGATTTTTTGTTTTGAATGTTGGTTGATTTTGATACATAGTCGCTTAAAAATGGTTAAGTGTAGGGACTTTATAGGGAATTATGTGTTTTGAATGTGGTTTGATAGGTGACTTTGTTCTTTGAAAATCCTTATGTGCAGGAAATTTAAAGAGAATTTTTGTTTTGAATGTGGTTTTGTTTTGATACTTAGTCACATGAAAATGGTTAAGTGTAGAGACTTTAAAGGAAATTTTGGTTTTTTAATTTGGTTTGGTTGTGATTCTTAGTCACTTAAAAGTGGTTAAGTATAGGGACTTTAAATGGGAGTTTTTGTTTTGAATGTGGTTTTGTGGGTGAGTTAGTTACTTAAAAATGGTTAAGTGTCGGGATTTAAAATGGTTAAGTGTAGGAACTTTAAAGGTTTTTTTTTGTTTTGAATGTGGTTTTGTTTTGATACTTAGTCACTTAAAAATGGTTAAGTGTAGGGACTTAAAAGGGAATTTTTTGTTCTGAATGTGATTTGGTTTTGATACTTAGTCACTTATAAATGGTTAAGTGTAGGGACTTTAAAGGAAATTTTGTGTTTTCAATGTGGTTTGGTGGCTGACATAGTTACTTGAAAATTGTTATGTGTAGGGACTTTAATCGGGATTTTTTTATGTTGAATGTGGTTTGGTTTGATACTTAGTCACTTGAAAATGGTTAAGTGTACAGACTTTAAAGAGGATTTTTTGTTTTAAATGTGGTTCGGTTTTGACACTTAGTCACTTGAAAATGGTTAAGTGTAGAGAATTTTTTGTTTTAAATGTGGTTTGGTTTTGATACTTAGTCACTTGAAAATGGTTAAGTGTAGAGACTTTAAAGAGGATTTTTTGTTTTAAATGTGGTTTGGTTTTGATACTTAGTCACTTGAAAATGGTTAAGTATAGGGACTTTAAAGGGGACATTTTATCTTGAATGTGGTTTGGTAGGCGAATTAGTTACACGAAAATGGTTAAGTGTAGAGACTTTAAAGGAGATTTTTTGTTTTGAATGTGGTTTTATTTTGATACCTAGTCACATTAAAATGGATAAGTGAAGGGACTTGAAAGGAGATTTTGAGTTTTGAATGTGGTTAGGTTTTACACTTAGTCAATTGTAAATGGTTATGTGAAGGGACATTAAAGGGGATTTTTGTTGTGATTCTTTTTCACTTGAAAATGGTTAAGTGTTGTGACTTTAAGGGAATTTTTTGTTTTGAATGTTGGTTGGTTTTCATATTTAGTCACTTAAAATTGGTGAAGTGTAAAGACTTTAAAGGAGATTTTGGGTTTTAAATGTAGTTTGGTTTTGATACTTAGTTACTTGAAAATGGTTAAGTGTAGGAACTTTAAAGGGGATTTTATGTTTTTAATGTGGTTTGGTTTGGATACTTAATCACTTAAAAATGGTTGAGTGTAGGGACTTTAAAGTGGAATTTGTTTAATGTGGTTTGGTTTTGATACTTCGTCACTCTAAAATTGTTAAGTGTAGGTACTTTAAAGGGAAATTTTAGTGTTGAATGTTGTTTGGACTTTAACGAGAATTTTTTGTTTTGAAAATGGTTAAGTGTAGGGACTTTATAGGGTTTTTTTTTGTTTTGAATGTGATTTGGTTTGATACTTAGTCACTTGAAATTGGTTAAGGGTAGCAACTTTAAAGGAAATTTTTTGTTTTGAATGGTTGTGTTGGTGACTTTGTTACTTGAAAATGGTTAAGTGTAGGAAATTTAATGTGGATTTTCTTATTTTGAATGTGGTTTGGTTTTGATACTTAGTCACTTGAAGATGGTTAAGTTTAGAAACTTTTAAGAGGATTTTTTGTTTTGAATGTGGTTTGATTTTGATTCTTAGTCACTTGAAAATTGTTCAGTGTACAGACTTTAAAGGAAATTTTATGTTTTGAATGTGGTTTGGTTTGTATACTTAGTCACTTGAATATGGTTAAGTGTAGGGACTTTAAAGGGGATTTTTTTTAATGTGGTCTAGTTTTGACACTTAGTCAATTGAATGTGGTTAAGTGTAGTAATTTTAATGGGGATTTTATGTTTTGAATGTTGTTTGATTTGGATACTTAATCACTTGAAAATGGTTAAGTGTAGGGACTTTAAAGGATATTTTTTTTTATGTGGTTTGCTTTTTATACGTAGTCACTTGAAAATTGTTAAGTGTAGGTACTTGAAAGGAATTTTTAGTGTAGAAGGTGGTTTGGTTGGTTAATTAGTAACTTGAAAATGGTTAAGTGTTGGGACTTTAAAGGGGATTTTTTATTTTGAATGTTGTTTTGTTGGTGACTTGGTCACTTGGAAATGGCTAAGTGTAGGGACTTTAAATGGGATTTTGTGTTTTCAATATGGTTTGGTTGGTGAATTACTTACTTGAAAATGGTTAAGTTAAGGGACTTCAAAGAGTTTTTTTTTGTTTTGAATGGATTTTGATTGGTGACTTAGTCACATGCAAATAGTTTGGAATAGGGACTGTAAAGGGAATTTTTTTTTTCGTATGTGGTTTGGTTGGTGACATAGTCCCTTGAAAATGGTTAAATATAGGGACTTTAAAGGGGATTTTGTCTTTGGAATGTGGTTTGGTTGGTGATTTAGTTACTTGATGATGTTTAAGTTTAGGGACTTTAAAGGCGATTTTTGGTTTTGAATGTGGTTTGGTTTTGATACTTAGTTACTTGAAATTGGTTAAGTGTAGGAACTTTAAAGAGGATTTTTTTTTGAATGTGGTTTGGTTGGTGACTGAGTTACTTGAAAATGGTTAAGTGAAATGACTTTAAAGGAGATTTTTTGTTTTGAATGTGGTTTTGGTTTTGATACTTAGTCACTTCAAAATGGTTAAGTGTAGGGACCTAAAAGGAGATTTTTTCTGTTGAATGTGGTTTGGTTTTGATACTTAGTCACTAAGTGTAGAGACTTTAAAAGAGATTTGGTGTTATAAATGTGGTTACGTTTTGATACTTAGTCACTTGAAAATGGTTAAGTGTGGAGACTTTAAAGTAAATTTTTTGTTTTGAATGTGGTTTTGTTGATGACTTAGTTACTTGAAAACGGTTAAATGAAGGGACTTTAAAGGAGATTTTTTGTTTTGAATGTGGTTTGGTTTTGATACTTAGTCACTTCAAAGTGGTTAAGTGTAGGGACTTTAAAGGAGATTTTTTGTTTTGAAAGTGGTTTTGTTTTGATACTTCGTTACTTGAAAATGGTTCAGTGTAAGGACTTGAAAGGGGATTTTTTGTTTTGAATGCAGTTTTGTTTTGATACATAGTCAACTGAAAATGGTTAAGTCTTGTGAATTTAAACAGAATTTTTTGTTTTAAATTTGGTTTGGTTTTGAGACTTTAAACGAAATTTTTTATTTTGACCATGGTTATGTTTTGGTACTTAGTCACATTAAAATGGTTAAGTGTAGGGACTTTAAATAGAATTTTTGGTTTTGAATGTGGTTTTGTTTTGATACTTAGTCACTTGAAAATGGTTAAGTGTAGAGACATTAAAGGAAATTTTGGTTTTGATTATTAGTTATTTGAAAATGGTTAAGTGTAGTGATTTTAAAGGGAATTTTTTATTTTTAATTTGGTTTGGTTGTGATACTTAGTCACTAAAAAGTGGTTAAGTATAGGGACTTTAAATGGTAGTTTTTCTTTTGAATGTGGTTTTGTTGGTGAGTTAGTTACTTAAAAATGGTCAAGTGCAGGGATTTTAAATTGGTTAAGTGTAGGAACTTTAAAGGGGGTTTTTTGTTTTGAATGTGGTTTGGTTTTGATACTTAGTCACTTAATAATGGTTAAGTGTAGAGACTTAAAAGGGAATTTTTTGTTCAGAATGTGATTTGGTTTTGATACTTAGTTACTTGAAATTGGCTAAGTGTACGAACTTTAAAGAGGAGATTTTTTTTTGAATGTGGTTTGGTTTTGATACTTAGTCACTTATAAATAATTAAGTGTAGGAACTTTAATGGAAATTTTGTGTTTTGAATGTGGTTTGGTGGATGACTTAGTTACTTGAAAATTGTTAAGTGTAGGGAGTTTAATGGGGATTTTTTTATGTTGAATGTGGTTTGGTTTTGATAGTTAGTCACTTGAAAATGGTTGTGTAGAGACTTTAAAGAGGATTTTTTTGTTTTAAATGTGGTTTGGTTTTGATACTTAGTCACTTGAAAATTGTTAAGTGTAGGGACTTTAAAGGGGTTTATTTTGTTTTGAATGTGATTTGGTTTGATACTTAGTCACTTGAAATTGGTTAAGGGTAGGAACGTTAAAGGAAATTTTTTGTTTTGAATGTGGTTTGGTTGGTGACTTTGTTACTTGAAGATGGTTAAGTGTAGGAAATTTAAAGGGGATTTTCTTATTTTGAATGTGGTTTGGTTTTGATACTTAGTCACTTGAAGATGGTTAAGTTTAGAAACTTTTAAGAGAATTTTTTGTTTTGAATGTGGTTTGATTTTGATTCTTAGTTACTTGAACATTGTTCAGTGTAGGGACTTTAAAGCAAGTTTTGTGTTTTGAATGTGGTTTGGTTTGGATACTTAGTCACTTGAATATGGTTAAGTGTAGAGACTTTAAAGGGGATTTTTTTTTAATGTGGTCTAGTTTTGACACTTAGTCAACTGAAAGTGGTTAAGTGTAGTAATTTTAATGGGGATTTTATGTTTTGAATGTTGTTTGATTTGGATACTTAGTCACTTGAAAATTGTTAAGTGTAGGGACTTTAAAGGGTATTTTTTTTATGTGGTTTGGTTTTGATACGGAGTGTAGGTACTTTAAAGGGGATTTTTAGTGTAGAAGATGGTTTGGTTGGTTAATTAGTAACTTTAAAATGGTTTAGTGTTGGGACTTTAAAGGGGATTTCTTATTTTGAATGTTGTTTGGTTGATGTCTTGGTCACTTGGAAATGGTTAAGTGTAGGGACTTTAAATGGGATTTTGTATTTTGAATGTGGTTTGGTTGGTGAATTATTTACTTGAAAATGGTTAAGTTAAGGGACTTCAAAGAGTTTTTTTTTTGTTTCTAATTGAGTTTGGTTGGTGACTTAGCCACATGAAAATAGTATGGAATAGGAACTGTCAAGGGAATTGTTTTTTTCGTATGTGGTTTGGTTGATGACTTAGTCCCTTGAAAATGGTTAAATATCGGGACTTTAAAGGGGATTTTGTCTTTTAAATGTGGTTTGGTTGGTGATTTAGTTATTTGAAAATGGTTAAGTTTAGGGATTTTAAAGACGATTTTTGGTTTTGAATGTTGTTTGGTTTTGATACTTAGTTACTCGAAATTAGTTAAGTGTAGAAACTTTGAAGAGGATTTTTTTTTTTAATGTGGTTTGGTTGGTGACTTAGTTACTTGAAATTGGTTAAGTGTAAGGACTTTAAAGGAGATTTTTTGTTTTCAATGTGGTTTTGGTTTTGTCACTTTAACATTTCAAAATGTTTACGTGTAGGGACCTTAAAGGGGATTTTTTCTGTTGAATGTGGTTTTGTTTTGATACTTAGTAACTAAGTGTAGAGACTTTAAAAGAGATTTTATGTTATAAATGTGGTTACGTTTTGATAGTTAGTCATTTGAAAATGGTTAAGTGTGGAGATTTTAAAGTAAATTTTTTGTTTTGAATGTGTTTTGTTGATGACTTAGTTACTTGAAAACGGTTAAGTGCAGGGAATTTGAAGGAGATTTTTTGTTTTGAATGTGGTTTGGTTTTGATACTTAGTCACTTGAAAGTGGTTAAGTGTAGGGACTTTAAAGGAGATTTTTTGTTTTGAAAGTGGTTTTGTTTTGATACTTCGTAACTTGAAAATGGTTAAGTGTAAGGACTTGAAAGGAGATTTTTTGTTTTGAATGCGGTTTTGTTTTGATACATAGTCAACTGAAAATGGTTAAGTCTTGTGAATTTAAACAGAATTCTTTGTTTTAAATTTGGTTTGGTTTTGAGACTTTAAACGAAATTTTTTATTTTGACCATGGTTATGTTTTGGTACTTAGTCACATTTAAATGGTTAAGTGTAGGGACTTTAAATAGAATTTTTGGTTTTGAATGTGGTTTTGTTTTGATACTTAGTCACTTGAAAATGGTTAAGTGTAGAGACATTAAAGGAAATTTTGGTTTTGATTATTAGTTACTTGAAAATGGTTAAGTGTAGTGATTTTAAAGGGAATTTTTTATTTTTAATTTGGTTTGGTTGTGATACTTAGTCACTAAAAAGTGGTTAAGTATAGGGACTTTAAATGGTAGTTTTTCTTTTGAATGTGGTTTTGTTGGTGAGTTAGTTACTTAAAAATGGTCAAGTGCAGGGATTTTAAATTGGTTAAGTGTAGGAACTTTAAAGGGGGTTTTTTGTTTTGAATGTGGTTTGGTTTTGATACTTAGTCACTTAATAATGGTTAAGTGTACGGACTTAAAAGCGAATTTTTTGTTCAGAATGTGATTTGGTTTTGATACTTAGTTACTTGAAATTGGCTAAGTGTAAGAACTTTAAAGAGGATAGTTTGTTTTGAATGTGGTTTGGTTTTGATACTTAGTCACTTATAAATAATTAAGTGTAGGGACTTTACTGGAAATTTTGTGTTTTGAATGTGGTTTGGTGGCTGACTTAGTTACTTGAAAATTGTTAAGTGTAGGGACTTTCATGGGGATTTTTTTATGTTGAATGTGGTTTGGTTTTGATAGTTAGTCACTTGAAAATGGTTAAGTGTAGAGACTTTAAAGAGGATTTTTTGTTTTAAATGTGGTTTGGTTATGATACTTAGTCACTTGAAAATTGTTCAGTGTAGGGACTTTAAAGGGGTTTATTTTGTTTTGAATGTGATTTGGTTTGATACTTAGTCACTTGAAATTGGTTAAGGGTAGGAACGTTAAAGGAAATTTTTTGTTTTGAATGTGGTTTGGTTAGTGACTTTGTTACTTGAATATGGTTAAGTGTAGGAAATTTAAAGGGGATTTTCTTATTTTGAATGTGGTTTGGTTTTGATACTTAGTCACTTGAAGATGGTTAAGTTTAGAAACTTTTAAGAGAATTTTTTGTTTTGAATGTGGTTTGATTTTGATTCTTAGTTACTTGAATATTGTTCAGTGTAGGGACTTTAAAGGAAGTTTTGTGTTTTGAATGGGGTTTGGTTTGGATACTTAGTCACTTGAATATGGTTAAGTGTAGAGACTTTAAAGGGGATTTTTTTTAATGTGGTCTAGTTTTGACACTTAGTCAACTGAAAGTGGTTAAGTGTAGTAATTTTAATGGGGATTTTATGTTTTGAATGTTGTTTGATTTGGATACTTAGTCACTTGAAAATTGTTAAGTGTAGGGACTTTAAAGGGTATTTTTTTTTATGTGGTTTGGTTTTGATACGTAGTCACTTGAAAATTGTTAAGTGTAGGTGCTTTAAAGGGGATTTTTAGTTTAGAAGATGGTTTGGTTGGTTAATTAATAACTTGAAAATGGTTAAGTGTTGGTACTTTAAAGGGGATTTCTTATTTTAAATGTTGTTTGGTTGATGTCTTGGTCACTTGGAAACGGTTAAGTGTAGGGACTTTAAATGGGATTTTGTGTTTTGAATGTGGTTTGGTTGGTGAATTATTTACTTGAAAATGGTTAAGTTAAGGGACTTCAAAGAGTTTTTTTTTGTTTTGAATTGAGTTTGGTTGGTCACTTAGTCACATGAAAATAGTATGGAATAGGAACTGTAAAGGGAATTTTTTTTTTCGTATGTGGTTTGGTTGGTGACTTAGTCCCTTGAAAATGGTTAAATATCAGGACTTTAAAGGAGATTTTGTCTTTTGAATGTGGTTTTGTTTGTGATTTAGTTATTTGAAAATGGTTATGTTTAGGGACTTTAAAGACAATTTTTGGTTTTGAATGTGGTTTGGTTTTGATACTTAGTTACTTGAAATTAGTTAAGTGTAGGAACTTGGAAGAGGATTTTTTTTTGAATGTGGTTTGGTTGGTGACTTGGTTACTTGAAAATGGTTAAGTGTAAGGACTTTAAAGGAGATTTTTTGTTTTGAATGTGGTTTTGGTTTTGTCACTTTGACACTTCAAAATACTTACGTGTAGGGACCTAAAAGGCGATTTTTTCTGTTTAATGTGGTTTGGTTTTGATACTTAGTCACTAAGTGTAGAGACTTTAAAAGAGATTTTGTGTTATAAATGTGGTTACGTTTTGATACTTAGTCATTTAAAAATGGTTAAGTGTGGAGATTTAAAAGTAAATTTTTTGTTTTGAATGTGGTTTTGTTGATGACTTAGTTACTTGAAAACGGGTAAGTGCAGGGAATTTAAAGGGGATTTTTTGTTTTGAATGTGGTTTGGTTTTATTACTTAGTCACTTGAAAGTGGTTAAGCGTAGGGACTTTAAAGGAAATTTTTTGTTTTGAAAGTGGTTTTGTTTTGATACTTTGTTACTTGAAAATGGTTAAGTGTAAGGACTTGAAAGGGGATTTTTTGTTTTGAATGCGGTTTTGTTTTGATACATAGTCAATTGAAAAAGGTTAAGTCTTGTGAATTTAAACAGAATTTTTTGTTTTAAATTTGGTTTGGTTTTGAGACTTTAAACGAGATTTTTTCTTTTGACCATGGTTATGTTTTGGTACTTAGTCACATTAAAATGGTTAAGTGTAGGGACTTTAAAGAGAATTTTTGGTTTTGAATGTGGTTTTTTTTTATACATAGTCACTTGAAAATGGTTAAGTGTAGAGACTTTAAAGGGATCTTCTATTTTTAATGTGGTTTTGTGTAATGTGGATTTCTTTTCATACTTAGTCACTTTAAAATGGTTAAGTGTAGGAACTTTAAAGAAGATTTTGTATTTTGAATGTGGTTTGGATTTGATACTTAGTCACTTGAAAATGGTTAAGTGTCAGACTTTAAAGGGGACTTTATGTTTTGAATTTGATTTGGTTTGAAAACTTAGTTACTTGAAAATGATTAAGTGTAGAGACTTTCAAGGGGATTTGTTTTTAGTGCGGTTTAGTTTTGATACTTTGTCAATAGAAAATGGTTAGGTGTAGGGAATTTAAAGGAGATTTTATGGTTTGAATGTGGTTTGATTTGGATACTTATTCACTTGAAACGTGTTAAATGTAGGGACTTTAAAGGAGATTTTTTTTAATGTGGTTTGGTTTTGATACTTAGTCACTTAATAATGATTAAGTGTAGGTACTTTAAAGAGGATTTTTAGTGTTGAAGGTTGTTTGGTTGGTTACTTAGTAACTTGAAAATGGTTATGAGTTGGAACTTTAAAGGGGATTTTTTTTGTTTTGAATGTGGTTTAGTTGGTCACTTAGTCACTTTAAAATGGTTAAGTGTAGGGACTTTAAAGGGGATTTTCTGTATTGAATGTGGTTTGATAGGTGAATTAGTTACTTGAAATTGGTTAAGTTTAGGGATTTCAAAGTGGATTTCGTTATTTTTAATGTGGCCTGGTTGGTGACTTAGTCACTTGAAAAAGGTTAAATATAGGGACTTTTAAGGGGATTTTTTCTTTTGAATGTGGTTCGGTTTGTGACTTAGTTACTTGAAAATGGTTAAGTGTAGGGACTTTAAAGGGGATTTTTTGTTTTGAATGTGGCTTGATTTTGATACTTACTCACTTACAAATATTTTTTGAATGTGGTTGGTTTTTGATACTTGGGGGGGGGGGGGGGGGGGGGCGACCCGGTTCATACCTACTCCGTAGGTGTCGGGGAGGGGGAGACCAAATGGCTTTACCTACGCGTCCTCACCACAGCTTTGCTGAAGGGACGTTTCGAACCCCCAACCTGGCACACCACGGTAAGCAAGCTTACCGCTGATCCAAGGCCGGCCCTCTGGTTTTTGATACTTAGTCACTTAAAAATGTTTAACTATAGGGACTTTAAAGGAAATTTTTTGTTTTGAATGTGGTTTGGTTGGTGAATTAGTTACTTGAAAATGGTTAAGTGTAGGGACTGTAAAGGATATTTTTTTATTTTGAATGTGGTTTGGTTTTAATACTTAGTCACTTTTAAATGGTTACGTGTAGAGACTTTAAAGAAGATTTTTTGTTTTGAATGTGGTTTGATTTTGATACTTAGTCACTAGAAAATGGTTAAGTATAGGGACTTTATAAGGGATTTTTTGTTTTAAATGTGGTTTTGTTGGTTAATTAGTTACGTCAAAATTGTTTAGTGTAGGGACATTAAAGGAGATTTTTTCTTTTGAATGTGGTTTTGTTTTTATACTTAGTCACTTGAAAATGGTTAAGTGTAGGGACTTTAAAGAGGATTTTTTGTTTTGAACGTGGCTTTTTTTTTATACTGAGTTACTTTATAATGGTAAAGTATAGAGACTTTAAAGGGGATGTTGAGTTTTGATTGTTTTTAGGTGAGTGACTTAGTCACTTGAAATTGGTTAAGTCTAGGGACTTTAAACGGAATTTTGGTTTTCATTCCTAGTCACTTAAAAATGGTTAAGTGTAGTGATTTTAAAGAGAATTTTTTTTTTCAATGTTGTTTGGTTGTGATTCTTAGTCACATAAAAATGGTAAGTGTAGAGATTTTAAAGGTGATATTTTACTTTAAATGTGGTTTGGTTGATGACTTATTTACTTGAAAATGGTTAAGTATAAGGAATTTATAGGGGATTTTTTTTTGAATGTGGTTTGGTTGATGACTTAGTTACTTAAAAATGGTTAAGTGGAGGGACTTTAAAGGCGATTTTTTGTTTTGAACGTGGTTTGGTTTTGATACTTAGTCACTTGAAAATTGTTAAGTGTAGGGACTTTAAAGGGGATTTTTTGTTTTGAAAGTTATTTTATTTTGATACTTAGTCACTTGAAAATGGTTAAGTGTAAGGACTTTAAAGGGGATTTTTTGTTTTTAACGCGGTTTTGTTTTTGTACTTAGTCACTTTAAAATGGTTAAGACTAGAAACTTTAAAGGGGATTTTTTGTTTTAAATGTGGTTTGGTTTTGAAACTTAATCACTTAAAAATGATTAAGTGTTCAGACTTTAAACGATATTTTTTCTTTTGACTGTGGTTATGTTTCGATACTTAGTCACATTAAAATAGTTAAGTGTAGGGACTTTAAAGGGGATTTTTTGTTTTGAATGTGGTTTTGTTTTCATACATAGTCAGTTTAAAATGATTAAGTGTAGGAACTTTAATGGGGATTTTTTGCTTTGAATGTGGTTTTCTTTTGACACTTAGTCACTTTAAAATGGTTAAGTGTAGGAACTTTAAAGGGGATTTTGTGTTTTGAATGTGGTTTGGTTTGGATACCTAGTCACTTTAAAATGATTAAGTGTAGAGACTTTAAAGAGTATTTTTTTTAAGCGGTTTAGTTTTGATGCTTTGTCAATTGAAAATGATTAAGTGTGGAGAATTTAAAGGGGATTTTATGTTTTGAATGTGGTTTGATTTTGATACTTATTCACTTGAAAAAGGTTAAGTGAAGGGACTTTTAAGGGGATTTTTAGTGTTGAATGTGGTTTGGTTGGTGACTTAGTCCCTTGAAAATGGTTAAGTGCTAGGACTTTAAAGGCGATTTTTTATTTTCAATGTGGTTTTGTTGGTCACTTAGTCACTTGAAAATGGTTAAGTGTAGGAACTTTAAAGGAGATTTTGTATTTTGAATGTGATTTGGTTGGTGATTTAGTTACTTGAACATGGTTAAGTGTAGGGACTTTAAAGGGGATTTTTTGTTTTGAATGTAGTTTGATTTTGATACTTAGTCACTTGAAATTAGTTAAGTGTAGGAACTTTAAAGGAGATTTTTTCTTTTGAATGTGGTTTAGTTTTGATACTTACTCACTTAAAAATGGTTAAGTGTAGGGACTTTAAAGGGAATTATGTGTTTTGAATGTGGTTTTGTTGGTGACTTTGTTATTTGAAAATCGTTATTTGTAGAAATTTAAAGAGAATTTTTGTTTTGATTGTGGTTTTGTTTTGATACTTAGTCACTTGAAAATGGTTAAGTGTAGGTACTTTAAAGGAAATTTTGGTTTTGATTATTAGTCACAAGAAAATGGTTAAGTGTAGTGATTTTAAAGGAAATTTTTTATTTTTAATTTGGTTTGGTTTTGATACTTAGTCACTTAAAAGTGGTTAAGTATAGAGACTTTAATTGTGATATTTTGTTTTTGAATGTGGTTTGGTTAGTGAGTTAGTTTCTTAAAATTTATTAAGTCCAGGGATTTCATATGCGATTTTTTGCTTTGAATGTTGTTTGATTTGATACTTATTCCCTTGAAATTGGTTAAGTGTGGGAACTTTAATGGGTTTTTTTTGTTTTGAATATGGTTTGGTTTTGATACTTAGTCACTTCATAATGGTTAAATGTAGGAACTTTAATTCTTTTGAATGTGGTTTGGTCTTGATACTTAGTTACTTTAAAATGGTTAAATGTAGAAAATTTAAAAGAGATTTTGTATTTTAAATGGGGCTTCGTTTTGATACTTAGTCACTTGAAAATGGTTAAGTGTAGAGACTTTAAAGGGATTTTCATTTTTAAATGTGGTTTTGTGTAATGTAGTTTTCTTTTGATACTTAGTCACTTTAAAATGGTTAAGCGTAGGAACTTTAAAGAAGATTTTGTGTTTTGAATGTGGTTTTGTTTTGATACTTAGTCACTTAAAAATGGTTAAGTGTGGGGACTTTAAAGGGGATTTTATGTTTTGAATGTGATTTGGTTTGAAAATTTAGTCACTTGAAAATGATAAAGTGTAGAGACTTTCAAGGGGATTTTTTATTAATGCGGTTTAGTTTTGATACTTTGTCAATATAAAATAGTTAAGTGCAGGTAATTTAAAGGGGATTTTATGGTTTGAATGTGGTTTGATTTGGATACTTATTCACTTGAAAAGGGTTAAGTGTTGGGACTTTAAGGATGATTTTTTTAAAATGTTGTTTGGTTTTGATACTTAGTCACTTGAAAATGGTTAAGTGTAGAGACTTTAAAGAGATATTCTATTTTTAATGTGGTTTTGTGTAATTTTGTTTTCTTTTGATACTTAATCACTTTAAAATGGTTAAGTGTAGGAAGTTGAAAGGAGATTTTGTGTTTTGAATGTGGTTTGGTTTTGATACTTAGTCACTTGAAAATGGTTAAGTGTGGGGACTTTAAAGGGAATTTATATTTTGAATGTGATTTGGTTTGAAAACTTAGTCACTTGAAAATGATAAAGTGTAGAGACTTTCGAAGGAATTTTTTTTTTAATGCCGTCTAGTTTTGATACTTTGTCAATTGAAAATACTTAAGTGTAGGGAATTTAAAGGGGATTATATGGTTTGAATGTGATTTGATTTGGATACTTATTCACTTGAAAAGGTTTAAGTGTAGGGACTTTAAGGATGTTTTTTTTTAAATGTCGTTTGGTTTTGATACTTAGTCACTTGAAAATGGTTAAGTGTAGAGACTTTAAAGGGATTTTCTATTTTTAATGTGGTTTTGTGTAATGTGGTTTCCTTTTGATACTTAGTCACTTTAAAATGGTTAAGTGTAGGAACCTTAAAAGAGTTTGTGTTTTGAATGTGGTTTGGTTTTGATACTTAGTCACATGAAAATGGTTAAGTGTGGGGACTTTAAAGGGGATTTTATCTTTTGAATGTGATTTGGTTTGAAAATTTAGTCACTTGAAAATGATTAAGTGTAGAGACTTTCGAAGGGATTTTATTTTAATGCGGTTTAGTTTTGATACTTTGTCAATTGAAAATAGTTAAGTGTAGGAAATTTAGAGGTGATTTTACGGTTTGAATGTGGTTTGATTTGGATACTTATTCACTTGAAAAGGGTTAAGTGTAGGGACTTTAAAGTTGATTTTTTTTAAATATGGTTTGGTTTTGATACTTAGTCACTTGAAAATGGTTAATTCTAGCGATTTTAAAGGGATTTTCTATTTTTAATGTGGTTTTGTGTAATGTGGTTTTCTTTTGATACTTAGTCACTTTAAAATGGTTAAGTGTAGGAACTTTAAAGGATATTTTGTGTTTTGAATGTGGTTTGGTTTTGATACTTAGTCACTTGAAAATGGTCAAGTGTGGGGACTTTAAAGGGGATTTTATGTTTTGAATGTGATTTGGTTTGAAAACTTAGTCACTTTAAAATGATGAAGTGTAGTGACTTTCAAGGGATTTTTTTTTAATGCGGTTTAGTTTTGATACTTTGTCAATTTAAAATAGTTAAGTGTAGGGAATTTAAAGGGGATTTTACGGTTTGAATGTGGTTTGATTTGGATACTTATTCACTTGAAAAGAGTTAAGTGTAGGGACTTTAAAGAAGATTTTTTTTAAATGTAGTGTAGGTACTTTTAAGGGGATTTTTAGTGTTGAATGTTGTTTGGTTGGTTACTTAGTCACTTGAAAATTGCTAAGCGTTGGGACTTTAAAGGGGATTTTTTTGTTTTGAATGTGGTTTTGTTGGTCACTTAGTCACTAGAAAATGGTTAAGTGTAGGGACTTTAAAGAGGATTTTCTGAATTGAATGTGGTTTGGTAGGTGAATTAGTTACTTGAAATTGCTTAAGTTTAGGGACTTCAAAGGGGATTTCTTTATTTTTGATGTGGCTTGGTTCGTGACTTAGTAACTTGAAAAAGGTTAAATATAGGGACTTTTAAGGGGATTTTGTCTTTTGAATGTGGTTTTATTTGTGACTTAGTTACTTGAAACTGGTTACGTGTAGAGTCTTTAAAGTAGATTTTTTGTTTTGAATGTGATTTGATTTTGATACTTAGTTACTTGAAATTAGTGGTTAGGTTGTATTATACTTAGTCACTTAAAAATGGTTAAGTGTAGGAACTTTAATGGGGATTTTGTGTTTTGAATGTGGTTTGGTTTTAATACATAGTCAATTGAAAATTGTTAAGTGTAGGGACTTTAAAGGGATTTTATGTTTTGAATGTGGTTTGGTATGGATACTTAGTCACTTGAAAATGATTAAGTGTAGACAATTTAAAGAAGATTTTTATTTAATGCGATTTAGTTTTGATACTTAGTCAATTTGAAATGGCTAAGTGTAGGGAATTTAACGGGGATTTTATGTTTTTAATGTGGTATGATTTGGATACTTATTCACTTAAAAAGGGTTAAGTGTAGGGACTTTAAAGGTTTTTTTTTTGTTTTGAAAGTGGTTTTGACTTGATACTTAGTTACTTTAAAATTGTTAAGTGAAGGGACTTTAAAGGGGATTTTGAGTTTTAAATGTTGTTAGGTTTGACACTTAGTCACTTGAAAATGGTTAAGTGTAGGAACTTTAAATGAAATTTTGGTTTTGATGCTTAGTCACTTAAAAATAGATAAGTTTAGTGATTTTAAAGTGTATTTTTTTTTTGAATGTGGTTTGGTTGTGATACTTAGTCACTTAAAAATGGTTAAGTGTAGAGACTTTAAAGGAGATTTTTTATTTTAAATGTGGTTTGGTTGGTGACTTAGTTAACTGAAAATGGTTAAGTGTAAGGACTTAAAAGGAGATTTTTTTTTTTGAATGTGGCTTGGTTTTGATACTTAGTCCCTTCAGAATGGTTAAGTGTAGGGATATTAAAGTAGATTTTTTGTTTTGAATGTTGTTTTGTTTGGTTGGTGATTTAGTTACTTGAAAATGGTTACGTGTAGAGTCTTTAAAGTAGATTTTTTGTTTTGAATGTTGTTTGGTTTTGATACCTAGTCACTTGAAATTGCTTAAATGTAGGGAATCAAAAAGGGAAATTTTTTGTTTTGAATGTGGTTTGGTTTTTATACTTAGTCACCTGAAAACGGTTAAGTGTAGGGACTTTTAAGAGAATTTTTTGTTTTGAATGTGGTTTGGTTGGTGACTTAGTTACTTGTAAATGAGTTACATGTAGGGTCTTTTTAGGATATATTTTTGTTTTGAATGTGGTTTGGTTTTGATACTTAGTCACTTCAAATTGGTTAAATGTAGGAACTTTAAAGGAAATTTTTTGTTTTGAATGTGGTTTGGTTTTGTTGGGAACTTAGTTACTTGAATAAGGTTAAGTGTAGGAACTTTAATGAGGATTTTGTGTTTTGAATGTCATTTGGTTAGTGGCATAGATATTTGAAAATGTTTAAGTGTAGGGACTTTAAAGAGGATTTTTTGTTCTGTATGTGGTTTTGTTTTTTACTTAGTTACGTGAAAATGGTAATGTGTAGGGACATCAAAGGAAATATTTTGTTTTGAATGTGGTTTGGTTTTGATACTTAGTCACTTGAAGTTGGTTAAGTATAGGGACTTTAAAGGGAATTTTTTGTTTTGAATGTGGTTAGGTTTGTGACTTCGTCTCTTGGAAATGCTTAAGTATATGGACTTTAAAGGGGATTTTGAGTTTTGAATGCAGTTTGGTTTGAGAATTATCACTTGAAAATGGTTTAATTGTAGGAACTTTAAAGGTGATTTTGTGTTTAGAATATGTTTTGGTTCGTGACTTAATTACTTGAAAATGGTTAAGTGTACGGAATTTAAAGAGGATTTTTTGTTTTGAATGTTCTTCTGTTAATGACTTAGATACTTGAAAATGGTTAAGTGTAGAGCCTTTAAAGGTTTTTTTTGTTCTAAATGTGGTTTTATTTTGATATTTAGTCACTTGAAAATGCTTAAGTGTAGGGACTTTAAAGGGGAATTTTGGTTTTGAATGTGATTTTGTTTTGATACTTAGTCACGTGAAAATTGTAAATTGTAGGTGTTTTAATGGGGATTTTTTTTGTTTAGAATGTGGTTTTGTTTTAATATTTAATCACTTCAAAATGGTAAAGTGTTGGGATTTTAAAGGGGATTTGAAGTTTTGAATGTGGTTTGGATGGTGACTTAGTCACTTGAAAATTGTTAGGTGTAGGGACCTTAATGGGGATTTGTGTTTTGAATGTGGTTTGGTTAGTGATTCAGTTACTTCAAAATTTTTATATGTAGGGTCTGTTGAGGAGATTTTTTGTTTTGAATGTGGTTTGGTTTTTATACATAGTCACTTGACATTGGTTAAGTGTTGGAACTTTAAAGGAAATTTTTTGTTTTGAATGTGGTTTGATTTTGATACTTAGTCACTTGAAAATGGTCAAGTGTAGGGACTTTTAAGAGAATTTTTTGTTTTGTATGTGGTTAGGTTTTTGACTTAATCACTTGGAAATAGTTAAGTGGAGGGACTTTAAGGGGAATTTTGTGTTTTGAATGTGTTTTGGTTGGTGAATAGTCACTTCATAATGGTTAAGGGTAGGAACATTAAAGGTGATTTTGTGTTTTGAATGTGGTTTGGTTACTGACTTAGTTACTTGAAAATGGTTAAGTGTAGGAACTATAAAGGTTTTTTTTTTGGTTTGAATATGGTTTTTTTTTTATACTTAGTCACATGAAGATGGTTAAGTGTAGGGATTTTAAAGGGGATTTATTGTTTTGAATATGGTTTTGTTTTGATACTTAGTCACTTCAAAATGGTTTAGAGTAGAGACTTTAAAGGGGATTTGATGTTTTGAATGTGGTTTGGTTGGTGATTTAGTTACTTGAAAATGGTAACGTGTAGGGTCTTTAAAGTAGATTTTTTGTTTTGAATGTTGTTTGGTTTTGATACTTAGTAACTTGAAAATGATTATGTGTAGGGACTTTAAATGGAATTTTATGTTTTGAATGTAGTTTTGTTTTAATACATAGTCACTTCAAAATTGTTAAGTGTAGGGAGTTTAAATGGGATTTTATGTTTTGAATGTGGTTAGGTTTGGATACTTAGTCACTTAAAAAGGATTAAGTGTAGACACTTTAAAGAAGATTTTTTTTTAATGCGATTTAGTTTTGATACTTAGTCAATTGAAAATGGTTAAGTGTAGGGAATTTAACGGGAGTTTTATGTTTTGAAAGTGGTATGATTTCAATACTTATTCAATTGAAAAGGGTTAAGTGTAGAGACTTTAAATTTGTTTTGAAAGTTGTTTTGTCTTGATACTTAGTCGCTTTGAAATTGTTAAGTGAAGGGTGTTTAAAGGGGATTTTGAGTTTTAAATGTTGTTAGGTTTGAGGCTTAGTCACTTGAAAATGGTTAAGTGTAGGAACTTTAAAGAAAACTTTGGTTTTGATTCTTAGTCACTTAAAAATGGATAAGTGTAGTTATTTTAAAGTGTATTTTTTTTTTTTGAATGTGGTTTGGTTATGATACTTAGTCACTTGAAAATGGTTAAGTGTTGAGACTTTAAAGGAGATTTTTTATTTTAAAAGTGGTTTGGTTGGTGACTTAGTTACTTGAAAATGGTTAAGTGTAAGGACTTTAAAAGAGATTTTTTGTTTTAAATGTGGTTTGGCA
This sequence comes from Capsicum baccatum var. pendulum, assembly GCA_030864225.1. Lineage (NCBI taxonomy): Eukaryota > Viridiplantae > Streptophyta > Magnoliopsida > Solanales > Solanaceae > Capsicum > Capsicum baccatum. The sequence goes on from CM061550.1 coordinate 60,526,921, forward strand.
TTGATACTCAGTCACTTCAAAATGGTTAGGTGTAGGGACTTAAATGGGGATTTTTTCTTTTGAATGTGGTTTGATTTTTGATACTTAGTCACTTAAAAATGGTTAAGTGTAGAGACTTTAAAGTGAATTTTTTGTTTTGAATATCGTTTGGTTTTGATACTTAGACACCTGAAAGTGCTTAAGTGTAGGGACTTCAAATGAGATTTTTTATTTTGAATGTTGTTTGGTTGATGACTTAGTTACTTGAAAACAGTTAAGTGCAGGAACTTTAAAGGGGATTTTTTTATTTTGAATGTGGTTTGGTTTTTGATACTTAGACACTTGAAAATGGTTAAGTGTAGGGACTTTAAAGGCGATTCTTTGTTTTAAATGTGGTATGGTTTTGAAACTTAGTCACTTAAAAATGTTTAAGTGTTGAGACTTTAAACGAGATTTTTTCTTTTGAACATGGTTATGTTTTGACACTTAGTCAAATTAAAATGGTTAAGTGTAGTGACTTTAAAGGGAATTTTTGGTCTTGAATGTGGTTTTTTTTTTATACATAGTCACATGAAAATGGTTAAGTGTAGCGACTTTAAAGGGATTTTCTATTTTTAATGTAGTTTTGTGTAATGTGGTTTTCTTTTGATACTTAGTCACTTTAAAATGGTTAAGTGTAGCAATTTTAAAGGTGATTTTGTGTATTGAATCTGGTTTGGTTTTGATACTTAGTCACTTGAAAATGGTTAAGTGTAGAGACTTTAAAGAGGATTTTCTGAATTGAATGTGGTTTGGTAGGTGAATTAGTTACTTGAAATTGGTTAAGTTTAGGGACTTTAAAGGGGAGTTTTTTTATTTTTGATGTGGCTTGGTTGGTGACTTAGTAAAAGTTAAATATAGTAACTTTTAATGGGATTTTGTCTTTTGAATGTGGTTTTGTTTGTCACATAGTTATTTGAATATGGTTAAGTGTAGGGATTTTAAAGGGGATTTTTTGTTTTGAATGTGGTTTGATTTTGATACTTAGTCACTTGAAATTAGTTACATGTAGGAACTTTAATGGAATTTTTTTGTATTGAATGTGGTTAGGTTTTTGTTACTTAGTCACTTAAAAATTGTTAGGTGTAGGAACTTTAAAGGGGATTTTGTGTGTTGAATGTGGTTTCGTTTTAATACATAGACAATTGATAATTGTTAAGTGTTGGGACTTTAAAGGGGATTTTATGTTTTGAATGTGGTTTGGTTTGGACTACTTAGTCACTTGAAAATGATTAAGTGTAGATACTTTAAAGAAGATTTTTTTTAGTGCGATTTATTTTTGATACTTAATTGAAAATGGTTAAGTGCAGGGAATTTAACGGGGATTTTATGTTTTGGATGTGGTATGATTTGGATACTTATTCACTTGAAAAGGGTTAAGTGTAGGGACTTTAAAGGGGATTTTGAGTTTTAAATGTTGTTAGGTTTGTGACTTAGTCACTTAAAAATGGTTAAGTGTCGGAACTTTAAATGAAATTTTGGTTTTGATTCTTAGTCACTTGAAAATAGATAAGTGTAGTGATTTTAGAGTGTATTTTTTTTTGAATGTGGTTTGGTTGTGATGCTTAGTCACTTAAAAATGGTTAAGTGTAGAGACTTTAAAGAAGATTTTTTATTTAAAATGTGGTTTGGTTTTGATACTTAGTCAATTCAAAATGGGTAAGTGTAGGGACATAAAAGAGGATTTTTTCTTCTGAATGTAGTTTGGTTTTGATACTTAGTTACTCGAAAATGGTTAAGTGTAGAGTCTTTAAAAGATATTTTGTGTTTTAAATGGGGTTTCGTTTTGATACTTCACCTGAAAGTGGTTAAGTATAGGGACTTTAAATGGGATTTTTTATTTTGAATGTGGTTTGGTTGAGGACTTAGTTATTTGAAAACGGTTAAGTGCAGAAAATTTAAAGGGTATTTTTGGTTTTGAATGTGGTTTAGTTTTGATACTTAATCACTTGAAAATGTTTAAGTGTTGAGACTTTAAACGAGATTTTTTCTTTTGACCATGGTTATGTTTTGATACTTAGTCAAATTAAAATGGTTAAGTGTAGGGACTTTAAATGGAATTATTGGTTTTGAATGTGGTTTTTTTTTTATACATAGTCACTTGAAAATGATTAAGTGTAGACACTTTAAAGGGATTTTCTATTTTTAATGTGGTATTGTGTAATGTGGTTTGGTTTTAATACATAGTCAATTGATAATTGTTAAGTGTAGGAACTTTAAAGGAGATTTTGTGTTTTGTATGTGGTTTGGTTTTGATACTTAGTCACTTGAAAGTGGTTAAGTATGGGCACTTTAAAGGGGATTTTATGTTTTGAATGTTATTTGGTTTGAAAACTTAGTCACTTGAAAATGGTTAAGTGTAGAGACTTTTATGAGGATTTTTTGAATTGAATGTGGCATGGTAGGTGAATTAGTTACTTGAAATAGTTAAGTTTAGGGACTTCAGAGGGGATTTCTTTATTTTTGATGTGGCTTGGTTCGTGACTTAGTAACTTGAAAAAGGTTAAATATAGGGACTTTTAAGGGGATTTTGTCTTTTGAATGTGGTTTTATTTGTGACTTAGTTTCTTGAAAATGGTTAAGTGTAGGGGCTTTACAGGGAATTTTTTGTTTTGAATGTGGCTTGATTTTGATACTTAGTCACTTGAAATTAGTTAAGTGTAGGAACCTTAAAGGGAATTTTTTGTGTTGAATGTGGTTAGGTTTTTGATACTTAGTCACTTAAAAATGGTTAAGTGTAGGAACTTTAAAGCGGATCTTGTGTTTTGAATGTTGTTTGGTTTTAATACATAGTCAATTGTTAATTGTTAAGGGTAGGGACTTTAAAGGGAATTTTATGTTTTGATTGTGGTTTGGTTTGGATACTTAGTCACTTGAAAATGATTATGTTTAGACACTTTAAGGAAGATATTTTTTTAATGCGATTTAGTTTTGATACTTAGTCAATTGAAAATGGTTAAGTGCAGGGAATTTAACGGGGATTTTATGTTTTGGATGTGGTATGATTTGGATACTTATTCACTTGAAAAGGGTTAAGTGTAGGGACTTTAAAGGGTTGTTTTTGCTTTGAAAGTGGTTTGTCTTGATACTTAGTCACTTTAAAATTGTTAAGTGAACGGACTTTACAGGGGATTTTGAATTTTAAATGTTGTTAGGTTTGAGACTTAGTCAGTTGAAAATAGTCAAGTGTAGGAATTTTAAATGAAATTTTGGTTTTGATTCTTAGTCGCTTAAATATAAATAAGTGTAGTGATTTTAAAGTGTATTTTTTTTTTGAATGTGGTTTGGTTGTGATACTTAGTCACTTAAAAATGGTTAGGTGTAGAGACTTTAAAGGAGATTTTTTATTTAAAACGTGGTTTGGTTGGTGACCTAGTTACTCGAAAATGGTTACGTGTAAGGACTTTAAAGGAGATTTTTTGTTTTGAATGTGGTTTGGTTTTGATACTTACTCACTTTAAAATAGTTAAGTGTAGGGACTTAAAAGGGGATTTTTTTCTTTTGAATGTTGTTAGGTTTTGATACTTTGTCAATTGAAAATAGTTAAGTGTAGGGAATTTGAAGGGGATTTTATGGTTTGAATGTGGTTTGATTTGGATACTTATTCACTTGAAAAGGGTTAAGTGTAGGGACTTTAAGGATGATTTTTTTTAAATTTTGTTTGGTTTTGATACTTAGTCACTTGAAAATGGTTAAGTGTAGAGACTTTAAAGGGATTTTCTATTTTTAATGTGGTTTTGTGTAATATGGTTTTCTTTTGATACTTAGTCACTTTAAAATGGTTAAGTGTAGGAACTTTAAAGGAGATTTTGTGTTTTGAATGTGGTTTGGTTTTGATACTTAGTCACTTGAAAATGGTTAAGTGTGGGGACTTTAAAGGGGATTTTATATTTTGAATGTGATTTGGTTTGAAAACTTAGTCAGTTGAAAATGATTAAGTGTAGAAACTTTCAAGGAGATTTTATTTTAATGCGGTTTAGTTTTGATACATTGTCAATTGAAAATAGTTAATTGTAGGAAATTTAAAGGGGATTTTATGGTTTGAATGTGGTTTGATTTGGATACTTATTCACTTGAAAAGAGTTAAGTCTAGAGACTTTAAAGAAGATTTTTTTTTAAATGTAATTTGGTTTTGATACGTAGTCACTTGATAATGGTTAAGTGTAGGTACTTTAAAGGGGATTTTTGGTGTTGAATGTTGTTTGGTTGGTTACTTAGTCACTTGAAAATTGCTAAGCGTTGAAACTTTAAAAGAGATTTTTTTGTTTTGAATGTGGTTTTTTGGTCACTTAGTCACTTGAAAATGGTAAAGTGTAGGGACTTTAATGAGGATTTTCTGAATTTAATGTGGTTTGGTAGGTGAATTAGTTACTTGAAATTGGTTAAGTTTAGGAACTTCAAAGGTGATTTCTTTATTTTTGATGTGGCTTGATTGGTGACTTAGTAACTTGAAAAAGTTAAATATAGAGACTTTTAAGGGGATTTTGTCTTTTGAATGTGGTTTTGTTTTAATACATAGTCAATTGTTAATTGTTAAGGGTAGGGACTTTAAAGGGGATTTTATGTTTTGAATGTGGTTTGGTTTGGATACTTTGTCACTTGAAAATGATTAAGTTTAGACACTTTAAAGAAAAAAAATTTTAATGCGAATTAGTTTTGATACTTAGTCAATTGAAAATGGTTAAGTGCAGGGAATTTAACGGGGATTTTATGTTTTGGATGTGGTATGATTTGTATACTTACTCACTTGAAAAGGGTTAAGTGTAGGGACTTCAAAGGGTTTTTTTTGTTTTGAAAGTGGTTTTGTCTTGATACTTAGTCACTTTAAAATTATTAAGTGAAGGGACTTAACAGGGAATTTTGAATTTTAAATATTGTTAGGTTTCAGACTTAGTCAGTTTAAAATGATCAAGTGCAGGAACTTTAAATGAAATTTTGGTTTTGATTCTTCATCGCTTAAAAATAGATAAGTGTAGTGATTTTAAAGTGTATTTTTTTTAGAATTAGGTTTGGTTGTGATACTTAGTCACATAAAAATGGTTAGGTGTAGAGACTTTAAAGGAGATTTTTTATTTAAAATGTGGTTTGGTTGGTGTCTTAGTTACTCTAAAATGGTTAAGTGTAAGGACTTTAAAGGAGATTTTTTGTTTTGAATGTGGTTTGGTTTTGATACTTACTCACTTCAAAATGGTTAAGTGTAGGGACTTAAAAGGGGATTTTTTCTTTTGAATGTGGTTTGGTTTTGATACTTAGTTACATTAAAATGGTTAAGTGTAGAATCTTTAAAAGAGATTTTGTGTTTTAAATGGGGCTTCGTTTTGATACTTAGTCACTTGAAAATGGTTAAGTGTAGAGACTTTAAAGTGAATTTTTTGTTTTGAATATGGTTCGGTTTTAACACTTAGTCACCTGAAAGTGGTTAAGTATAGGGACTTTAAATGGGATTTTTTATTTTTAATGTTGTTTGGATGATGACTTAGTTACTTGAAAACGTTTAAGTGCAGGAACTTTAAAGGGGATTTTTTGTTTTGAATGTGGTTTGGCTTTGATACTTAGTCAGTTGAAAATGCTTAAGTGTAGGGACTTTTAAGGCGATTTTTTCTTTTAAATGTGGTATGGTTTTGAAACTTAGTCACTTAAAAATGTTTAAGTGTTGAGACTTTAAATGAGATTTTTTCTTTTGACCATGGTTATGTTTTGATACTTAGTCAAATTAAAATGGTTAAGTGTAGGGACTTTAAAGGAAATTTTTGGCCTTGAATGTGGTTTTTTTTATACATAGTCACTCGAAAATGGTTAAGTGTAGAGACTTTAAAGGGATTTTCTATTTTTAATGTGGTTTTGTGTAATGTGGTTTCCTTTTGATACTTAGTCACTTTAAAATGGTTAAGTGTAGAGACTTTAAAGGAGATTTTGTAATTTGAATGTGGTTTGGTTTTGATATTTAGTCACTTTAAAATGGTTAACTGTAGGAACTTTAAAGGAGATTTTGTGTTTTGAATGTGGTTTTGGTTTTGATACTTAGTCACTTGAAAATGGATAAGTGTGAAGACTTTAAAGGGAATTTAATGTTTTGAATGTGATTTGGTTTGAAAACTTAGTCACTTGAAAATAATTAAGTGTAGAGACTTCAAGGGGATTTTTTTTTAATGCGGTTTAGTTTTGATACTTTGTCAATTGAAAATAGTTAAGTGTAGGGAATTTAAATGAGATTTTATGGTTTGAATGTGGTTTGATTTGGATACTTATTCACTTGAAAAGGGTTAAGTGTAGAGACTTTAAAGAAGATTTTTTTAAAATGTAATTTGGTTTTGATACGTAGTCACTTGATAATGGTTAAGTGTAGGTACTTTAAAGGGAATTTTTGGTGTTGAATGTTGTTTGGTTGGTTACTCAGTCACTTGAAAATTGCTAAGCGTTGGGACTTTAAAGGGGATTTTTTTTGTTTTGAATGTGATTTTGCTGGTCACTTAGTCACTTGAAAATGGTTAAGTGTAGGGACTTTAATGAGGATTTTCTGAATTGAATTTGGTTTGGTAGGTGAATTAGTTACTTGAAATTGGTTAAGTTTAGGGACTTCATAGGTGATTTCTTTATTTTTGATGTGGCTTGGTTGGTGACTTAGTAACTTGAAAAAGTTAAATATAGAGACTTTTAAGGGGATTTTGTCTTTTAAATGTGGTTTCGTTTGTCACTTAGTTACTTGAAAATGGTTAAGTGTAGGGACTTTAAAGGGGATTTTCTGAATTGAATGTGGTTTGGTAGGTGAATTAGTTATTTGAAATTGGTTAAGTTTAGGGACTTCAGAGGGGATTTCTTTGTTCTTGATGTGGCATGGTTGGTGACTTAGTAACTTGAAAAAGGTTAAATATAGGGACTTTTAAGGGGATTTTGTCATTTGAATGTGGTTTGGTTTGTGAATTAGTTACTTGAAAATGGTTAAGTTTAGCGTCTTTAAAGGGGATTTTTTGTTTTGAATGTGGTTCGGTTTTGATACTTAGTCACTTGAAATTATTTAAGTGTAGGAACTTTAAAGGAAATTTTTTGTGTTGAATGTGGTTAGGTTTTTGATACTTAGTCACTTAAAAATGGTAAAGTGTAGGAACTTTAAAGGGGATCTTGTGTTTTGAATGTGGTTTGGTTTTAATACATAGTCAATTGTTAATTGTTAAGGGTAGGGACTTTAAATTAGATTTTATGTTTTGAATGTGGTTTGGTTTGCATACTTAGTCACTTGAAAATAATTAAGTTTAGACACTTTAAAGAAGATTTTTTTTAATGCGATTTAGTTTTGATACTTAGTCAATTGAAAATGATTAAGTGCAAGGATTTAACGGGGATTTTATGTTTTGGATGTGGTATGATTTGGATACTTATTCACTTGAAAAGGGTTAAGTGTAGGGACTTTAAAGGATTTTTTTTGTTTTGAAAGTGGTTTTGTCTTGATACTTAGTCACTTTAAAATTGTTAAGTGATGGGACTTTACAGGGGATTTTGACTTTTAAATGTTGTTAGGTTTGAGGCTTAGTCAGTTGAAAATGGTCAAGTGTAGGAATTTTAAATGAAATTTTGGTTTTGATTCTTAGTCGCTTAAAAATAGATAAGTGTTTTGATTTTAAAGTGTATTTTTTTTTGGTATGTGGTTTGGTTGTGATACTTAGTCACTTAAAAATGGTTAGGTGTAGAGACTTTAAAGGAGATTTTGTATTTAAAATGTGGTTTGGTTGGTGACTTAGTTACTCAAAAATGTGGTATGGTTTTGAAACTTAGTCACTTAAAAACGTTGAAGTGTTGAGACTTTAAACGAGATTATTTCTTTTGACCATGGTTGTGTTTTGATACTTAGTCAAATTAAAATGGTTAAGTGTAGGGACTTTATAGGAAATTTTCTATTTTTAATGTGGTTTATGTAATGTGGTTTTCTTTTGATACTTAGTCACTTTAAAATGGTTAAGTGTAGGAACTTTAAAGGAGATTTTGCGTTTTGAATGTGGTTTGTTATTTGATACTTAGTCACTTGAAAATGGTTAAGTGTGGGGACTTGAAAGGGGATTTTATGTTGTGAATGTGATTTGATTTGAAAACTTAGTCACTTGAAATTGATAAAGTGTAGAGACTTTCGAGGGGATTTTTTATTAATGCGGTTTTGTTTTGATACTTTGTCAATTGAAAATAGTTAAGTGTAGGGACTTTAAATAGAATTTTATGGTTTGAATGTGGTTTGATTTGGATACTTATTCACTTGAAAAGGGTTAAGTGTAGGGACTTTAAGGATGATTTTTTTAAAATGTCGTTTGGTTTTGATACTTAGTCACTTGAAAATGGTTAACTGTAGAGACTTTAAAGGGATTTCCTATTTTTAATGTGTATTTGTGTAATGTGGTTTTCTTTTGATACTTAGTCACTTTAAAATGGTTAAGTGTAGGAACTTAAAAGGAGATTTTGTGTTTTGAATGTGGTTTGGTTTTGATACTTAGTCTCTTGAAAATGGTTAAGTGTAGGGACTTTAAACGGGATTTTATGTTCTGAATGTGATTTGGTTTGAAAACTTAATCACTTTAAAATAATTAAATATAGAGACTTTCGAAGGGATTTTTTTTTAATGCGGTTTACTTTTGATACTTTGTCAATTGAAAATAATAAAGTGTAGGGAATTTAATGGGAATTTTATGGTTTGAATGTGATTTAGTTTGAAAACTTAGTCACTTGAAAATAATTAAGTGTAGAGACTTTCAAGGGAATTTTTTTTTAATGCGGTTTAGTTTTTATATTTTGTCAATTGAAAATAGTTAAGTGTAGAGACTTTAAAGGGATTTTCTATTTTTAATGTGGTTTTGTGCAATGTGGTTTTCTTTTGATACTTAGTCACTTTAAAATGGTTAAGTGTAGGAACTTTAAAGGAGATTTCTAGTTTTGAATGTGGTTTGGTTTTGATACTTAGTCACTTGAAAATGGTTAAGTGTGTAGACTTTAAAGGGGATTTTATGTTTTGAATGTGATTTGGTTTGAAAACTTAGTCACTTGAAAATGATTAAGTGTAGAGCCTTTCAAGGGGATTTTTTTTTAATGCGGTTTAGTTTTGATACTTTGTCAATTGAAAATAGTTAAGTGTAGGGAATTTAAAGGGGATTTTACGGTTTGAATGTGGTTTGATTTGGATTCTTATTCACTTGAAAAGGGTTAAGTGTAGAGACTTTAAAGAAGATTTTTTTAAAATGTAATTTGGTTTTGATACATAGTCACTTGATAATGGTTAAGTGTAGGTACTTTAAATGGGATTTTTGGTGTTGAATGTTGTTTGGTTGGTTACTTAGTCACTTCAAAATTGCTAAGCGTTGGCACTTTAAAGGGGATTTTTTTTGTTTTGAATGTGGTTTTGGTGGTCACTTAGTCACTTGAAAATGGTTAAGTATCGAGACTTTAATGACGATTTTCTGAATTGAATGTGGTTTGGTAGGTGAATTAGTTACTTCAAATTGGTTAAGTTTAGGGACATCAAAGGTGATTTCTTTGTTTTTGATGTGGCTTGGTTGGTGACTTAGTAACTTGAAAAAGTTAAATATAGTGACTTTTAAGGGGATTTTGGCTTTTGAATGTTGTTTTGTTTGTGACTTCGTTACTTGAAAATGGTTAAGTATAGGGACTTTAAAGGAGATTTTCTGAATTGAATGTGGTTTGGTAGGTGAATTAGTTACTTGAAATTGGTTAAGTTTAGGGACTTCAGAGGGGATTTCTTTGTTTTTGATGTGGCATGGTTGGTGACTTAGTAACTTGAAAAAGGTTATAATAGGGAATTTTAAGGGGATTTTGTCTTTTGAATGTGGTTTGGTTAGTGACTTAGTTACTTGAAAATGGTTTAGTGTAGCGTCTTTATAGGGGATTTTATGTTTTGAATGTGGTTCGGTTTTGATACTTAGTCACTTGAAATTAGTTAAGTGTAGGAACTTTATAGGAAATTTTTTGTGTTCAATGTGGTTAGGTTTTTGATACTTAGTCACTTAAAAATGGTAAAGTGTAGGAACTTTAAAGGGGATCTTGTGTTTTGAATGTGGTTTGATTTTAATACATAGTCAATTGTTAATTGTTAAGGGTAGGGACTTTAAATGGGATTTTATGTTTTGAATGTGGTTTGGTTTGCATACTTAGTCACTTGAAAATGATTAAGTTTAGACACTTTAAAGAAGATTTTTTTTAATGCGATTTAGTTTTGATACTTAGTCAATTGAAAATGATTAAGTGCAGGGATTTAACGGGGATTTTATGTTTTGGATGTGGTATGATTTGGATACTTATTCACTTGAAAAGGGTTAAGTGTAGGGACTTTAAAGGGTTTTTTTTGTTTTGAAAGAGGTTTTGTCTTGATACTTAGTTACTTCAAAATTGTTAAGTGATGCGACTTTACAGGGGATTTTGACTTTTAAATGTTGTTAGGTTTGAGACTTAGTCAGTTGAAAATGGTCAAGTGTAGGAACTCTAAATAAAATTTTGGTTTTGATTCTTAGTCACTTAAAAATTGATAAGTGTAGTGCTTTTAAGGTGTATTTTTTTTTTTTGAATGTGGTTTGGTTGTGATACTTAGTCACTTAAAAATGGTTAAGTGTAGAGACTTTAAAGGAGATTTTTTAATTAAAATGTGGTTTGGTTGGTGACTTCGTTACTCGAAAATGGTTAAGTGTAAGGAATTTAAAGGAGATTTTTTGTTTTTAATGTGGTTTGGTTTTGATACTTAGTCACTTCAAAATGGTTAAGTGTAGGGACTTAAAAGGGGATTTTTTCTTTTGAATGTGGTTTGGTTTTGACACTTAGTTACTTGAAAATGGTTAAATGTAGAGTCTTTAAAAGAGAATTTGTGTTATAAATGGGGCTTCGTTTTGGTACTTAGTCACTTGAAAATGGTTAACTGTAGAGACTTTAAAGTGAATTTTTTGTTTTGAATATGGTTCGGTTTTGATACTTAGTCACCTGAAAGTGGTAAAGTATAAGAACTTTAAATGGGATTTTTTATTTTAAATGTGGTTTGGTTGATAACTTAATTACTTGAAAACGGTTAAGTGCAGGAAATTGAAAAGGGATTTTTTGTTTTGAATGTGGTTTGGCTTTGATACTTAGTCACTTGAAAATGGTTAAGTGTAGGGACTTTAAAGGCGATTATTTGTTTTAAATGTGTTATGGTTCTGAAACTTAGTTACTTAAAAATTTTTAAGTGTTGAGACTTTAAACTAGATTTTTTCTTTTGACCATGGTTATGTTTTGATACTTAGTCAAATTAAAATGGTTAAGTGTAGGAACTTTAAAGAAAATTTTTGGTCTTGACTGTGGTTTGTTTTGATACATAGTCACTTAAAATGGTTAACTGTACAGACTTTAAAGGGATTTTCTATTTTTAATGTGGTTTTGTGTAATGTGGTTTTCTTTTGATACTTTGTCAATTGAAAATAGTTAAGTGTAGGGAATTTAAAGGGAATTTTATGGTTTGAATGTGGTTTGATTTGGATACTTATTCACTTGAAAAGGGTTAAGTGTAGGGACTTTAAGGATGATTTTTTTAAAATGTCGTTTGGTTTTGATACTTAGTCACTTGAAAATGGTTAACTGTAGAGACTTTAAAGGGATTTCCTATTTTTAATGTGTATTTGTGTAATGTGGTTTTCTTTTGGTACTTAGTCACTTTAAAATGGTTAAGTGTAGGAACTTTAAAGGAGATTTCGTGTTTTGAATGTGGTTTGGTTTTGATACTTAGTCACTAGAAAATGGTTAAGTGTGGAGACTTTAATGGGAATTTTATGTTTTCAATGTGAATTGGTTTGAAAACTTAGTCACTTGAAAATGATTAAGCGTAGAGACTTTCAAGGGGATTTTTTTTAATGCGGTTTAGTTTTGATACTTTGTCAATTGTAAATAGTTAAGTGTAGGGAATTTAAAGAGGATTTTATGGTTTGAATGTGGTTTGATTTGGATACTTATTCACTTGAAAAAGGTTAAGTGTAGAGACTTTAAAGAAGATTTTTTTTAAATGTAATTTGGTTTTGATGCGTAGTCACTTGATAATGGTTAAGTGTAGGTACTATAAAGGGGATTTTTGGTGTTGAATGTTGTTTGGTTGGTTACTTAGTCACTTCAAAATTTCTAAGCGTTGGCACGTTAAAGGGGATTTTTTTGTTTTGAATGTGGGTTTTTTGGTCACTTAGTCACTTGAAAAGGGTTAAGTGTAGGGACTTTAATGATGATTTTCTGAATTGAATGTGGTTTGGTAGGTGAATTAGTTACTTGAAATTGGTTAAGTTTAAGGACTTCAAAGGTGATTTCTTTGTTTTTGATGTGGCTTGGTTGGTGACTTAGTAACTTGAAAAAGTTAAATATAGAGACTTTTAAGGGGATTTTGTCTTTTGAATGTGGTTTTATTTGTGACATAGTTACTTGAAAATGGTTAAGTGTAGGGAATTTAAAGGGGATTTTCTGAATTGAATGTGGTTTGGTAGCTGAATTAGTTACTTGAAATTGGTTAAGTTTTGGGACTTCAGTAGGGATTTCTTTGTTTTTGATGTGGCATGGTTGGTGTCTTAGTAACTTGAAAAAGATTAAATATAGGGACTTTTAAGGGGATTTTGTCTTTTGAATGTGGTTTGGTTTGTGATTTAGTTACTTGAAAATGGTTAAGTGTAGGGGCTTTAAAGGGGAATTTTTCTTTTGAATGTGGTTCGATTTCGATACTTAGTCACTTGAAATTAGTTAAATGTAGGAACTTTAAAGGAAATTTTTTGTGTTGAATGTGGTTAGGTTTTTGATACTTAGTAACTTATAAATGGTTAAGTGTAGGAACTTTAAAGGGGATCTAGTGTTTTGAATGTGGTTTGGTTTTAATACATAGTCAATTGTTAATTGTTAAGGGTAGGGACTTTAAAGGGGTTTTTTGTTTTGAATGTTGTTTGGTTTGGATACTTAGTCACTTGAAAATGATTAAGTTTAGACACTTAAAAGAAGATTTTTTTTTTAATGCGATTTAGTTTTGATACTTAGTCAATTGAAAATGGTTAAGTGCAGGGAATTTAACGGGGATTTTATATTTTGGATGTGGTATGATTTGGATACTTATTCACTTGAAAAGGGTTAAGTGTAGAGACTTTAAAGGGTTTTTTTTGTTTTTAAAGTGGTTTTGTCTTGATACTTAGTCACATTAAAATTGTTAAGTGAAGGGACTTTACATGGGATTTTGAATTTTAAATGTTGTTAGGTTTGAGACTTAGTCAGTTGAAAATGGTCAAGTGTAGGAATTTTAAATGAAATTTTTGTTTTGATTCTTAGTCGCTTAAAAATAGATAAGTGTAGTGATTTTAAAGTGTATTTTTTTTTTTGATCGTTGTTTGGTTGTGATACTTAGTCACTTAAAAATCGTTAGGTGTAGAGACTTTAAAGGAGATTTTTTATTTAAAATGTGGTTTGGTTGGTGACTTAGTTACTCGAAAATGATTAAGTGTAAGGACTTTAGAGGAGATTTTTTGTTTTGAATGTGGTTTGGTTTTGATACTTACTCACTTCAAAATGGTTAAGTGTAGGGACTTAAAAGGGGATTTTTTCTTTTGAATGTGGTTTGGTTTTGATACTTAGTTACTTTAAAATGTTTAAGTGTAGAGTCTTTAAAAGAGATTTTGTGTTTTAGATGGGGCTTCGTTTTGATACTTAGTCACTTGAAAATGGTTAAGTGTAGAGACTTTAAAGTGAATTTTTTGTTTTGAATATGGTTCGGTGATAACGCTCAATCTACAGCTCTCATAGGAGTGTAAAGCGGTCGTTAGAAACTATAGAACCCAACTGGGTTGGGTATCGATCCCACAGGGAATAGCTTGGTCAACAAGTAAGCAAAAATTACTAGACTTTTAGTGCAAGTCTCGTAAAAAGGGGGGATTGTAATGTGCAATTGATGTAACCAAAGTAATAAAGTAAAAGTAAAAAATAGCAAAGTAAAAAGTAAGAATGTTTGGTAGGATGTAAAACAATAAGAATTGAGGAGTTGGGGTTATGTCCACCTTCTGAGTTATACGTCTCTATTGGCTATGAGTGTGTTGAATTTCGACATGCATGTGCTTATAGAAAATTGTATTCGATGGTAAATCCAGGCGTCTTTCTACCTATTCGAGGATTATTTCACTTTAACTCTTTCGAGCTTAAAGCGTGTCTAACGGTACGAATTCTCCAAGAGGTTAATCCAGTTATGGCACTAACTTTTTAATAGGGGATGGGACACTACTACCTTGACATTATATCTTTTCCAGACATATAACTTTTCTTTCGAACAAGTTAATGCTATACTGGCGTTATTCTATGCGTCTGCAGCCACAAGAATTTGCATTAAGATGAAGAGAATAATGATATAAGCAACACACGTGTCACGAATTCACAAACTCATAGCAATAGATAGTAGCTCATATGGCTTCCATAACCCCAACAGAGAGGTTTAGTTACCCATGAGTGCGAAGGAAATCACAATCGACATTGTTATTATACCACAATAAAGATTTCGTATAGTAAGGTGTGGTAGGCGTTAGGCGTGAATTCCTTGCAAAGTAACGTTTCTCTTGTTGTGGAAAATAAGAATTGAATAGATGAAAAATAATGTCAACAATGAATTAATAAAGAAAATTGTGTTGATGGATGGATGGATGGTGGATGGATGGGAATTGATGGAATGGCGGAATTTGAGGAATGAATGGGTGAATGAATAAAAATCTCTAGCAAAATAGGGTATTTATAACACCCATATCCTATTCCTACTAAGCTAATGAAATACTTAACCAAATTGTACTAGGTTAATGTATCATTATCCTAATCCCAATAAATTACTGCTAGTCCCCAAAGTCTTCACAATTGTTGTTTTAGCCCGGGACAGATTTTCCATGCGCCACTTTTAGTCCTTGGCGTCAAAGACTCCCTTTTCTCCTTTCGTGAAGCTTTCTTTGGCGTCAAGTTATCCATAAAATGCTGAATTCTGCATCATTTATACCTGAAACTTTGCTAATCATGTTCGTTAGCTCACTTACAGGAAAAAGGACTAAAAGTGCATGAAATATATAATTTGTTCTCAAAACTTAGCTAAAATATGGGTAAAATATAGCGCTATAGGCGTGTAAATTCGCCTATCATCAACACCCCACACTTGAAGCTTTGTTCGTCCTCGAACAAAATATCATGTCCCTCTAAACATCAACTTAGGGTTTCACAGCAACAACACAAAATATTCGTCAAGACAAGCACAACAATTATCAACAGAGAGTAGTTTTCTGATCATTAGTAGAAAGAATTCAACCTCTATCATAGACTCGTGATGGTAGTTAATTCGTATCCAAAAGTTAAGGTACAAAGAATCATACACCACTACCCAAAACTCATCAACCATGTGTGTCTCACAATATATTACCCATAATCACTCTCAAGCATAGTATATTTATCAAACATGGGTATAGAAATATCCTTGCTCTCGCTCTCACAAGGAATTCATACGCTACAACTGATGACCATAGGCTTGCCCCTAGTGTAATGCTCCACTAAATATCAGAATGCTAAGCTTAGGATCAAATATGTCTTTTGATGGTTATAATGTAGGCTAAGGGACGGGTAGGACTATTTTGGCCAGAAATAGTGACTAACTTCCCTAAGTGATTTAGTACATCAGATTATGTCATTAACGCTTTTCTTTCAAACAACCTTTTTGCTTTCTTTTAATCTACCTCCCTTTGTTACCTCTTTTGTTTTTCATTTTTTGAACATAACTAACTTTTTAGTTTTCTTTTCCTTTTTCTTTTCATAACATACCTCTTATGATAGCAATTCTTTTTCATAACAAATTTAAGCACCAATACATTCTAAGGCATCATACTCATCCAATTTCCTCTTATTTTGTCACATGACTCTTTCAATTTAAGGCACTTAGGAATTTGGATCAAAATTATGGTCTTGAAAAAAATAGATCAGGCTTACATATGAGGTTGTCAAAGCAAATAGGCTAAAGGCTCAAAAGGGGTTATCTAGGATAATGTCCTCGGGTAGGTAAAAAGAAGGTAAACAAGTATAGGTTTCCAAAGAAATGCCTAAATCATCTCCTAGACTTGCACTCTTTATTTTCGCTTTACATACATACCAGGCAAGTTCTAGCATCAGCCACAAGCACAGAATATACTATTATCTCACACACACAAGGCACATGGTCGACTTTATTGGGAGTAGTATAGACTCTTGCCCCAACAGATGAAGGAATTGAACCTCACAATATCACATAGTGAGTCACAATTAGAGCCTAAACGTCTCAATAGTCATGATTTTTGCACAAACTCTTGTTATAATCTCATGCTGCCTATTAGAATAATTACATGCGAAGTTAAGTAAAAAATTTAACTACTAAAAGAAACGAAAAACGAAAAACTAAAATGAAAAAAAACTAAAGCAAACATAAATGCAAATGCGGATAGAGAAGTATAGCATGCAAATACCACCACCCCACACTTAGACGGGACACACTGTCCTCAGTGAAAAATAAATAAGAAGAAACAAGTTAAGATAATCCTTACGTATTCTTTCACTCACTTAGTTGTATCACAACACATCAACCACATTCAAATCACCAATACTACTTCAAGATTTAGCAATTCATAAAAGGCGTAGTAGTGTAGTACTTACGGAATATAAATGAAGAACAAAGAAGTACTTACTTGTTTGATGACCTTGGATGATGTTCTTGCAAATTAAAAAGAGCAAAAGGAAAATTTTGAGATGTTTTGGAGAGTATGTGCGGCGCCTAGGTCAAGTTTCCAATGTGTTTATGTTTCAAGACTAAGTCCCCTTTATATAGGAGAAGAATGGGTCGGGTTTTGACCCATTTAAAATTGATTTTGGCGACAAAAAGTGACCATAGGCGGCGCCTTTAGCTTTGCCTATGCATGGTATAGGAGGCGCCTAATGCAAAGCATTTGCTAGCATAGGCGGCGCCTAGTGCAATGCCTGTAGTGACCATAGGTGGCGCCTTTGGCATGGCATATGAGATTCTGAGACCAAATGCTTTAGCATAGGCGGCGCCTATGCTATAGCATACTTGAGCATGGGCGGCGCCTATGCCTTTGCACACTAGATTCCGAGACCTTAGGCTATAGTATAGGCGTTGCCTTGTTCGTGGCCTAGTTTTACCTAGGACTAGCCTTGCTCGATGCCTATTTTGTCATGAGCAATGCTCAATCCATAGCCTTATGCATCTTAATTCCTAACTTACCACCTTTACCATGCAATACGTCCAAATCGTCGTTTGAAACCAATATCCTTGTTGAATACCTCTTGTACCTACATTTGCGCAAAAACAACAAAAACTATTAGAACGATGGGTTGCCTCCCATCAAGCGCCTTAGTTTTGGTCGTGGCTCGACAAAATCCTAAGAAAACAAAAATAATTAAAAACATTTAAAAACGATGGGTTGCCTCTCACCAAGCGCTTGATTTATTGTCGCGGCACGACATAGCTATCTCGATTACTTAGTCTTCATCAAGATAGATGGGGCATCATTTTCTGAATGGATTCAGACGACGCTGATACTTACTTATAGGCATGCAATCTTCTTCGATATGACTCTTTTGCATACATACCTCAGGAGAGATACCAATTATGTCATCAATAGTCCAACCCATAGCTATCATGTATCTCTTCAGAGCAGAGATGAGGGCCTCTACGTGCTGTTCACTTAAATCATCCTCCATACTTACCGGAAGTATGTTTCCACTTTCCAAGAACACATACCTTAGATAATTGGGGACCTCTTTCGATTCTAACTCTGGTGGCTCTTCAATGAAAGTCTTTGTTGTTGGTGACGGTTGATTCTTAAGATCAAGGTCCGGCTGTTCAGGAGTATGAGAATAGGACCCTATTTTTGTTAGAGCACACGTAGTTTCTTCATAATCTTCATCATCCTTATGCTCAACATCCAGTAGCGCAGCAGACAATGGCTCAACAGTAAGCTATTTCTTTACAGATAATGCTTTCTTATCCTCATAAGCTACGGAGAACACATCCATACCGCTGGGTTGCTTCATTGCTTTGCATATATCAAAGCGGACCACTTCGTCATTCAACCGAAACAAAAGCTGATTAGCTCTCATGTCAATAAGCACACTTCCAGTTGCAAGGAAAGGACGTCCCAAGATTATGGGAACTTCAAAATCCGCCTCACAATCTAGAATAACAAAGTCTGCAGGAAAGATAAATGAAGAAACCTTCACCAACACATCATTCAAGATACCCACAGATCGTTTTACCGACCTATCAGCCATCACGAGCCTCATATTTGTTGGTGTCGGATCGCCTAACCCCAACTTCCTGTAGACGGATAGTGGCATCAAATTGATGCTAGCACCCAGATCGCACAATGCCTTGGCAAAGTTCAAAGAGCCAACAGTGCAAGGAATAGTGAAGGCACCAGGGTCAGCCTTTTTCTGAACTAGCGATCTTGTAGCCATTGCACTGCAATGGTGAACATTATCTGCCGGCTCATAGCTTACCGCCCGCTTCTTTGTTAAAAGGTCCTTCATGAATTTTGCATACCCAGGCATTTTCTCTAGTGCCTCTACCAATGGAACATTAATGGTCAGCTGCTTTAACATCTTCATGAATTTGTTGAACTTCGTATCATCCGCAATCTTCTTCAATCTTTGA
This sequence comes from Capsicum baccatum var. pendulum, assembly GCA_030864225.1. Lineage (NCBI taxonomy): Eukaryota > Viridiplantae > Streptophyta > Magnoliopsida > Solanales > Solanaceae > Capsicum > Capsicum baccatum. Next base: position 60,545,624 of record CM061550.1, read on the forward strand.
GGAAAAGGTGGTGGTGCATATGGAATTGTTTTATCCACGGCTTTCTTCTCCTCTTGCTTTCGAATTTTGGTCTTTTCAGGCTGCAAACCACTAGGGGTGACATCATGGACGTCTTGGTCATTGTCTATGGCGTCATCATCTTCTTTATTTTCGGCCACTTGCTTGCTTTGGGATGAATTTTCCAGCACCTTACCACTCCTGGTAGTAATAGCCATGCATGATCCATCGTTCCTTGGATTTTTCACAGTGTTGCTAGGTAAAGTGCCAGCCTTTCTTTGATTGAATGCTGCAGATAATTGACTCAATTGTTTCTCCAGCTGTTTTATTGAAGTGGAATGCGAGTCAACCAATTGCTTCGTTGAGGACAAGTCGTTCTTCACCTCATTCACTCCCCTATTAGTTGCCTCTACTCCTTTCAATAGTTTAGCCATCATATCTTTCATTGACATATTTCCAAAACCAGATGCAGCGGCGTCACGTCTTCCAGGAGGAACATACAAACCACTCCTGTCAATCTTATCCTTCCAACTACCTTGATCATGGTCCTTATATCCTGAATTATCATAATAGTTCCGACCTTGGTTTCCTTGGGCATTGCCTCGGAAACCCCCTGATTGTTCAAGTAGTTGGCTTCTTCCTCGAAATTGGATTCCTCTCTTCCTTTTGATGCAACAGCTTTAACTTTTTCGGTCTTTCCTGATAATAGATGCTTTGTAAGAAGATCCATCTGCATTTTCATGTGAGCCATGTCTTGGTCACGATCCTCTTGTCTTCGCCTCTGCTCTGCATTCATGCCAAAAGATACAGTAGAGCTTACTACCTCAGAATCCCAGGTATACCAAGCTCTACTTTGCTTTGTCATCCGATATAGCATATTGCTTGCCTGCACAAAGGTGAGATCCATAAATGATCCACCTGCTGCATTATCTACCACTGGCTTAGTCACCGAATTCAAAGATATGTATAATATCTCCATCAAGTGGACATTGGTCATATGGTGATTTGGGCACCGCATAAGCTTCGTCTTGAACCTCTCCCATGTTTAGTGGAGGGCTTCAGTTGGAAGCTGTCGAAAATTTGTGATCTCATCTCTCAACTGTGCTTTCTTGGATGGCGAAAAGCATCTTTCTAGGAAAGCATCTTTCAATTGCCTCCAATTAGTAATAGAATCAGGAGTCAGCCCATTCAAACATAGAGTTGCCTCCCCAGATAGAGACAATGGAAATAAGCGCAGTCGAATTGCATTCTGTCCAATGCCAGGATTGTCGAATGACTTGCATGTAGAAATAAAGTTGATCAGATGCATATTCGGATCATCGCCTGCTAGTCCACCAAATAATCCCTTTAGTTGCAAAAGCTGAATAATGGTGCTAGTGATGTTGAACTTGGATACGAGCGCTAATGGTGGAAGAATAATGGCTCCTGTGGCACCAGCTTCATCCAGATCGTCATCATCATCATCGAACGGTATTTGCATAGCTCGGCGTTCAGGCCTCAATCGCGCTTGACGATCTCTCCTCTGCATGGGTGCCGCCACCTCAGTAGTATGTCGTGGGTTTAGTAGCTCCTCATCACCCAAGTCCTCATCATCAGGATTTGTTGCCCGACCTGGATTATCAATATTCTGTTGATGCACTTGAGCAGCTATCTTTTTAATTTCACATTGTGCATCCATTGATGCACTGAAAAAACCTGAATAAAACAAAAACAACAACTAAAAGTAAAAGTACGAGAATCTTTGGCCAAAGGGTCTAGTAATTATCACAAACTTAATTGACACTCGTATTCCCCGGCAACTGCGCCAATTTTTGATAACGCTCAATCTACAGCTCTCGTAGGAGTGTAAAGCGGTCGTTAGCAAATATAGAACCCAACTGGGTTGGTTATCGATCCCACAGGGAATAGCTTGGTCAATAAGTAAGCAAAAATTACTAGACTTTTAGTGCAAGTCTCGTAAAAAGGGGGGATTGTAATGTGCAATTGATGTAACCAAAGTAATAAAGTAAAAGCAAAAAATAGCAAAGTAAAAAGTAAGAATGTTTGGTAGGATGTAAAACAATAAGAATTGAGGAGTTGGGGTTATGTCCACCTTCTGAGTTATACGTCTCTATTGGCTATGAGTGTGTTGAATTTCGACATGCATGTGCTTATAGAAAATTGTATTCGATGGTAAATCCAGGCGTCTTTCTACCTATTCGAGGATTATTTCACTTTAACTCTTTCGAGCTTAAAGCGTGTCTAACGGTATGAATTCTCCAAGAGGTTAATCCAGTTATGGCACTAACTTTTTAATAGGGGATGGGACCCTACTACCTTGACATTATATCTTTTCCAGACATATAACTTTTCTTTCGAACAAGTTAATGCTATACTGGCGTTATTCTATGCGTCTGCAGCCACAAGAATTTGCATTAAGATGAAGAGAATAATGATATAAGCAACACACGTGTCACGAATTCACAAACTCATAGCAATATATAGTAGCTCATATGGCTTCCATAACCCCAACAGAGAGGTTTAGTTACCCATGAGTGCGAAGGAAATCACAATCGACATTGTTATTATACCACAATAAAGATTTCGTATAGTAAGGTGTGGTAGGCGTTAGGCGTGAATTCCTTGCAAAGTAACGTTTCTCTTGTTGTGGAAAATAATAATTGAATAGATGAAAAATAATGTCAACAATGAATTAATAAAGAAAATTGTGTTGATGGATGGATGGATGGTGGATGGATGGGAATTGATGGAATGGCGGAATTTGAGGAATGAGTGGGTGAATGAATAAAAATCTCTAGCAAAATAGGGTATTAATAACACCCATATCCTATTCCTACTAAGCTAATGAAATACTTAACCAAATTGTACTAGGTTAATGTATCATTATCCTAATCCTAATAAATTACTGCTAGTCCCCAAAGTCTTCACAATTGTTGTTTTAGCCCGGGACAGATTTTCCATGCGCCACTTTTGGTCCTTGGCGTCCAAGAATCCCTTTTCTCCTTTCGTGAAGCTTTTTTTGGCGTCAAGTTATCCATAAAATGCTGAATTCTGCATCATTTATACCTGAAACTTTGCTAATCATGTTCGTTAGCTCACTTACAGGAAAAAGGACTAAAAGTGCATGAAATATATAATTTGTTCTCAAAACTTAGCTAAAATATGGGTAAAATATAGCGCTATAGGCGTGTAAATTCGCCTATCATCATTCGGTTTTAATACTTAGTCACCTAAAAATGGATAAGTATAGGGAATTCAAATGGGATTTTTTATTTTGAATGTTCTTTGGTTGATGACTTAGTTACTTAAAAACGGTTAAGTGCAGGAACTTTTAAAGGGATTTTTCGTTTTGAATGTGGTTTGTTTTTGATACATAGTCACTTAAAAATGTTTAAATGTTGAGACTTTAAACGAGATTTTTTCTTTTGACCATGGTTATGTTTTGATAATTAGTCAAATTAAAATGGTTAAGTGTAGGGACTTTAAAGGAAATTTTTGGTCTTGAATGTGGTTTTTTTGATACATAGTCACTTGAAAATGGTTAAGTGTAGAGACTTTAAAGGAATTTTCTATTTTTAATGTAGTTTTGTGTAATGTGGTTTTCTTTTGATACATAGTCACTTTAAAATGGTTAAGTGTAGGAACTTTAAAGGAGATTTTGTGTTTTGAATGTGGTTTGGTTTTGATACTTAGTCACTTGACAATGGTTAAGTATGGGGACTTTAAAGGGGATTTTATATTTTGAATGTGATTTGATTTGAAAACTTAGTCACATGAAAATGATAAAGTGTAGAGACTTTCGAGGGGATTTTTTATCAATGCTGTTTAGTTTTGATACTTTGTCAATTGAAAATAGTTAAGTGTAGGGAATTTAAAGGAGATTTTATGGTTTGAATGTGGTTTGATTTGGATACTTATTCACTTGAAAAGGATTAAGTGTAGGGACTTTAAGGATGATTTTTTTAAATATCGTTTGGTTTTGATACTTAGCCACTTGAAATTGGTTAAGTGTAGAGATTTTAAAGGGATTTTCTATTTTTAATGTTGTTTTGTGTAATGTGGTTTTATTTTGATACTTAGTCACTTTAAAATAGTTAAGTGTAGGAACTTTAAAGGAGATTTTGTGTTTTGAATGTGGTTTGGTTTTGATACTTAGTCACTTGAAAATGGTAAAGTGTGGGGACTTTAAAGGGGATTTTATGTTTTGAATGTGATTTGGTTTGAAAACTTAGTCACTTGAAAATGATTAAGTGTAGAGACTTTCAAGTGAATTTTTTAATGCGGTTTAGTTTTGATACTTTTCCAATTGAAAATATTTAAGTGTAGGGAATTTAAAGGGGATTTTATGGTTTGAATGTGGTTTGATTTGGATACTTATTCACTTGAAACGTGTTAAAGGTAGGGACTTTAAAGGATATTTTTTTTAATGTGGTTTGGTTTTGATACGTAGTCACTTGATAATGGTTAAGTATAGGTACTTTAAAGGGGATTTTTGGTGTTGAATGTTGTTTGGTTGGATACTTAGTCACTTGAAAATTGTTAAGTGTTGGGACTTAATAGGGGATTTTTTTGTCTTGAATGTGGTTTGGTTGATCACTTAGTCACTTGAAAATGGTTAAGTGTAAGGACTTTAATGAGGATTTTCTGAATTGAATGTGGTTCCGTAGGTGAATTAGTTACTTGAAATTGGTTAAGTTTAGGGACTTCAAAGGTGATTTATTTATTTTTTATGTGGCTTGGTTGGTGACTTCGTAACTTGAAAAATTTAAATATAGAGACTTTTAAGGGGATTTCGTCTTTTGAATGTGGTTGTGTTTGTGACTTAGTTACTTGAAAATGGTTAAGTGTAGGGACTTTAAAGGGGATTTTCTAAATTGAATGTGGTTTGGTAGGTGAATTAGTTACTTGAAATTGGTTAAGTTTAGGGACTTCAGAGGGGATTTCTTTGTTTTTGATATGGCATGGTTGGTGACTTAGCAAGTTGAAAAAGGTTAAATATAGGGACTTTTAAGGGGATTTTGTCTTTTGAATGTGGTTTGGTTTGTGAATAAGTTACGTGAAAATGGTTTAGTGTAGGGGCTTTAAAAGAGATTTTTTGTTTTGAATGTGGTTTGATTTTGATACTTAGTCACTTGAAATTAGTTAAGTGTAGGAACTTTAAAGGGAATTTTTTGTGTTGAATGTGGTTAGGTTTTTGATACTTAGTCACTTAAAAATTGTTAAGTGTAGGAACTTTAAAGGGGATCTTGTGTTTTGAATGTGGTTTGGTTATAATACATAGTCAATTGTTAATTGTTAAGGGTTGGGACTTTAAAGGGGATTTTATGTTTTGAATGTGTTTTGGTTTGGATACTTAGTCACTTGAAAAGGATTAAGTTTAGACACTTTGAAGAAGATTTTTTTTAAATACTATTTAGTTTTGATACTTAGTCAATTGAAAATGGTTAATTGCAGGGAATTTAACGAGGATTTTATATTTTGGATGTGGTATCATTTGGATACTTATTCACTTGAAAAGGGTTAAGTGTAGGGACTTTAAAGGGTTTTTTTTGTTTTGAAAGTCGCTTTGTTATGATACTTAGTCACTTTAAAATTGTTAAATGAAGGGACTTTACTGAGGAATTTTGCGTTTTAAATGTTGTTAGGTTTGAGACTTAGTCACTTGAAAATGGTCAAGTGTAGGAACATTAAATGAAATTTTGGTTTTGATACTTAGTCACTTAAAAATGGTTAAGTGTAGAGATATTAAAGGAGATTTTTTATTTAAAATGTGGTTTGGTTGGTGACTTTGTTACTCGAAAATGGTTAAGTGTAAGGACTTTAAAGGAGATTTTTTGTTTTGAATGTGATTTGGTTTTGATACTTAGTCACTTCAAAATGGTTAAGTGTAGGGACTTAAAAGGTGATTTTTTCTTTTGAATTTGATTTGGTTTTGATACTTAGTTACTTGAAAATGGTTAAGTGTAGAGTCTTCAAAAGAGATTTTGTGTTATAAATGGGGCTTCGTTTTGATACTTAGTCTCTTGAAAATGGTTAAGTGTAGAGACTTTAAAGTGAATTTTTTGTTTTGAATATGGTTCGGTTTTGATACTTAGTCACCTGAAAGTGATTAAGTATAGGGACTTTAGATGGGATTTTTTATTTTAAATGTGGTTTGGTTGAAGACTTAATTACTTGAAAACAGTTAAGTGCAGGATCATTGAAAGGGATTTTTTGTTTTGAATGTGGTTTGGTTTTGATACTTAGTCACTTGAAAATGGTAAAGTGTAGGAACTTTAAAGGCGATTTTTTGTTTTAAATGTGGTATGGTTTTGAAACGTAGTCACTTAAAAATGTTTAACTGTTGAGACTTTAAACGAGATTTTTTCTTTTGACCATGGTTATGTTTTGATACTTAGTCAAATTAAAATGGTTAAGTGTAGGGACTTTAAAGGAAATTTTTGGTCTTGAATGTGGTTTTTTTTGATACATAGTCACTTGAAAATGGTTAAGTGTAGAGACTTTAAAGGGATTTTCTATTTTTAATGTGGTTTTGTGTAATGTGGTTTTCTATTGATACTTAGTCACTTTAAAATGGTTAAGTGTAGGAACTATAAAGGATATTTTGTGTTTTGAATGTTGTTTGGTTTTGATACTTAGTCACTTGAAAATGGTTAAGTGTGGGGACTTTAAAGGGGATTTTATGTTTTGAATGTGATTTGCTTTGTAAACTTAGCCAGTTGAAAATGATTAAGTGTAGTGACTTTCAAGGGAATTTTTTTTTAATACAGTTTAGTTTTGATACTTTGTGAATTGAAAATAGTTAAGTGTAGGGAATTTAAAGGGGATTTTACGGTTTGAATGTGGTTTGATTTGGATACTTATTCACTTGAAAAGAGTTAAGTGTAGGGACTTTAAAGAAGATTTTTTTTAAATGTGGTTTGGTTTTGATACTTATTCACTTGATAATGGTTAAGTGTAGGTACTTTAAAGGGGATTTTTAGTGTTGAATGTTGTTTGGTTGGTTACTTAGTCACTTGAAAATTGCTAAGCGTTGGGACTTTAAAGGGGATTTTTTTGTTTTGAATGTGGTTTTGTTGGTCACTTAGTCACTAGAAAATGGTTAAGTGTAGGGACTTTAAAGAGGATTTTCTGAATTGAATGTGGTTTGGTAGGTGAATTAGTTACTTGAAATTGCTTAAGTTTAGGGACTTCAAAGGGGATTTCTTTATTTTTGATGTGGCTTGGTTCGTGACTTAGTAACTTGAAAAAGGTTAAATATAGGGACTTTTAAGGGGATTTTGTCTTTTGAATGTGGTTTTATTTGTGACTTAGTTACTTGAAACTGGTTACGTGTAGAGTCTTTAAAGTAGATTTTTTATTTTGAATGTGATTTGATTTTGATACTTAGTCACTTGAAATTAGTTAAGTGTAGGAACTTTAAAGGGGATTTTTTGTGTTGAATGTGGTTAGGTTTTTGATACTTAGTCACTTAAAAATGGTTAAGTGTAGGAACTTTAATGGTGATTTTGTGCTTTGAATGTGGTTTGGTTTTAATACATAGTCAATTGAAAATTGTTAAGTGTAGGGACTTTAAAGGGGATTTTATGTTTTGAATGTGGTTTGGTGTGGATACTTAGTCACTTGAAAATGATTAAGTGTAGACACTTTAAAGAAGATTTTTTTTAATGCGAGTTAGTTTTGATACTTAGTCAATTTAAAATGGTTAAGTGTAGGGAATTTAACGGGGATTTTATGTTTTTAATGTGGTATGATTTGGATACTTATTAACTTAAAAAGGGTTTAGTGTAGAGACTTTAAAGTTTTTTTTTTTTTTTTGAAAGTGGTTTTGTCTTGATACTTAGTCACTTTAAAATTGTTAAGTGAAGGGACTTTAAATGGGATTTTGAGTTTTAAATGTTGTTAGGTTTGACACTTAGTCACTTGAAAATGGTTAAGTGTAGGAATTTTAAATGAAATTTTGGTTTTGATGCTTAGTGACTTAAAAATAGATAAGTGTAGTGATTTTAAAGTGTATTTTTTTTTTGAATGTGGTTTGGTTTTTATACTTAGTCACTTGAAAATGGTTAAGTGTAGGGACCTTTAAGAGAATTTTTTGTTTTGAATGTGGATTGGTTGGTGACTTAGTTACTTGTAAATGAGTTACGTGTAGGGTCTTTGTAGGATATTTTTTATGTTTTGATGCTGCTTGGTTTTTATACTTAATCACTTGAAATTGGTTAAATGTAGGAACTTTAAAGGTGATTTTGTGTTTTGAATGTGGTTTGGTTAATGACTTACTTACTTGAAAATGGTTAAGTGTAGGGACTATAAAGGGTTTTTTTTGGTTTGAATGTGGTTTTGTTTTGATACTTAGTCACTTGAAAATGGTTAAGTGTAGGGATTTTGTATTTTTAATCTGGTTTGGTTGGTAATTTAGTTACTTGAAAATGGTTACGTGTAGGGTGTTAAAAGTAGATTTTTTATTTTGAATGTTGTTTGGTTTTGATACTTAGTCACTTTAAAATGGTTAAATATAGGGACTTAAAAGGGAATTTTTTTGTTTTGAATGTCGTTTGGTTTTTATTCTTACTCACTTTAAAATGGTTAAATGTAGGGACTTTTAGGAGAATTTTTTGTTTTGAATGTGGTTTGGTTGGTGACTTAGTTACTTGTAAATGAGTTACGTGTAGGGTCTTTGTAGGATATTTTTTTGTTTTGAATGTGGTTTGGTTTTGATAATTAGTCACTTCAAATTGGTTAAATGTAGGAACTTTAAAGGAAATTTTTTGTTTTGAATGTGGTTTGGTTTTGATACTTACTAACTTGAAAATGGTTAAGTGTAGGGACTTTTAAAGGAATTTTTTTTTTGAATGTGGTTTTGTTGCAAACTTAGTTACTTGAATAAGGTTAAGTGTAGGAACTTTAATGAGGATTTTGTGTTTTGACTGTCATTTGGTTAGTGACTTAGATATTTGAAAATGTTTTAAGTGTAGGGACTTTAAAGAGGATTTTTTGTTTTGTATGTGGTTTTGTTTTTTACTTAGTAACGTGAAAATGGTAATGTGTAGGGACATTAAAGGAAATTTTTTGTTTTGAATGTGGTTTGGTTTTGATACTTAGTCACTTGAAGTTGGTTAAGTATCGGGACTTTAAAGGGAATTTTTTGTTTTGAATGTGGTTAGGTTTGTGACTTCGTCACTTGGAAATGCTTAAGTATATGGACTTTAAAGGGGATTTTAAGTTTTGAATGCGGTTTGGTTTGTGAATTATCTTTTGAAAATGGTTTAATTGTAGGAACTTTAAAGGTGATTTTGTGTTTTGAATGTGTTTTGGTTCGTGACTTAATTACTTGAAAATGGTTAAGTGTACGGAATTTAAAGGGGATTTTTTCTTTTTGAATGTTGTTTGGTTAATGACTTAGATACTTGAAAATGATTAAGTGTAGGGCCTTTAAAGGGTTTTATGTTTTGTTTTAAATGTGGTTTTGTTTTGATATTTACTCACTTGAAAATGCTTAAGTGTAGGGACTTTAAAGGAGATTTTTAGTTTTGAATGTGGTTTTGTTTTGATACTTAGTCACTTGAAAATGATAAATTGTAGGGGTTTTAATGGGGATATTTTTGTTTAGAATGTGCTTTTGTTTTGATATTTAATCACTTCAAAATGGTGAAGTGTTGGAATTTTAAAGGGGATTTGAAGTTTTGGTTGTGGTTTGGATGGTGACTTAGTCACTTCAAAATTGTTAGGTGTAGGGACCTTAATGGAGATTTTGTGTTTTGAATGTGGTTTGGTTGGTGATTTAGTTCCTTGAAAATGGTTATGTGTAGGGTTTGTTGAGGAGATTTTTTGTTTTGAATGTGGTTTGGTTTTGATACATAGTCACTTGAAATTGGTTAAGAGTAGAAACTTTAAAGGAAATTTTATGTTTTGAACGTGGTTTGATTTTGATACTTAGTCACTTGAAAATGATTAAGTGTAGGGACTTTTAAGAGAATTTTTTGGTTTTGTATCTGGTTAGGTTTGTGACTTAGTCACTTGGAAATAGTTAAGTGTTGCGACTTTAAAGGGGATTTTGTGTTTTGAATGTGTTTTGGTTGGTGAATAGTCACTTCAAAATGGTTAAGTGTAGGAACTTTAAAGGTGATTTCGTGTTTTTAATGTGGTTTGGTTAATGACTTTGTTACTTGAAAATGGTTAAGTGTAGCGACTATAAAGGGTATTTTTTGGTTTGAATGTGGTTTTGTTTTGATACTTAGTCACTTGAAAATGGTTAAGTGTCAGGATTTTAAAGGGGATTTATTGTTTTGAATATGGTTTTGTTTTGATACTTAGTCACTTCAAAATAGTTAAGTGTAGGGACTCTAAAGGGGATTTGAAGTTTTCACTGTGGTTTGGTTGGTGACATAGTCATTTGAAAATTGTTAGGTGTAGGGACCATAATGGGGATTTTGTGTTTTTAATCTGGTTTGGTTGGTGATTTAGTTACTTGAAAATGGTTACGTGTAGGGTCTTTAAAGTAGATTTTTTGTTTTGAATGTTGTTTGGTTTTGATACTTAGTCACTTGAAAATGGTTAAATGTAGGGACTTAAAAGGGAATTTTTTTGTTTTGAATGTCGTTTGGTTTTTATACTTACTCACTTGCAAATGGTTAAGTGTAGGGACATTTAAGAGAATTTTTTATTTTGAATATTGTTTGGTTGGTGACTTAGTTATTTGAAAATGGTTAAGTCCTGGGACTTTAAAGGAGATTTTTTATTTTAAATGTGGTTTGGTTGGTGTCTTAGTTACCTGAAAATTGAAAAATATAGGCACTTAAAGTATTTTTTTTGTTTTGAATGAGGTTTCGTTTTGACACTTAGTCACTTGAAAATGGTTAAGTGTAGGAACTTTGGAGGGAATTTTTTGTTTTTAATGTGGTTAGGTCGGTGACTTAGTTACTCGAAAATCGTTAAGTGTAGAGACTTAGAAGGAGATTCTGTATTTTGAATGTGGATTTTTTGGTGAATAGTCACTTGAAAATGGTTAAATGTAGGAACTTTAAAGGTGATTTTGCGTTTTGAATGTGATTTAGTTGATGACTTAGTTACTTGAGAATGGTAAATTGTACTGACTTTAAAGGGGATTTTTTGTTTTGAATGTTTTTTGGTTAATGACTTAGTAACTTGAACATGGTTACGTGTAGGGAGTTCAAAAGGCTTTTTTATTTTCAATTTGGTTTGGTTTTAATACTTAGTCACTTGAAAATATTTAAATGTAGAGACTTTAAAGGGGATTTCTTGTTTTGAATGTGGTTAGGTTTTGATACTTAGTAACTTGATAATGGTTAAGTGTAGGGACTTTAAAAGATTTTTTTTTTTTAGAATGTGGTTTTGTTATTAACTTAGTTACTTGAATAAGGTTAAGTGTAGGGACATTAATGAGGATTTTGCATTTTGAATGTCGTTTGGTTGGTGACTTAGTTTTTTGAAAATGTTTAAGTGTAGGGACTTTATAGAGGATTTGTTGTTTTGAATGCGGTTTGATTTTTGACTTAGTTACATGGAAATGGTTTAGTGTAGGGACTTAAAAGGGAATTTTTTGTTTTGAATGTGTTTAGGGTTTTGACTTCGTCACTTGGAAATGCTAAAGTATATGGACTTCAAAGGGGATTTTGTGTTTTGAATGTGGTTTGGTTTGTGAATAGTCACTGGAAAATGGTTTAAGTGTAGGAAATATAAAGGTAATTTTGTGTTTTGAATGTGTTTTGGTTCGTGACTTAATTACTTGAAAATGGTTAAGTGTACGGAATATAAAGGGGATTTTTTGATTTGAATGTGGTTTAGTTAATGACTTAGATACTTGAAAATGGTTAAGTGTAGGGCCTTTTAAGGTTTTTTTTTCATTTTAAATGTGGTTTTGTTTTTATATTTAGTCACTTGAAAATGCTTAAGCTTAGGGATTTGAAAGGGGATTTTTGGTTTTGAATGTGGTTTTGTTTTGATACTTAGTCACTTGAAAATGGTAAACTGTAGGGGGTTTTAATGGGGATTTCTTGTTTAGAATGTGGTTTTGTTTTGATATTTAATCACTTCAAAATGGTGAAGTGTTGGGATTTTAAAGGGGATTTGAAGTTTTGGTTGTGGTTTGGATAGTGACTTAGTCACTTCAAAATTGTTAGGTGTAGGGACCTTAATGGAGATTATGTGTTTTGAATGTGGTTTGGTTGGTGATTTAGTTCCTTGAAAATGGTTATGTGTAGGGTCTGTTGAGGAGATTTTTTGTTTTGAATGTGGTTTGGTTTTGATACATAGTCACTTGAAATTGGTTAAGTGTAGGAACTTTAAAGGAAATTTTATGTTTTGAACGTGGTTTGATTTTGATACTTAGTCACTTGAAAATGATTAAGTGTAGGGACTTTTAAGAGAATTTTTTGGTTTTGTATCTTGTTAGGTTTGTGACTTAGTCACTTGGAAATAGTTAAGTGTTGCGACTTTAAAGGGGATTTTGTGTTTTGAATGTGTTTTGGTTGGTGAATAGTCACTTCAAAATGGTTAAGTGTAGGAACTTTAAAGGTGATTTCGTGTTTTTAATGTGGTTTGGTTAATGACTTTGTTACTTGAAAATGGTTAAGTGTAGCAACTATAAAGGGTGTTTTTTGGTTTGAATGTGGTTTTGTTTTGATATTTAGTCACTTGAAAATGGTTAAGTGTCAGGATTTTAAAGGGGATTTATTGTTTTGAATGTGGTTTTGTTTTGATACTTAGTCACTTCAAAATAGTTAAGTGTAGGGACTTTAAAGGGGATTTGAAGTTTTCACTGTGGTTTGGTTGGTGACATAGTCATTTGAAAATTGTTAGGTGTAGGGACCATAATGGGGATTTTGTGTTTTTAATCTGGTTTGGTTGGTGATTTAGTTACTTGAAAATGGTTACGTGTAGGGTCTTTAAAGTAGATTTTTTGTTTTGAATGTTGTTTGGTTTTGATACTTAGTCACTTGAAAATGGTTAAATGTAGGGACTTAAAAGGGAATTTTTTTGTTTTGAATGTCATTTGGTTTTTATACTTACTCACTTGCAAATGGTTACGTGTAGGGACATTTAAGAGAATTTTTTATTTTGAATATTGTTTGGTTGGTGACTTAGTTATTTGAAAATGGTTAAGTCCTGGGACTTTAAAGGAGATTTTTTATTTTAAATATGGTTTGGTTGGTGTCTTAGTTACCTGAAAATTGAAAAATATAGGCACTCAAAGGATTTTTTTTGTTTTGAATGAGGTTTCGTTTTGACACTTAGTCACTTGAAAATGGTTAAGTGTAGGAACTTTGGAGGGAATTTTTTGTTTTTAATGTGGTTAGGTCGGTGACTTAGTTACTCGAAAATCGTTAAGTGTAGAGACTTAGAAGGAGATTCTGTATTTTGAATGTGGATTGTTTGGTGAATAGTCACTTGAAAATGGTTAAATGTAGGAACTTTAAAGGTGATTTTGCGTTTTGAATGTGATTTAGTTGATGACTTAGTTACTTGAGAATGGTAAATTGTACTGACTTTAAAGGGGATTTTTTGTTTTTAATGTTTTTTGGTTAATGACTTAGTAACTTGAACATGGTTACGTGTAGGGAGTTCAAAAGGCTTTTTTATTTTCAATTTGGTTTGGTTTTAATACTTAGTCACTTGAAAATATTTAAATGTAGAGACTTTAAAGGGGATTTCTTGTTTTGAATGTGGTTAGGTTTTGATACTTAGTAACTTGATAATGGTTAAGTGTAGGGACTTTAAAAGATTTTTTTTTTTGGAATGTGGTTTTGTTATTAACTTAGTTACTTGAATAAGGTTAAGTGTAGGGACTTTAATGAGGATTTTGCATTTTGAATGTCGTTTGGTTGGTGACTTAGTTTTTTGAAAATGTTTAAGTGTAGGGACTTTATAGAGGATTTGTTGTTTTGAATGCGGTTTGATTTTTGACTTAGTTACATGGAAATGGTTAAGTGTAGGGACTTAAAAGGGAATTTTTTGTTTTGAATGTGGTTAGGTTTGTGACTTCGTCACTCGGAAATGCTAAAGTATATGGACTTCAAAGGGGATTTTGTGTTTTGAATGTGGTTTGGTTTGTGAATAGTCACTGGAAAATGGTTTAAGTGTAGGAAATATAAAGGTAATTTTGTGTTTTGAATGTGTTTTGGTTCGTGGCTTAATTACTTGAAAATGGTTAAGTGTACGGAATATAAAGGGGATTTTTTGATTTGAATGTGGTTTAGTTAATGACTTAGATACTTGAAAATGGTTAAGTGTAGGGCCTTTTAAGGTTTTTTTTTCATTTCAAATGTGGTTTTGTTTTTATATTTAGTCACTTGAAAATGCTTAAGCGTAGGGACTTGAAAGGGGATTTTTGGTTTTGAATGTGGTTTTGTTTTGATAGTTAGTCACTTGAAAATGGTAAATTGTAGGGGGTTTTAATGGGGATTTCTTGTTTAGAATGTGCTTTTGTTTTGATATTTAATCACTTCAAAATGGTGAAGTGTTGGGATTTTAAAGGGGATTTGAAGTTTTGGTTGTGGTTTGGATGGTGACTTAGTCACTTCAAAATTGTTAGGTGTTGGGACCTTAATGGAGATTTTGTGTTTTGAATGTGGTTTGGTTGGTGATTTAGTTCCTTGAAAATGGTTATGTGTAGGGTCTGTTGAGGAGATTTTTTGTTTTGAATGTGGTTTGGTTTTGATACATAGTCACTTGAAATTGGTTAAGTGTAGGAACTTTAAAGGAAATTTTATGTTTTGAACGTGGTTTGATTTTGATACTTAGTCACTTGAAAATGATTAAGTGTAGGGACTTTTAAGAGAATTTTTTGGTTTTGTATCTTGTTAGGTTTGTGACTTAGTCACTTGGAAATAGTTAAGTGTTGCGACTTTAAAGGGGATTTTGTGTTTTGAATGTGTTTTGGTTGGTGAATAGTCACTTCAAAATGGTTAAGTGTAGGAACTTTAAAGGTGATTTCGTGTTTTTAATGTGGTTTGGTTAATGACTTTGTTACTTGAAAATGGTTAAGTGTAGCAACTATAAAGGGTGTTTTTTGGTTTGAATGTGGTTTTGTTTTGATACTTAGTCACTTGAAAATGGTTAAGTGTTAGGATTTTAAAGGGGATTTATTGTTTTGAATGTGGTTTTGTTTTGATACTTAGTCACCTCAAAATAGTTAAGTGTAGGGACTTTAAAGGGGATTTGAAGTTTTCACTGTGGTTTGGTTGGTGACATAGTCATTTGAAAATTGTTAGGTGTATGGACCATAATGGGGATTTTGTGTTTTTAATCTGGTTTGGTTGGTGATTTAGTTACTTGAAAATGGTTACGTGTAGGGTCTTTAAAGTAGATTTTTTGTTTTGAATGTTGTTTGGTTTTGATACTTAGTCACTTGAAAATGGTTAAATGTAGGGACTTAAAAGAGAATTTTTTTGTTTTGAATGTCATTTGGTTTTTATACTTACTCACTTGCAAATGGTTAAGTGTAGGGACATTTAAGAGAATTTTTTATTTTGAATATTGTTTGGTTGGTGACTTAGTTATTTGAAAATGGTTAAGTCCTGGGACTTTAAAGGAGATTTTTTATTTTAAATATGGTTTGGTTGGTGTCTTAGTTACCTGAAAATTGAAAAATATAGGCACTTAAAGGATTTTTTTTGTTTTGAATGAGGTTTCGTTTTGACACTTAGTCACTTGAAAATGGTTAAGTGTAGGAACTTTGGAGGGAATTTTTTGTTTTTAATGTGGTTAGGTCGGTGACTTAGTTACTCGAAAATCGTTAAGTGTAGAGACTTAGGAGATTCTGTATTTTGAGTGTGGATTTTTTGGTGAATAGTCACTTGAAAATGGTTAAATGTAGGAACTTTAAATGTGATTTTGCGTTTTGAATGTGATTTAGTTGATGACTTAGTTACTTGAGAATGGTAAATTGTACTGACTTTAACGGGGATTTTTTGTTTGTAATGTTTTCTGGTTAATGACTTAGTAACTTGAACATGGTTACGTGTAGGGAGTTCAAAAGGCTTTTTTATTTTCAATTTGGTTTGGTTTTAATACTTAGTCACTTGAAAATATTTAAATGTAGAGACTTTAAAGGGGATTTCTTGTTTTGAATGTGGTTAGGTTTTGATACTTAGTAACTTGATAATGGTTAAGTGTAGGGACTTTAAAAGATTTTTTTTTTTTGGAATGTGGTTTTGTTATTAACTTAGTTACTTGAATAAGGTTAAGTGTAGGGACTTTAATGAGGATTTTGCATTTTGAATGTCGTTTGGTTGGTGACTTAGTTTTTTGAAAATGTTTAAGTGTAGGGACTTTATAGAGGATTTGTTGTTTTGAATGCGGTTTGATTTTTGACTTAGTTACATGGAAATGGTTAAGTGTAGGGACTTAAAAGGGAATTTTTTGTTTTGAATGTGGTTAGGTTTGTGACTTCGTCACTCGAAAATGCTAAAGTATATGGACTTCAAAGGGGATTTTGTGTTTTGAATGTGGTTTGGTTTGTGAATAGTCACTGGAAAATGGTTTAAGTGTAGGAAATATAAAGGTAATTTTGTGTTTTGAATGTTTTTTGGTTCGTGGCTTAATTACTTGAAAATGGTTAAGTGTACGGAATATAAAGGGGATTTTTTGATTTGAATGTGGTTTAGTTAATGACTTAGATACTTGAAAATGGTTAAGTGTAGGGCCTTTTAAGGTTTTTTTTTCATTTTAAATGTGGTTTTGTTTTTATATTTAGTCACTTGAAAATGCTTAAGCGTAGGGACTTGAAAGGGGATTTTTGGTTTTGAATGTGGTTTTGTTTTGATAGTTAGTCACTTGAAAATGGTAAATTGTAGGGGGGGTTAATGGGGATTTCTTGTTTAGAATGTGCTTTTGTTTTGATATTTAATCACTTCAAAATGGTGAAGTGTTGGGATTTTAAAGGGGATTTGAAGTTTTGGTTGTGGTTTGGATGGTGACTTAGTCACTTCAAAATTGTTAGGTGTAGGGACCTTAATGGAGATTTTGTGTTTTGAATGTGGTTTGGTTGGTGATTTAGTTACTTGAAAATGGTTATGTGTGGGGTCTGTTGAGGAGATTTTTTGTTTTGAATGTGGTTTGGTTTTGATACATAGTCACTTGAAATTGGTTAAGTGTAGGAACTTTAAAGGAAATTTTAGGTTTTGAACGTGGTTTGATTTTGATACTTAGTCACTTGAAAATGATTAAGTGTAGGGACTTTTAAGAGAATTTTTTGGTTTTGTATCTTGTTAGGTTTGTGACTTAGTCACTTGGAAATAGTTAAGTGTTGCGACTTTAAAGGGGATTTTGTGTTTTTAATGTGTTTTGGTTGGTGAATAGTCACTTCAAAATGGTTAAGTGTAGGAACTTTAAAGGTGATTTCATGTTTTTAATGTGGTTTGGTTAATGACTTTGTTACTTGAAAATGGTTAAGTGTAGCGACTATAAAGGGTGTTTTTTGGTTTGAATGTGGTTTTGTTTTGATACTTAATCACTTGAAAATGGTTAAGTGTTAGGATTTTAAAGGGGATTTATTGTTTTGAATGTGGTTTTGTTTTGATACTTAGTCACTTCAAAATAGTTAAGTGTAGGGACTTTAAAGGGGATTTGAAGTTTTCATTGTGGTTTGGTTGGTGACATAGTCAATTGAAAATTGTTAGGTGTAGGGACCATAATGAGGATTTTGTGTTTTTAATCTGGTTTGGTTGGTGATTTAGTTACTTGAAAATGGTTACGTGTAAGGTCTTTAAAGGGGATTTTTTGTTTTGAATGTGGTTTTGTTTTGATACTTAGTCACTTGAAATTGGTTAAGTGTAGGGACTTTAAAGGAAATTTTTTGTTTTGAATGTTGTTTGGTTTTGATACTTAGTCCCTTGAAAAAGGTAAGTGTAGAAACTTTAAAGGTTATTTTATGTTATAAATGTGGTTTGTTCAGTGAATTAGTTATTTGAAACTGGTTAAGTCTTGGGACTTTAAAGGAGATTTTTTGTTTTAAATGTGGTTTGGTTGGTGTCTTAGTTACTTGAAAATTGAAAAATATAGGCACTTAAAGGATTTTTTTTGTTTTGAATGAGGTTTTGTTTTGAGACTTAGTCACAAGAAAATGGTTATGTGTAGGAACTTTAGAGGGAATTTTTTGTTTTGAATGTGGTTAGGTCGGTGACTTAGTCACTCGGAAATGGTTAAGTGTAGGGATTTAAAATGAGACTCTGTGTGTTGAATGTGGTTTGTTTGGTGAATAGTCACTTGAAAATGGTTAAGTGTAGGAACTTTAAAGGTTATTTTGCTTTTTGAATGTGATTTGGTTGATGACTTAGTTACTTGAGAATGGTAAATTGTAGGGATTTTAAAAGGGATTTTTTGTTTTGAATATTTTTTGGTTAATGACTTAGTAACTTGAAAATGGTTAAGTGTAGGGAGTTTAAAGGATTTTTTTGTTTTCAATTTGGTTTTGTTTTAACACTTAGTCACTTGAAAATATTTAAATGTAGAGACTTTAAAGGGGATTTCTTGTTTTGAATGTAGTTATGTTTTGATACTTAGTAACTTGATAATGGTTAAGTGTAGGGACTTTAAAAGATTTTTTTTCCTTGAATGTGGTTGTGTTATTAACTTAGTTACTTGAATAAGGATAAGTGTAGGGACTTTAATGAGGAATTTGGATTTTGAATGTCGTTTGGTTGGTGACTTAGTTATTTGAAAATGTTTAAGTGTAGGGACTTTAAAGAGGATTTTTTGTTTTGAATGCGGTTTGATTTTTGACTTAGTTACATGAAAATGGTTAAGTGTAGGGACTTTAAAAAGGATTTATTATTTTGAATATTGTTTAGTTTTTATACTTAGTCATTTCAAATTGGTTAAGTGTACGAACTTTAAAGCAAATTTTTTGTTTTGAATCTGGTTTAGTTTTGATACTTAGTCACTTGAAAATGGTTAAGTGTAGTAAGTTTTAAGAGAATTTTTTGTTTTGAATGTGGTTAGGTTTGTGACTTAGTCACTTGGAAATGGTTAAATGTTGGGACTTTAAAGGTGATTTTGTGTTTTGAATGTGGTTTGGTTGGTGAATAGTCACTTGAATATGGTTAAGTATAGGAACTTTAAAGGTGATTTTGTGTTTTGAAGGTGGTTTGGTTGGTGACTTAGTTACTTGTAAATGGTTAAATGTAGGGACTTTAAAGGGGATTTTTTGTTTTGAATGTGGTTTGGTTAATTACTTAGTTACGTGAACATGGTTAAGTGTAAGGACTTTAAAGGGGGGGTTTTGTTTTTAATCTGGTTTGTTTTTGATACATAGTCACTTGAAAATGGTTAAGTGTAGGGACTTTACAGGGGTTAAGTGTACGGACTTTAAAGGGGGGTTTTTGTTTTTAATCTGGTTTCGTTTTGATACATTGAAACTTGAAAATGGTTAAGTGTAAGGACTTTACAGGGGATTTATTATTTAGAATGTGGTTTTGTTTTGATACTTAGTCACTTGAAAATGGTTAAGTGTAGGGACTTTGAAGTAGATTTTTTGTTTAGAATGTGGTTTTGTTTTGTTACTTAGTCACTTTAAAATGGTTAAGTGTAGGGACTTTACGGGGGATTTTTTGTTTTGAATGCGGTTTGGTTAATGACTTAGATTTCTTAAAATGGTTTAGGGTAACGACTTTAAAGGTTTTTTTTTTGTTTTTAATGTGGTTTTGTTTGAAATTTAGTCTCTCGAAAATGGTTAAGTGTAGGAACTTTAAAGGGTATTTTTAGTTTTGAATGTGGTTTTACTTTTATACTTAGTCACTTGAAAATGGTTAAGTGTAGGAAGTTTAAAGGGAATTTTATGTTTAGAATGTGGTTTCGTTTTGATATTTAGTCACTTCAAAATGGTTAAGTGTAGAGACTTTAAAGGAGATTTGAAGTTTTGAATGTGGTTTGGTTGGTGACTTAGTCCCTTGAAAATTGTTAGGTGTAGGGACCTTAATCGGGATTTTGCGTTTTGAATGTTCTTTGGTTGGTGATTTAGTTACTTGAAAATGGTTACTTGTAGGGTCTTTAAAGTAGACTTTTTGTTTTGAATGTTGTTTGGTTTTGATACTTAGTCACTTGAAAATGGTTAAATGTAGGGACTTAAAAGGGAATTTTTTTGCTCTGAATGCGGTTTGATTTTTATACTTAGTCACTTGAAAATTGTTAGGTGTAGTAAATTTTAAGAGAATTTTTTGTTTTGAATGTGGTTAGGTTTGTAACTTAGTCTCTTGGAAATGGTTAAGTGTAGGGACTTTAAAGTGGATTTTGAGTTTTGAATCTGGTTTGTTTTGATACATAGTCGATTGAAAATGGTTAAATGTAGGAACTTTAAAGGAAATTTTTTGTTGTGAATGTGGTTTGGTTTTTATACTTAGTCACTTGAAAAAGCTAAGTGTAGGAACTTTAAAGGGGATTTTGTGTTATAAATGTCGTTTGTTCAGTGAATTAGTTATTTGAAAAGCGTTAAGTGTAGGGACTTTAAAGGAGATTTTTTGTTTTAAATGTGGTTTGGTTGGTGTCTTAGTTACTTGACAATGGAAACATATAGGCACTTAAAGGCTTTTTTTAGTTTTGAATGAGGTTTTGTTTTGATACTTAGTCACTTGAAAATGGTTAAGAGTAAGAACTCTTAAGGGAACTTTTTGTTTTGAATATGGGTAGATTGGTTACTTAGTCACTCGGAAATGTTTAAGTGTAGGGACTTAAAAGGAGATTTTGTGTTTTGAATATGGTTTGTTTGGTGAATAGTCACTTGAAAATGGTTAAGTGTAGGAACTTTAAAGGTGATTTTGCGTTTTGAATGTGATTTGGTAGGTGACTTAGTTACTTGACATTGGTAAATTGTAGGGACTTTAAAGGGTATTTTTTGTTTTGAATGTTTTTCGGTTAATGACTTAGTAACTTGGAAATGGATAAGTGTAGAGACTTTAAAGGGTCTTTTTTTTTTCAATTTAATTTTGTTTTAATACTTAGTCACTTGAAAATATTTAAATGTAGAGACTTTAAAGGGGATTTCTTGTTTTGAATGTGGTTAGATTTTGATACTTAGTAACTTGATAATGGTTAAGTGTAGGGGCTTTAAAAGATATTTTTTTTTAATGTGGTTTTGTTTTTAACTTAGTTACTTTAATAAGGTTAAGTGTAGAGACTTTAATGAGGATTTTGCGTTTTGAATGTCGTTTGGTTTGTGACTCAGTTATTTGAAAATGTTTAAGTGTAAGGACTCTAAAGGTTTGGTAGGTGACTTGGTCCCTCAAAAATGTTTCAATATAGGGACTTTAAAGGGGATTTTGTCTTTTGAATATGGTTTGATTGGTGATTTAGTTACTTGAAAATGGTTAAGTGTTGGGACTTTAAAGTCAATTTTTTCGTTTGAATGTGATTTGGTTTTGATACTTAGTTACTTTAAATTACTTAATTGTAGAAACTTTAAAGGGGTTTTTTGTTTTGAATGTGGTTTGGTTTTTATACTTAGTCACTTAAAAATGGTTAAGTGTAGGAACTTTACAGGGGATTTTTTGTTTTGAATGTGGTTTGGTTAATGACTTAGATACCTTCAAATGGTTTAGTGTAGCAACTTTTAAGGTTTTTTTTTTTTTTTTAATGTGGTTTTGATTTGAAATTTAGTCACTTGAAAATGGTTAAGTGTAGAGACTTTAAAGGGTATTTTTGGTTTTGAATGTGGTTTTACTTTTATACTTAGTCACTTGAAAATGGTTAAGTGTAGGGACTTTAAAGGTGATTTTATGTTTAGAATGTGGTTTTGTTTTGATATTTAGTCACTGCAAAATTGTTATGATTATAGAGACTTCAAAGGAGATTTGAAGTTTTGAATATGGTTTGGTTGATGACTTAGTCTCTTGAAAATTGTTAGGTGTAGGGACCTTAATGGGGATTTTGTGTTTTGAATGTGCTTTGGTTGGTGATTTAGTCACTTGAAAATGGTTACGTGTAGGGTCTTTAAAGTAGATTTTTTGTTTTGAATGTTGTTTGGTTTTGATACTTAGTCACTTGGAAATGGTTAAGTGTTGGGACTTTAAAGGGATGTTTTGTTTTGAATGTGGTTTGGTTGGCGACTTAGTCACTTCAAAATGGTTAAGTGTAGGGACTTTAAAGAGGATTTTGTGTTTTAAATGTGGTTTGGTGGTTGAATTAGATAATTGAAAATGGTTAAGTTTAGGGACTACAAAGGGGATTTCTTTATTTTGAACGTTGTTTGGTTGGTGACTTAGTTACCTGAAAATGGTTAAATATAGGGACTTTTAAGGGGATTTTGTCTTTTGAATGTGATTTGGTTGATGATTTAGTTACTTGAAAATGGTTAAGTGAAGGGACTTTAATGGAAATTTTTTGTTTTCAATGTTATTTGGTTATGATACTTAGTCACTTGAAATTGGTTAAGTGTAGGAACTTGAAAGGAGATTTTTTGTTTTGAATGTGTTTTTGTTTTGATACTTAGTTTCTTAAAAATATTTAAGTGTAGGGACTTTAAAGGAATTTTTGGTTTTGAAAGTGGTTTGGTGGTGACTTAGTTACTTGAAAATGGTTAAGTGTATGGACTTTAAAGGGGATTTTTTTTATTTTGAATATGGTTTGGTTTTGATACTTAGTCACTTGAAAATGGTTAAGTGTAGAGACTTTAAAGAGGATTTTTGGTTTTGAATATGGTTTGATTCTGTTACTTAGTCACTTGAAATGGTTAAATGTAGGGACTTTATTGGGGATTTAATGTTTTGATTGTGGTTCGATTTTTATACTTAGTCAGTTGAAAATTGTTAATTTTAGGTACTTTAAAGGGTATTTTTAGTGTTGAATGTGGTTTGGTTGGTCTCTTAGTCACTTAAAAATGGTCAAGTGTTGGACTTTAAAGGGGATTTTTTGTTGTGATTGTGGTTTAGTTGGTGACTTAGTCACTTGAAAATGGTTAAGTATAGAGACTTTAAATTGGATTTTTTGTTTTGAATGTGGTTTGGTTGGTGAATTAGTTATTTAAAAATGATTAAGTTTAAGGACTTCAAAGGGGATTTCTTTGTTTTCAATGGAGTTTAGTTGGTGACTTAATCATTTGAAAATGTTTAAGAATAGGGACTTTAAATGAGATTTTTGGTTTGAATGTTGTTTGGATGGTGACTTAGTAACTTGAAAATGGTTAAATATAGGGACTATTAATGGGATTTTGTCTTTTGAATGTGGTTTGGTTGGTGATTTAGTTATTTGAAAAAGGTTAAGTGGAGGAACTTTAAAGAGGATTTTTTGTTTCGAATGTGGTTTGTTTTTGATACTTAGTTACTTGAAATTGGTTAACTGTAGGAACTTTAAAGAGGATTTTTTGTTTTGAATGTAGTTTGGTTTTGATACTTAGTCACTTAAAAATCGTTAAATGTAGGGAGTTTAAAGAGAATTTTGTGTTTTGAATGTGGTTTGGTTGGTGACTTAGTTACATGAAAATCGTTAAGTGCAGAGACTTTAAAGTGGATTTTTTATTTTGAATGTGGTTTGCTTTTGATACTTAATCATTTGAATATGGTTAAGGGTAGAGACTTTAAAGAGGATTTTTTATTTTGAACATGGTTTTGTTTTTATACTTTGTCACTTGTAAATGATTAAGTATAGGACATTAAGGGGGATTTGTTGTATTGAATGTGGTTTTGTTTTGATACTTAGTCACTTTAAAATGATTAAGTGAATAGACTTTAAAGGGGATTTTGAGTTTCGAATGTGGTTAGGTTTGTGACTTAGTCACTTAAAATTGTTAAGTGTAGTAACTTTAAAGGGCATTTTGGTTTTGATTCTTGGTCACTTAAAAATTGTTAACTGAAGTGACTTTAAAGTTGATTTTTTTATTTTGAATGTGGTTTGGTTTTGATACTTAGTCATTTAAAAATGGTGAAGTGTAGAGACATTAAAGAAGATTTTTTGTTTTAAATGTGGTATGATTGGTGAATTAATTTCTTGAAAATGGTCAAGAGTAAGGACTTTAAAGGGGATTTATTTTCAATGTGATTTTGTTTTCATACTTAGTCAATTAAAAATGGTTAAGTGTAGGATCTTAAAAGTGGATTTTTTGTTTTGGATTTAGTTTGGTTTTGATAGTTAGTTACTTGAAAATGGTTAAGTGCACAGACTTTAGAGGAGACTTTATGTTTTGAATGTGGTTTGGTTTTGATACTTAGTCACTTGAAAATGGCTAGGTGTAGGAACTTTAAAGGACATTTTTTATTTTGAATAAGGTTTGGTTTTGATACTTAGTCATTTGAAAATGGTTAAGTACAAAGACTTTAAAGGGGATTTTTTTATTTTGAATGTGGTTTGTTTGGTGACTTAGTTACTTGAAAATGGTTAAGTGTAGGGACTTTAAAGGGGATTTGTTGTTATAAATGTGATTTTATTTTGATACTTAGTCACTTGAAAATGGTTAAGTATAGAGACTTTGAAGGGGATTTTTTTTTGAATGTGGTTTTGTTTTGATACTTAGTCACTTTAAAATGGTTAAGTGTAGCGACTTTAAAAGTGATTATGAGTTTTGAATGCGCTTTTGTTTTGTTACTTAGTCACTTGAAAGTTGATAAGTGTGGTGACTTTAAAGGGGATTTTTTTTTAAATGAGGTTTGGATTTGAAACTTAGTCACTTAAAAATATTTAAGTGTTGGGACTTTAAAGGAGATTTTTTGTTTTGACTGTGGTTTCATTTTAATACTTAGTCACTTTAAAATGGTTAATTGATGGGACTTTAAAGGATATTTTTTGTTTTGAATGTAGTTTTGTTTTCATACTTAGTCACTTTAAAATTGTTAAGTGTAGAATCTTTAAAGGGGATTTTGTGTTTTGAATGTTGTTTGGTTTTGATACTTAGTCACTTAAAAATGGTTAAGTGAAGGGACTTTTAAGGAGATTTTGAGTTTTGAATGTGGTTAGGTTTGTGACTTAGTCAATTGAAAATGGTTAAGTTTAGGGACTTTAAAGGTGATTTTGGTTGTGATTCTTTGACACTTGAAAATGATTAAGTGTAGTGACTTCAAGGGGATTTTGTGGTTTGAATGTTGTTTGGTTTTGATACTTAGTCACTTAAAAATGGTGAAGTGTAAAGATTTTAGAGGATATTTTTTCTTTTAAATGTGGTTTGGTTGATGACTTACTTGAAAACGATTAAATGTAAGGACTTTAAAGGGGATTTGTACTGAATGTGGTTTGGTTTTGATACTTAGTCACTTAATAAATGTTAAGTGTAGGGACTTAAAAGTAAATTTTTGTTGTGAATGTGGTTTGGTTTTGTTTCTTGGTCAGTTGGAAATGGTTAAGTCTAGGGACTGAAAAGTGGATTTTTTTATTTTGAATTTTGTTTGGTTTTGATACTTAGTCACTTAAAAATTGTTAAGTGTAGAGACTTTAAAGTAGATTTTGTGTTTTGAATGTGGTTTGATTTTGATGCTTAGTTACTTGAAAATTGTTAGGTGTAAGGACTTTAAAGGATATTTTATGTTTTGAATGGTTTGGTTTGGATACTTAGTCACTTGAAAATGATTAAGTGTAGGGATTTTAAAGTGGATTTTTTTAATGTTGTTTTATTTTGATACTTAGTCACCTGAAAATTGTTAAGTGTAGGTACTTTAAATGGGATTTTTAGTGTTGAATGTGGTTTGGTTTGTGACTTAGTCACTTGAATATGGTTAAATATAGGGACTTTTAAGAGGATTTTGCTTTCTTAATGTGGTTTGGTTGGCGATTTAGTTACTTGAAAATGGCTAAATGTAGTGACTTTAAAGGGGTTTTGTTTATTTTGAATATGATTTGGTTTTGATACTTAGTCACTTGAAATTGGTTAAGGGTAGGAACTTTAAAGAAATTTTTTGTTTTGAATGTGGTTTGGTTGGTGACTTTGTTACTTGATAATGGTTAAGTATAGAGACTTTATAGGGGATTTGTTTTATTTTGAATGTTGTTTGGTTGGTGACTTAGTCACTTGAAAATGGTTAAGTGTTGGGACTTGATAACGCTAAATCTACAGATCTCGTAGGAGTGTAAAGCGGTCGTTGTCAAATATATAACCCAACTGAGTTGGGTATCGATCCCACAGGGAATAGCTTGGTCAACAAGTAAGCAAAGATTACTAAACTTTTAGTGCAAGTCTCGTAAAAAGGGGGGAGTTTTAATGTGCAAATAATGTAATCAAAATAGTAAAGTAAAAACAGAAAATAGCAAAGTAAAAAAAAAGAATGTTTAGTAAGATGTAAAACAATGAGAATTGAGAAGTTGGGGTTATGTCCACCTTCTGAGTTGTACGTCTCTATTGGCTATGAGTTGTGCGGAATTCAGACATGCATGTGCTTATAGAGAATTGTATTCGATGGTAAATCCAAGCGTCTTTCGACCTAAACAAGGACTATTTCACTTTAACTCTTTCGAGCTTAAAGCATATCTAAAGGTACAAATTCTCCAAGAGGTTAATACAGTTACGGCACTAACTTTTTAATAGGGGATGGGACCCTATTACCTTGACATTATCTCTTTTTCAGACATATAACTTTTCCTTCGAACAAGTTAATGCTATACTGGCGTTATTCTATGCGTCTGCAGCCATAAGAATTTGCATTATGATGAAGAGAATAATGATATAAGCAGCATACGTGTCAAGAATTCACAAACGCATAGCAATAGATAGTATCTTATACGGCTTCCATAACCCCAACAGAGAAGTTTAGTTACCCATGAGTGCGAAGGAAATCACAATAGACATTATTATTATACCACAATAAAGATTTCGTGTAGTAAGGTGTGGTAGGCGTTTAGGCGTGACTTCTTTGCAAAGTAATGTTTCTCTTGTTGCGGAAATTAAGAATTGAATAGATGAATGGAAGAAGAATAAACAGTAGAATTAATGGAAGAATTATAATCCGAGTTGTAAGTTGTGGAATAAGAAGTAGAATGAGAATTGTTTTGACGGATGGATGGATGGGAATTGATGGAATGGGGAATGAATAAAAATCTCTAGCAAAATAGGGTATTTATAACACCCATATCCTATTCCTACTAAGCTAATGCATTACTTAAACCAATCCTACTAGGTTAATGTATCATTATACTAATTCTACTAAGTTACTGCTAGTCCCCAAAGTCTTTAGAATTGTTGTTTTTGCCCGGGACAGATTTTCCATGCGTCACTTTTGGTCCTTGGCGTCCAAGCTTTCCCTTCCTTCTTTCGTGAAGCTTCCTTTGGCGTCAAGTTATCCATAAAATGCTGAAATCTGCATCATTTATACCTGAAAACTTGCTAATCACGTTTGTTAGATCAATTACAGGAAAAAGGACTAAAAGTGCATGAATTATATATTTCGTCCTCAAAACTTAGCTAAAATATGGGTAAAATATAGTACTTTAGGCGTGTAAATTCGCCTATCATCAACACCCCACACTTAAAGCTTTTTTCGTCCTCGAACAAACTATCATGTCCATCTAAACATCTACTTAAGGTTTCACAGTAACAACACAAAATATTCATCAAGACATGCATAGCAATCATTAACAAAGAGTAGTTTTCTGATCATTACTAGAAACAATTTAACCTCTAACATAGACTCGTGATGGTGGTCAACTCATATTCAAAAGTCAAGGCACAAAGAATCATACACAACTATCCAAAACTCATCAACCATGTGTGTCTTACCACATATTACCCATAATCACTCACAAGTATTGTATATATTTCGAACATGGGTATAGGATTATCCTTGCTCTCACTCTCACAAAGAATTCATATGTTGCAACTGATGACCATAGGTTTGCCCTTAGTGTAATGCTCCACTAAATATCAGAATTCTAAGCTTAGGATCAAATAGGTCTTCTACAGGTTGTAATGTAGGCTAAGGGACGGGTAGGACTATTTTGGCCATAAATAGTGACTATGTTCCTAAGCGCTTTAATACATCACATTATGCCATTAATACTTTCTTTTCAAACAACCTTTCTACTTTCTTTTATTCTACCACCCTTTTTCTCCTCTTTTGTTTTTCAATTTTAAACATAACTAACTTTTTAGTTTTCCTTTCCTTTTTCTTTTCATAACACACCTCTTATGATAGCAATACTTTTTCAAAACAAATTCAAGCATCAATACATTCTAAGGCATCATACTCATCCAATTTCCTCTTATTTTGTCACATGACTCTTTCAATTTAAAGCACTTAGGAATTTGGATCAAATTATGGTCTTGAAAAAAATGGATTAGGCTTACATATGAGGCTGTCAAAGAAAATAGGCTTAAAGGCTCAAAAGGGGTTAACTAGGATAATGTCCACGGGTAGGTAAAATGAAGGTACACAAGTATAGGTTGTCAAAGAAATGCCTAAATCATCTCCTAAACTCACATTCTTTATTTTCGCTTCACACACACACCAGGCAAGTTCTAGCATCAGCCACAAACATAGAATATACTATTATCTCACACACACAAGGCACATGGTCGACTTTATTGGGAGTACTATAGACTCTTGTCCCAATAGTTGAAGGAATTAAACCATATAAATATCACATAGTGAGTCACAATTAGAGCCTAAACATCTCAATAGTAATGATTTTATCACAGACTCTTGTCACAATACCATGCTGCCTATCAGAATTATTTCATGCAAAGTTAAAAAAAAAATTTATCTAAGAAAAAAAAGTTAACTACTAAAAAATTTAACTACTACTAAAAAACATTTACTACTAAAATAAAACAAACAAACATAAATAAATGCAAAGATAGATAGAGAAGTATAGCATGCAAATACCAGCGCACCCCACCCTTAGACGGGACACAATGCCCTCAGTGGAAAATAAATAAGAAGAACCTGGTTAGTCGGACTCCTCCTCTATGTCTGGGGTCATACCCCCTGCATCGGAATCATCATCAGAGTCGTCATCCTCAGAAGTTCCTCATAAGTACCCCACTTGATTCCAAGAGTGCGTCGAGGTATTTGCAGTACGAAGGATTCAGCTTGCTCTTTTCTTCCATTTTTCTGGCCTTTTTGTGAAGTGGTTGCTTTTCTTGTCTTTTGGTGCCATTGTACCTGAGATCTCAATAGAGTCATTTTAGATTCATCTCGGAAGATTCAATCAACAAACAGACAATAGTGGCACCACCCCACACTTAATTTGTTGACACAAACTAATTAAGTGAATGTTGTCGATTACTCAGACTTCATCGGCATACATTTAGGTGATATGTTCCAACCAGATGTTCAGCGCAGTCACTTTCATGTCATCTTACTATCCTTTTCGATTCTATTGCATGTAATCTTGACTTATGTTTTCATGTCTTGGACTAATGCATCAAAAACTACTACATAGATATTGTATCAGTTTATGGCATAGAAATAATCACAACATCTTATGTTTGTAGTTAACCCTGATTTTCATCTCAATGAACAAGTCATTCAACGCATGCAAGCTTTCAAGTTACAAGATTATACAATTATCTTGACCATGTTGATTCCATAAAAGAATGACAGTGTATCAAAATTAAATACAAGTTGGAAACAAGTCAAGATCATCCTTACATTTTGTTCACTCACTTAGTTGTATCACAACAAATCAACCACATTCAAATCACTACTACTATTTCAAGATTTAACAATTCATTATAGGTGTAGTAGTGTAGTACTTACGGAGTATAAATGAAGAACAAAGAAGTACTTACTTGGTTGATGGCCTTGGAAGATGTTCTTTTAAAGTAAAGAGAGCAAAAGGAAAAATTTTGAGAGAATTTGGAGAGGTAGGCGATGTTTAGGTATGATTTACAATGTGTCTTTTTGTCTAAGACTAAGGTTCTTATTTATAGGGCAAGCTTGGGTCGGGTTTTGACCCATTTGGAATCAGATTTGGAGACCAAAAGTGACCATAGGCGGTGCCTAATGCTTTTCCTAGTTAAGCAGAATGCCATAGCATAGGCCATGCCTAATGCTTTGCCTAGTTGAGCAGAATGCTTTTGCATAGGCAGCGCCTATGCTATGGAATTGTTGAGCATAGGCGGCGCCTTTTGCAAAGCATTGTTGAGTATAGGCGGCGCCTATGCTATGGCACTCTAGAATCCGAGAGCTTATGCCATAGCATAGGCCTTGCCTTGTTCGTGGCCTAGATTTACATAGGCCTTACCTTGTTCTTTGCCTATGTTTTCATAGGCAATGCCTAACCTATAGCCTTTTGATTCTTCATTCCTAAGTTACCGCCTTAAACATGCAATACTTCCAAATCAAAATTTGAAACCAATCTCCTCTTTGACACCTCTTGTACCTACACTTGCTCAAAGACAACAAAAATGATTAGAACGATGGGTTGCCTCCCATCAAGCGCCTTAGTTTTGGTCGTGGCTCGACAAAATCCTAAGAAAATAAAAACAATTAAAAATGATGGGTTGCCTCCTATCAAGCGCTTGATTTATTGTCACGGCACGACATAGCTATCTCGATTACTTAGACTTCATCGAGATAGATGGTGGATCGTTTTCTAAATGGATTCAGACAACAATGAGGCTTTCTTGTAGGCATGCAATCTTCTTCGAGATGACCCTTGTGCATTCCTATCCCGGGAGGGATACCAATTATATCATCAATAGTCCAACCCATGGCTCTCTTGTATCTCTTCAGAGCAGAGATGAGAGCCTCTACGTGTTGTTCACTTAAATCATCCTCCATAATTACCGGAAGTATATTTTCACTTTCCAAGAACACATACCTTAGATAATCGGGGAGCTTTTTCGATTCTAGCATTGGTGGCTCTTCAATGGAAGTCTTCGCTGTTGGTGACGGTTAATTCTTAAGATCAAGGTCCGGCTGTTTAGGAGTATGAGAATAGGACCCTATTTCTATTAGAGCACATGGAGTTTCTTCATAATCTTCATCGTCCTCATGCTCAACATTCAGTAGCGCAGCAGACAATGGCTCAACAGTAAGCTGTTTCTTTATAGATAATGCTTTCTTATCCTCATAAGCTACGAAGAACACATCCATATCGCTGGGCTGCTTCATTGCTTTGCATATATCAAAGCGGACCACTTCGTCATTCAACCGAAATAAAAGCTCATTAGCTCTCATGTCAATAAGCACACTTCCAGTTGCAAGGAAAGGACGTCCCAAGATTATGGGAACTTCAGAATCCACCTCACAATCTAGAATAACGAAGTATGCAGGAAATATGAATGAAGAAACCTTCACCAACACATCATTCAAGATACCCACAGGTCGTTTTACCAACCTATCAGCCATCACGATCCTCATATTGGTTGGTGTCGGATCCCCTAACCCCAACTTCCTGTAGACGGATAGTGGCATCAAATTGATGCTAGCACCCAGATCGCACAATGCCTTGGCAAAATTCAAACATCCAACAGTGCAAGGAATAGTGAAGGCACCAGGGTCAGCCTTTTTCTGAACTAGCGATCTTGTAGCGATTGCACTGCAATGGTGAACATTATCTGCTGGCTCATAGCTTACCGCCCGCTTCTTTGTCAAAAGATCCTTCATAAATTTTGCATATCTAGGCATTTGTTCTAGTGCCTCCACCAACGAAACATTAATAGTCATCTGTTTTAACATCGTCATGAATTTGTTGAACCTTGTATCATCCGCCTGCTTCTTCAGTCTTTGAGGAAAAGGTGGTGGTAGATATGGAATTGTTTTCTCAAAGCTCTCTTCTCCTCTTGCTTTCTAATTTTGGTAGTTTCAGGCTGCAACCTACTAGGGGTGACGTCATGGACGTCTTGGTCAGCTTCTATGGCGTCATCATCTTCCTTATTTTCGGCCACTTGCTTGCTTTGGGATGAATTTTCCAGCACCTTACCACTCCTGGTAGTAATAGCCATGCATGATCCGTCGTTCCTTGGATTTTGCACAGTGTCGCTAGGTAAAGTGCCAGCCTTTCTTTGATTGAGTGCTGCTGAAAGTTGGCTCAATTGCTGCTCTATTTGTTTTATTGAAGTGGAATGTGAGTCAAACAATTACTTCATCGAGGACAAATCATGTATTACCTCCGTTACTCCCGCGCTGGTTTCCTCCACTCCTTTTAATAGTTTAGCCATCATATCTTCCATACTTTTGGAACCATATGCAGTGGCGTCACATCTTCTTGGAGGAACGTACAGACCACTCCTGTCAGTCTAATCCTTCCAACTACCTTGATCACGGTCCTTGATTCCAGATCTATCATAATAGTTCTAACCTTGGTTTCCTTGGGCATTGCCTCGGAAACCCCCTGATTGTTCAAGTAGTTGGCTTCTTCTTCCGAATCAGATTTGTTTCTTCCTTTTGACGCAATAGCTTTGACTTTTTCGGTCTTCCCTGATAATAGATGCTTTGTAAGAAGATCCACTTGTGTTTTCATGTGCGCCAAATCTTGGTCGCGTTCTTTTTCTCTTCTCCTTTGGCCTGCAGTCATGCCAATAGATAAAGTGGGGCTTGCTACCTCAGAATCCCTGGTATGCCAAGCTCTACTTTGCTTCATCATCCGATCTAGAATATTGCTTGCTTGACCAAAGGTGAGTTCCATGAATGATCCTCCAGCCGTATTATCAACCACTGGCTTAGTCACCGAATTCAAAGCTCTGTATAATATCTCCATCAAGTGGACATTGGTCATGTGATGGTTTGGGCACCTCATAAGCTTCGTCTTGAACCTCTCCCATGTTTCGTGGAGAGCTTCGGTTGGAAGCTACCGAAAGTTGCTAATTTCATCTCTTAATTGTGCTCTTTTGGATGGCGGAAAGAATCTTTCTAGGAAAGCGTCTTTCAATTGCCTCCAATTTGTAATGGAATCAGGAGTCAGCCCATTTAACCATAGAGTTGCCTCCCCAGACAGAGACAATGGAAATAGCCGTAATCGAATTGCATTCTGCCCAACGCCAGGATTGTCAAACGACTTGTATGTAGAAATAAAGTTGATCAGATGCATATTCGGATCTTCGCCTGCTAGTCCACCAAATAATCCCTTGAGTTGCAAAAGCTGAATCATGGTGCTAGTGATATTGAACTTTGCTCCAGGTGCCAAGGGTGGCAGAATAATGGCTCCTGTGGCACCAGCTTCATCCAAATCGTCGTCATCGTTATCAAAAGGAATCTGCACAGCTCGGCGATCAGGCCTCAATTGCGCTTAACGATCTTTCCTGTGCATGGGTGTCGCTATCTCAGTAGTATTCCATAGGTTTAGTAGCTCCTCATCGCCCAGTTCCTCATCATCAGGATTTGTTGCACGACCTGAGTTATCAATATTCTATTGATACACTTGAGCAGCTGCCAATGCAGCTAACCTAGCCTACTCCTGTTGAGCAGCCATTCTTTCTATGTCACATTGTGCATCCATTCTGTCAACAAAACCTGAATAGAACAAAAACAACAACTAAAAGTAAAAGTACGAGAATCTTTGACCAAAGGGTCTAATAACTATCACAAACTTAGTTGACAACCGTATTCCCCGGCAACGGCGCCAATTTTTGATAACGATCAATCTACAGCTCTCGTAGGAGTGTAAAGCGGTCGTTGCCAAATATATAACCCAACTGGGTTGGGTATCGATCCCACAGGGAATAGCTTGGTCAACAAGTAAGTAAAGATTACTAGACTTTTAGTGCAAGTCTCGTAAAAAGGGGGGAGTTTTAATGTGCAAATAATGTAATCAAAATAGTAAAGTAAAAACAGAAAATAGCAAAGTAAAAAGAAAGAATGTTTAGTAAGATGTAAAACTACAAGAATTGAGAAGTTGGGGTTATGTCCACCTTCTGAGTTGTACGTCTCTATTGGCTATGAGTTGTGCGGAATTCAGACATGCATGTGCTTATAGAGAATTGTATTCGATGGTAAATCCAAGCGTCTTTCGACCTAAACAAGGACTATTTCACTTTAACTCTTTCGAGCTTAAAGCATATCTAAAGGTACAAATTCTCCAAGAGGTTAATACAGTTACGGCACTAACTTTTTAATAGGGGATGGGACCCTATTACCTTGACATTATCTCTTTTCCAGACATATAACTTTTCTTTCGAACAAGTTAATGCTATACTGGCTTTATTCTATGCGTCTGCAGCCACAAGAATTTGCATTAAGATGAAGAGAATAATGATATAAGCAGCATACGTGTCACGAATTCACAAACTTATAGCAATAGATAGTATCTCATACGGCTTCCATAACCCCAACAGAGAAGTTTAGTTACCCATGAGTGCGAAGGAAATCACAATAGACA
Organism: Capsicum baccatum var. pendulum; assembly: GCA_030864225.1. NCBI lineage: Eukaryota > Viridiplantae > Streptophyta > Magnoliopsida > Solanales > Solanaceae > Capsicum > Capsicum baccatum. The sequence continues at coordinate 60,579,809 of CM061550.1, forward strand.
TTATTATTATACCACAATAAAGATTTCGTGTAGTAAGGTGTGGTAGGTGTTTAGGCGTGACTTCTTTGCAAAGTAATGTTTCTCTTGTTGCGGAAATTAAGAATTGAATAGATGAATGGAAGAGGAATAAACAGTAGAATTAATGGAAGAATTATAATTCGAGTTGTAAGTTGTGGAATAAGAAGTAGAATGAGAATTGTTTTGATGGATGGATGGATGGTGGATGGATGGGAATTGATGGAATGGGGAATGAATAAAAATCTCTAGCAAAATAGGGTATTTATAACACCCATATCCTATTCCTACTAAGCTAATGCATTACTTAACCCAATCCTACTAGGTTAATGTATCATTATACTAATTCTACTAAGTTACTGCTAGTCCCCAAAGTCTTTAGAATTGCTGTTTTTGCCCGGGACAGATTTTCCATGCGTCACTTTTGGTCCTTGGCGTCCAAGCTTTCCCTTCCTTCTTTCGTGAAGCTTCCTTTGGCGTCAAGTTATCCATAAAATGCTGAAATCTGCATCATTTATACCTGAAAACTTGCTAATCACATTTGTTAGCTCAATTACAGGAAAAAGGACTAAAAGTGCATGAATTATATATTTTGTCCTCAAAACATAGCTAAAATATGGGTAAAATATAGTACTTTAGGCGTGTAAATTCGCCTATCATCAGGACTTTAAAGAGATTTTTTTTTTTGAATGTGGTTTGGTTGGTGACTTATTCACTTGAAAATGGTTAAATATCGGGACTTTTAAGGGGATTTTGTCTTTTGAATTTGATTTGGTTGATGATTTAGTTACTTAAAAATGGTTAAGTGTAGGGACTTTAATGGGAAATTTTTTTTCAATGTTATTTGGTTTGGATACTTAGTCACTTGAAATTGGTTAAGTGTAGGAACTTTAAAGGATATTTTTTGTTTTGAATGTGTTTTTGTTTTGATACTTAGTTACTTAAAAATGTTTAAGTGTAGGGACTTTATGGGAATTTTTGGTTTTGAAAGTGGTTTGGTGGTGACTTAGTTACTTGAAAATGTTTTAGTGTTTGGACTTTAAAGGGGATTTTTTTATTTTGAATGTGGTTTGGTTTTTATACTTAGTCACTTGAAAATGGTTAAGTGTAGCGACTTTAAAGAGAAATTTTGTTTTGAATGTGGTTTGCTTTTGATACTTAGTTACTTGAAAATGGTTAAATGTATGGACTTAATAGGGTATTTTATGTTTTGAATGTGGCTTGATTTTGATACTTAGTCAGTTAAAAATTGTTAATTTTAGGTACGTTAAATGGGATTTTTAGTATTGAATGTGGTTTGGTTAGTCTCTTAGTCACTTAAAAATGGTCAAGCATTGGACTTTAAAGGGGATTTTTTGTTGTGAATGTGGTTTAGTTGGTGACTTAGTCATTTGAAAATGGTTAAGTGTAGGGACTGAAAAGTGGATTTTTTTATTTTGAATTTGGTTTAGTTTTGATACTTAGTCACTTAAAAACTGTTACGTGTAGAGACTTTAAATTAGCTTTTGTGTTTTGAATGTAGTTTGATTTTGATGCTTAGTTACTTGAAAATGGTTAGGTGTAAGGACTTTAAAGGGGATTTTATGTTTTGAATGGTTTGGTTTTGATACTTAGTCACTTGAAAATGGTTAAGTGTAGCGACTTTAAAGAGGAATTTTGTTTTGAATGTGGTTTGCTTTTTATACTTAGTTACTTGAAAATGGTTAAAGGTAGGGACTTAATAGGGGATTTTATGTTTTGAATGTGGCTTGATTTTGATACTTAGTCAGTTGAAAATTGTTAATTTTAGGTACGTTAAATGGGATTTTTAGTGTTGAATGTGGTTTGGTTGGTCTCTTAGTCACTTAAAAATGGTCAAGCATTGGACTTTAAAGGGGATTTTTTGTTGTGAATGTGGTTTAGTTGGTGACTTAGTTATTTGAAAATGGTTAAGTGTAGGGACTGAAAAGTGGATTTTTTTATTTTGAATTTGGTTTGGTTTTCATACTTAGTCACTTAAAAATTGTTAAGTGTAGAGACTTTAAAGTAGATTTTATGTTTTGAATGTGGTTTGATTTTGATGCTTAGTTACTTGAAAATGGTTAGGTGTAAGGACTTTAAAGGGGATTTTATGTTTTGAATGGTTTGGTTTGGATACTTAGTCACTTGAAAATGATTAAGTGTAGGGACTTTAAAGTGGATTTTTGTAATCTTGTTTTATTTTGATACTTAGTCACCTGAAAATTGTTAAGTGTAGGTACTTTAAATGGCATTTTTAGTGTTGAATGTGGTTTGGTTGGTGACTTAGTCACTTGAATATGGTTAAATATAGGGGCTTTTAAGAGGATTTTGCTTTCTTAATGTGGTTTGGTTGGCGATTTAGTTACTTGAAAATGGTTAAATGTAGTGACTTTAAAGGGGTTTTGTTTATTTTGAATATGATTTGGTTTTGATACTTAGTCACTTGAAATTGGTTAAGGGTAGAAACTTTAAAGAAATTTTTTGTTTTGAATGTGGTTTGGTTGGTGACTTTGTTACTTGATAATGGTTAAGTATAGAGACTTTATAGGGGATTTGTTTTATTTTGAATGTTGTTTGGTTGGTGACTTAGTCACCTGAAAATGGTTAAGTGTTGGAACTTTAAAGAGATTTTTTTTTTTGAATGTGGTTTGGTTGGTGACTTATTCACCTGAAAATGGTTAAATATCGGGACTTTTAAGGGGATTTTGTCTTTTGAATGTGATTTGGTTGATGATTTAGTTACTTGAAAAGGGTTAAGTTTAGGGACTTTAATGGGAATTTTTTTTTCAATGTTATTGGGTTTTGATACTTAGTCACTTGAAATTGGTTAAGTGTAGGAACTTTAAAGGATATTTTTTGTTTTGAATGTGTTTTTGTTTTGATACTTAGTTACTTAAAAATGTTTAAGTGTAGGGACTTTAAGGGAATTTTTGGTTTTGAAAGTGGTTTGGCGGTGACTTAGTTACATGAAAATGTTTTAGTGTATGGAATTTAAAGGGGATTTTTTTATTTTGAATGTGGTTTGGTTTTGATACTTAGTCACTTGAAAATGGTTAAGTGTAGCGACTTTAAAGAGGAATTTTGTTTTGAATGTGGTTTGCTTTTTATACTTAGTTACTTGAAAATGGTTAAAGGTAGGGACTTAATAGGGGATTTTATGTTTTGAATGTGGCTTGATTTTGATACTTAGTCAGTTGAAAATTGTTAATTTTAGGTACGTTAAATGGGATTTTTAGTGTTGAATGTGGTTTGGTTGGTCTCTTAGTAACTTAAAAATGGTCAAGCATTGGACTTTAAAGGGGATTTTTTGTTGTGAATGTGGTTTAGTTGGTGACTTAGTCATTTGAAAATGGTTAAGTGTAGGGACTGAAAAGTGGATTTTTTTATTTTGAATTTGGTTTGGTTTTCATACTTAGTCACTTAAAAATTGTTAAGTGTAGAGACTTTAAAGTAGATTTTGTGTTTTGAATGTGGTTTGATTTTGATGCTTAGTTACTTGAAAATGGTTAGGTGTAAGGACTTTAAAGGGGATTTTATGTTTTGAATGGTTTGGTTTGGATACTTAGTCACTTGAAAATGATTAAGTGTAGGGACTTTAAAGTGGATTTTTTTAATGTTGTTTTATTTTCATACTTAGTCACCTGAAAATTGTTAAGTGTAGGTACTTTAAATGGGATTTTTAGTGTTGAATGTGGTTTGGTTGGTGACTTAGTCACTTGAATATGGTTAAATATAGGGACTTTTAAGAGGATTTTGCTTTCTAGATGTCGTTTGGTTGGCGATTTAGTTACTTGAAAATGGTTAAATGTAGTGACTTTAAAGGGGTTTTGTTTATTTTGAATATGATTTGGTTTTGATACTTAGTCACTTGAAATTGGTTAAGGGTAGAAACTTTAAAGAAATTTTTTGTTTTGAATGTGGTTTGGTTGGTGACTTTGTTACTTGATAATGGTTAAGTATAGAGACTTTATAGGGGATTTGTTTTATTTTGAATGTTGTTTGGTTGGTGACTTAGTCACTTGAAAATGGTTAAGTGTTGGAACTTTAAAGAGATTTTTTATTTTTTTGAATGTGGTTTGGTTGGTGACTTATTCACTTGAAAATGGTTAAATATCGGGACTTTTAAGGGGATTTTGTCTTTTGAATGTGATTTGGTTGATGATTTAGTTACTTGAAAACGGTTAAGTGTAGGGACTTTAATGGGAATTTTTTTTTTCAATGTTATTGGGTTTTGATACTTAGTCACTTGAAATTGGTTAAGTGTAGGAACTTTAAAGGATATTTTTTGTTTTGAATGTGTTTTTGTTTTGATACTTAGTTACTTAAAAATGTTTAAGTGTAGGGACTTTAAGGGAATTTTTGGTTTTGAAAGTGGTTTGGCGGTGACTTAGTTACATGAAAATGTTTTAGTGTATGGACTTTAAAGGGGATTTTTTATTTTGAATGTGGTTTGGTTTTGATACTTAGTCACTTGAAAATGGTTAAGTGTAGCGACTTTAAAGAGGAATTTTGTTTTGAATGTGGTTTGCTTTTGATACTTAGTTACTTGAAAATGGTTAAATGTATGGACTTAATAGGGGATTTTATGTTTTGAATGTGGCTTGATTTTGATACTTAGTCAGTTAAAAATTGTTAATTTTAGGTACGTTAAATGGGATTTTTAGTGTTGAATGTGGTTTGGTTGGTCTCTTAGTCACTTAAAAATGGTCAAGCATTGGACTTTAAAGGGGATTTTTTGTTGTGAATGTGGTTTAGTTGGTGACTTAGTCATTTGAAAATGGTTAAGTGTAGGGACTGAAAAGTGGATTTTTTTATTTTGAATTTGGTTTGGTTTTGATACTTAGTCACTTAAAAATTGTTAAGTGTAGAGTCTTTAAAGTAGATTTTGTGTTTTGAATGTGGTTTGATTTTGATGCTTAGTTACTTGAAAATGGTTAGGTGTAAGGACTTTAAAGGGGATTTTATGTTTTGAATGGTTTGGTTTGGATACTTATTAACTTGAAAATGATTAAGTGTAGGGACTTTAAAGTGGATTTTTTTGATGTTGTTTTATTTTGATACTTAGTCACCTGAAAATTGTTAAGTGTAGGTACTTTAAAGGGCATTTTTAGTGTTGAATGTGGTTTGGTTGGTGACTTAGTCACTTGGATAGTGTTAAATATAGGGACTTTTAAGAGGATTTTTCTTTCTTAATGTCGTTTGGTTGGCGATTTAGTTACTTGAAAATGGTTAAATGTAGTGACTTTAAAGGGGTTTTGTTTATTTTGAATATGATTTGGTTTTGATACTTAGTCACTTGAAATTGGTGAAGGGTAGGAACTTTAAAGAAATTTTTTGTTTTAAATGTGGTTTGGTTGGTGACTTTGTTACTTGATAATGGTTAAGTATAGAGACTTTATAGGGGATTTGTTTTATTTTGAATGTTGTTTGGTTGGTGACTTAGTCACTTGAAAATGGTTAAGTGTTGGAACTTTAAAGAGATTTTTTATTTTGGAATGTGGTTTTGTTGGTGACTTAGGCACCTGAAAATGGTTAAATATCGGGACTTTTAAGGTGATTTTTTCTTTTGAATGTGATTTGGTTGATGATTTAGTTACTTGAAAATGGTTAAGTGTAGGGACTTTAATGGGAATTTTTTTTTCAATGTTGATTTGATACTTAGTCACTTGAAATTGGTTAAGTGTAGGAACTTTAAAGGATATTTTTTGTTTTGAATGTGTTTTTGTTTTGATACTTAGTTACTTAAAAATGTTTAACTGTATAGACTTTAAGGGAATTTTTGGTTTTGAAAGTGGTTTGGTGGTGACTTAGTTACTTGAAAATGTTTTAGTGTATGGACTTTAAAGGGGATTTTTTTTGTTTTGAATGTGGTTTAGTTTTGATACTTAGTCACTTGAAAATGGTTAAGTGTAGCGACTTTAAAGAGGAATTTTGTTTTGAATGTGGTTTGCTTTTGATACTTAGTTACTTGAAAATGGTTAAATGTAGGGAATTAATAGGGGATTTTATGTTTTGAATGTGGCTTGATTTTGATACTTAGTCAGTTAAAAATTGTTAATTTTAGGTACGTTAAATGGGATTTTTAGTATTGAATGTGGTTTGGTTAGTCTCTTAGTCACTTAAAAATGGTCAAGCATTGGACTTTAAAGGGGATTTTTTGTTGTGAATGTGGTTTAGTTGGTGACTTAGTCATTTGAAAATGGTTAAGTGTAGGGACTGAAAAGTGGATTTTTTTATTTTGAATTTGGTTTGGTTTTCATACTTAGTCACTTAAAAATTGTTAAGTGTAGAGACTTTAAAGTAGATTTTGTTTTTTGAATGTGGTTTGATTTTGATGCTTAGTTACTTGAAAATGGTTAGGTGTAAGGACTTTAAAGGGGATTTTATGTTTTGAATGGTTTGGTTTGGATACTTATTCACTTGACAATGATTAAGTGTAGGGACTTTAAAGTGGATTTTTTTAATGTTGTTTTATTTTGATACTTAGTCACCTGAAAATTGTTAAGTGTAGGTACTTTAAATGGGATTTTTAGTGTTGAATGTGGTTTGGTTGGTGACTTAGTCACTTGAATATGGTTAAATATAGGGACTTTTAAGAGGATTTTGCTTTCTTAATGTGGTTTGGTTGGCGATTTAGTTACTTGAAAATGGTTAAATGTAGTGACTTTAAAGGGGTTTTGTTTATTTTGAATATGATTTGGTTTTGATACTTAGTCACTTGAAATTAGTTAAGGGTAGAAACTTTAAGGAAATTTTTTGTTTTGAATGTGGTTTGGTTGGTGACTTTGTTACTTGATAATGGTTAAGTATAGAGACTTTATAGGGGATTTGTTTTATTTTGAATGTTGTTTGGTTGGTGACTTAGTCACTTGAAAATGGTTAAGTGTTGGAACTTTAAAGAGATTTTTTATTTTTTTGAATGTGGTTTGGTTGGTGACTTATTCACTTGAAAATGGTTAAATATCGGGACTTTTAAGGGGATTTTGTCTTTTGAATGTGATTTGGTTGATGATTTAGTTACTTGAAAACGGTTAAGTGTAGGGACTTTAATGGGAATTTTTTTTTTCAATGTTATTGGGTTTTGATATTTAGTCACTTGAAATTGGTTAAGTGTAGGAACTTTAAAGGATATTTTTTGTTTTGAATGTGTTTTTGTTTTGATACTTAGTTACTTAAAAATGTTTAAGTGTAGGGACTTTAAGGGAATTTTTGGTTTTGAAAGTGGTTTGGCGGTGACTTAGTTACATGAAAATGTTTTAGTGTATGGACTTTAAAGGGGATTTTTTATTTTGAATGTGGTTTGGTTTTGATACTTAGTCATTTGAAAATGGTTAAGTGTAGCGACTTTAAAGAGGAATTTTGTTTTGAATGTGGTTTGCTTTTGATACTTAGTTACATGAAAATGGTTAAATGTAGGGACTTAATAGGGGATTTTATGTTTTGAATGTGGCTTGATTTTGATACTTAGTCAGTTAAAAATTGTTAATTTTAGGTACGTTAAATGGGATTTTTAGTGTTGAATGTGGTTTGGTTGGTCTCTTAGTCACTTAAAAATGGTCAAGCATTGGACTTTAAAGGGGATTTTTTGTTGTGAATGTGGTTTAGTTGGTGACTTAGTCATTTGAAAATGGTTAAGTGTAGGGACTGAAAAGTGGATTTTTTTATTTTGAATTTGGTTTGGTTTTGATACTTAGTCACTTAAAAATTGTTAAGTGTAGAGTCTTTAAAGTAGATTTTGTGTTTTGAATGTGGTTTGATTTTGATGCTTAGTTACTTGAAAATGGTTAGGTGTAAGGACTTTAAAGGGGATTTTATGTTTTGAATGGTTTGGTTTGGATACTTATTAACTTGAAAATGATTAAGTGTAGGGACTTTAAAGTGGATTTTTTTAATGTTGTTTTATTTTGATACTTAGTCACCTGAAAATTGTTAAGTTTAGGTACTTTAAAGGGCATTTTTAGTGTTGAATGTGGTTTGGTTGGTGACTTAGTCACTTGAATAGTGTTAAATATAGGGACTTTTAAGAGGATTTTGCTTTCTTAATGTCGTTTGGTTGGCGATTTAGTTACTTGAAAATGGTTAAATGTAGTGACTTTAAAGGGGTTTTGTTTATTTTGAATATGATTTGGTTTTGATACTTAGTCACTTGAAATTGGTGAAGGGTAGGAACTTTAAAGAAATTTTTTGTTTTGAATGTGGTTTGGTTGGTGACTTTGTTACTTGATAATGGTTAAGTATAGAGACTTTATAGGGGATTTGTTTTATTTTGAATGTTGTTTGGTTGGTGACTTAGTCACTTGAAAATGGTTAAGTGTTGGAACTTTAAAGAGATTTTTTATTTTGGAATGTGGTTTTGTTGGTGACTTAGTCACCTGAAAATGGTTAAATATCGGGACTTTTAAGGTGATTTTGTCTTTTGAATGTGATTTGGTTGATGATTTAGTTACTTGAAATTGGTTAAGTGTAGGAACTTTAAAGGATATTTTTTGTTTTGAATGTGTTTTTGTTTTGATACTTAGTTACTTAAATATGTTTAACTGTATAGACTTTAAGGGAATTTTTGGTTTTGAAAGTGGTTTGGTGGTGACTTAGTTACTTGAAAATGTTTTAGTGTATGGACTTTAAAGGGGATTTTTTTTATTTTGAATGTGGTTTGGTTTTGATACTTAGTCACTTGAAAATGGTTAAGTGTAGCGACTTTAAAGAGGAATTTTGTTTTGAATGTGGTTTGCTTTTGATACTAAGTTACTTGAAAATGGTTAAATGTAGGGATTTAATAGGGGATTTTATGTTTTGAATGTGGCTTGATTTTGATACTTAGTCAGTTTAAAATTGTTAATTTTAGGTACGTTAAATGGGATTTTTAGTGTTGAATGTGGTTTGGTTAGTCTCTTAGTCACTTAAAAATGTTCAAGCATTGGACTTTAAAGGGGATATTTTGTTGTGAATGTGGTTTAGTTGGTGACTTAGTCATTTGAAAATGGTTAAGTGTAGGGACTGAAAAGTGGATTTTTTTATTTTGAATTTGGTTTGGTTTTGATACTTAGTCACTTAAAAATTGTTAAGTGTAGAGACTTTAAAGTAGATTTTGTGTTTTGAATGTGGTTTGATTTTGATGCTTAGTTACTTGAAAATGGTTAGGTGTAAGGACTTTAAAGGAGATTTTATGTTTTGAATGGTTTGTTTGGATACTTATTCACTTGAAAATGATTAAGTGTAGGGACTTTAAAGTGGATTTTTTTAATGTTGTTTTATTTTGATACTTAGTCACCTGAAAATTGTTAAGTGTAGGTACTTTAAATGGCATTTTTAGTGTTGAATGTGGTTTGGTTGGTGACTTAGTCACTTGAATATGGTTAAATATAGGGACTTTTAAGAGGATTTTGCTTTCTTAATGTCGTTTGGTTGGCGATTTAGTTACTTGAAAATGGTTAAATGTAGTGACTTTAAAGGGGTTTTGTTTATTTTGAATATGATTTGGTTTTGATACTTAGTCACTTGAAATTGGTTAAGGGTTGGAACTTTAAAGAAATTTTTTGTTTTGAATGTGGTTTCGTTGGTGACTTTGTTACTTGATAATGGTTAAGTATAGAGACTTTATAGGGGATTTGTTTTATTTTGAATGTTGTTTGGTTGGTGACTTAGTCACTTGAAAATGGTTAAGTGTTGGAACTTTAAAGAGATTTTTTTTTTGAATGTGGTTTTTTTGGTGATTTAGTCACTTGAAAATAGTTAAATATCGGGACTTTTAAGGGGATTTTGTCTAACTGTAGGTACTCTAAGGGAATTTTTAGTTTTGAAAGTGGTTTGGTGGTGACTTAGTTACTTGAAAATGTTTTAGTGTATGAACTTTAAAGGGGATTTTTTTATGTTAAATGTGGTTTGTTTTTGATACTTAGTCACTTGAAAATGGTTAAGTGTAGCGACTTTAAAGAGGAATTTTGTTTTGAATGTGGTTTGCTTTTGATACTTAGTTACTTAAAAATGGTTAAATGTAGGGACTTAATAGGGGATTTTATGTTTTGAATGTGGCTTGATTTTGATACTTAGTCAGTTGAAAATTGTTAATTTTAGATACGTTAAATGGGATTTTTAGTGTTGAATGTGGTTTGGTTGGTCTCTTAGTCACTTAAAAATGGTCAAGCATTGGACTTTAAAGGGGAGTTTTTGTTGTGAATGTGGTTTAGTTGGTGACTTAGTCATTTGAAAATGGTTAAGTGTAGGGACTTAAAATAGGATTTTTTGTTTTGAATGTGGTTTGGTTGGTGAATTAGTTACTTGGAAATGATTAAGTTTAGGGGCTTCAAAGGGGATTTCTTTGTTTTGAATGGGGTTTAGTTGGTGACTTAGTCACTTGAAAATGGTTAAGAATAGGGATTTTAAAGGAGATTTTTTGTTTTGAATGTGGTTTGGTTGGTGACTTAGTAACTTCAAAATTGTTAAATATAGGGACTATTATTGGGATTTTGTCTTCTGAATGTGGTTTGGTTGGTGATTTAGTTATTTGAAAATGGTTAAGTGGAGGAACTTTAAAGAGGATTTTTTGTTTCAAATGTGGTTTTGTTTTGATACATAGTTACTTGAAATTGGTTAACTTTAGGAACTTTAAAGAGGATTTTTTGTTTTGAATGTAGTTTGGTTTTGATCCTTAGTTACTTGAAAATCGTTAAGTGAAGAGATTTTAAAGGTGTTTTTTTATTATGAATGTGGTTTGGTTTCGATACTTAGTCATTTGAAAATGGTTAAGGGTCTAGACTTTAAAGGGGATTGTTTATTTTGAACGTGGTTTTGTTTTTCTACTTAGTCACTTGTAAATGGTTAAGTATAGGACATTAAAGGGGATTTTTTGTTTTGAATATGGTTTTATTTTGATTCTTTGTCAGTTAAAAATGGTTAACTGAAGAGACTTTAAAGGGGATTTTGAGTCTTGAATGTGGTTAGGTTTGTGACTTAGTCACTTGAAATTGTGAAGTGTAGGGACTTTAAAGGGCATTTTGGTTTTGATTCTTGGTCACTTAAAAATGGTAAACTGAAGTGGCTTTAAAGTTGATTTTTTTATTTTGAATGTGGTTTGGTTCTTATACTTAGTCACTTAAAAATGGTGAAGTGTAGAGACTTTAAAGGAGATTTTTTGTTTTAAATGTGGTTTGGTTGGTGACTTAGTTTCTTGAAAATGGTTAAGTGTAAGGACTTTAAAGGGGATTTATTTTCAATGTGATTTTGTTTTGATACTTAATCACTTAGAGGAGATTTTATGTTTTGAATGTGGTTTGGTTTTGATACTTAGTCACTTGAAAATGGCTAGCTGTAGGAACTTTAAAGGACATTTTTTATTTTGAATAAGTTTTGGTTTTGATACTTAGTCACTTGAAAATGGTAAAGTTTAGGGACTTCAAAGGGGATTTTTTATTTTTAATGTGGTTTGGTTGGTGATTTAGTTACATGAAAATGGTTAAGTGTAGAGAATTCAAAGTGAATTTTTTGCTTTAAATGTGATTTTGTTTTGATACTTAGTCACTTGAAAATGGTTAAGTGTAGAGACTTTGAAGGGGATTTTTTTTTTGAATGCGGTTTTGTTTTGATACTTAGTAACTTTAAAATGGTTAAGTGTAGGGACTTTAAAGGGGATTTGAGTTTTGAATGCGCTTTTGTTTTGATACTTAGTCACTTGAAAGTGGATAAGTATGGTGACTTTAACGGGGATTTTTTTTCTTAAATGTAGTTTGGTTTTGAAACTTAGTCACTTAAAAATATTTAAGTGTTGGAACTTTTAAGAAGATTTTTTGTTTTGACTGTGGTTTCATTTTGATACTTAGACACTTGAAAATGGTTAAGTGTAGGGACTTTAAAGGAGATTTTTTGTTTTGAATGTGGTTTTGTTTCGATACTTAGTCACTTTAGAATGGTTAAGTGTAGAAATTTTAAAGGGGATTTTGTGTTTTGAATGTTGTTTAACTTTGATAGTCACTTAAAAATGGTTAAGTATAGGGACATCAAAAGAGATTTTATATTTTGAATGTGGTTTGGTTGGTGACTTAGTCACTTGAAAATGGTTAAGTGCATGGACTTTAAAGTCAATTTTTTTTCTAATTGTTGTTTGATTTTTATACTTAGTCAGTAGAAAATTGTTAAATGTAGGTATTTTAAAGGGGATTTTTAGTATTGAATGTGGTATGGTTGGTGACTTCATCACTTGAAATTGTTAAGTCTAGGGACTTTAAAGGAGATTTTGTGTTTTAAATATGGTTTGGTTGGTGAATTAGTTACTTGAAAATGGTTAAGTTTAGGGACTTCAAAGTGAATGTGGTTTTGTTTTGATATTTATTCCCTTGAAAATGGTTAAGTTTAGGGACTTTAAAGGGAATGTGGTTTGGTTTTGATACTTAGTCACTTGAAAATGGTTAAGTGTAGGGACTTTAAAAGAAATTTTTTGTTTTGAATATGGTTTCGTTTTGATACTTAGTCACTTGAAAGTGGTTAAGTATAGGGACGTTAAATGGGAATTTTTGTTTTGAATGTTTTTTCGTTTTGATACTTAGTCACTTGAAGTTGGTTAAGTACAGGGACTTTAAATTGAAGTTTTTGTTTTGAATGTGGTTTTGTTTTGATACTTAGTCACTTGAAATTGGTCAAGTGTAGAAACTTTAATGAGAATTTTTTGTTTTGAATGTTGTTTGGTTTTGTTACTTGGTCACTTAAAAATGGTTAAGTGTAGGGACTTTAAAGAGAACTTTGTGTTTTTAATGTGGTTTGGTTGGTGACTTAGTTACTTCAAAATGGTTAAGTGTAGGAACTTTAAAGGAGATTTTGAGTTTGAAATGTGGTTTGGTTTTGATACTTAGCCACTTGAAAGTGGTTAAGTGTAGTGACTTTAAAGAGGATTTTTGTTTTAAATGTTGTATGGTTTTGATACTTAGTCACTTAAAATTGGTTAAGTGTTGGGACTTTAAACGAGATTTTTAGTTTTGACTGTGGTTTTATTTTGATACTTAATCACATTAAAATGGTTAAGTGTAGGGACTTTAAAGGAGATTTTTTGTTTTGAATGTGGTTTTGTTGGTTACTTAGTCACTTGAAAATGGTTACGTGTAGGGACTTTAAAGGGGATCTTGTGTTTTGAATGTGGTTTAGTTGGTGAATTAGTTACTTGAAAATGGTTGAGTTTAGGGACTTCAAAGAGGATTTCTTTATTTTGAATGTGGTTTGGTTGGTGACTTAGTCACTTGAAAAAGGTTAAATATAGGAACTTTTAAGGGGATTTTGTCTTTTGAATGTGGTTTGGTTGGTGATTTAGTTACTTGATAATGGTTAAGTGCAGAGACTTTAAAGGGGACTTTTTGTTTTTAATGTGGTTTGCTTTTGATACTTAGTCACTTGAAATTGTTTAAGTGTAGGAACTTTAAAAGGAATTTTTTGTTTTGAATGTGGTTGGGTTTTTATACTTAGTCACTTAAAATTGTTTAAGTTCAGAGACTTTATAGGAAATTTTTTTGTTTTGAATATGGTTTGGTTGGTGACTTAGATTTTTGAAAATGGTTAAGTGTAGGGACTTTAAAAGGAATTTTTATATTTTGAATGTGGTTTAGTTTTGATACTTCGTCACTTGAAAATGGTTAAGTGTAGAGTCTTTAAAAATGATTTTTTGTTTTGAATGTAGTTTGATTTTGATACTTAGTCACTTGAAAATGGTTAAGTATAGGGACTTTATAGGAGATTTTTTTCTTGAATGTGCTTTGGTTGGTGAATTAGTTACGTGAAAATGGTCAAGTGTAGGGACTTTAAAGGGGATATTTTGTTTTAATGTTGTTTTGTTTTGGTACTTAGTCACTTAAAAATGGTTAAGTGTAGGGACTTTAAATGGGAGTATTTATCTTTTGAAAGTGGTTTTGTTTTGATACTTAGTCACTTTAAAATGGTTAAGTGTAGGGACTTTAAAGGGGATTTTGAGTTTTGAATGTGGTTAGGTTTGTGACTTAGTTACTTGAAAATTGTTAAGTGTAGCGACTTTAAAGGGAATTTCGATTTTGATTCTTAGTCACTTAAAAATGGTTAAGTGTAGTGATTTTAAAGGGAATTTTTTTTTTTTGAATGTAGTTTGGTTGTGATACTTAGTCACTTAAAAATGGTTAAGTGTAGAAACTTTAACGGAGATTTTTATTTTAAATGTGGTTTGGTTGGTGACTTAGTTACTAGAAAATGGTTAAATACAAGGACTTTAAACGGGAATTTTTGTTTTGAATCTGGTTTGGTTTTGATACTTAGTCAGTTCAAAATGGTTAAGTGTAGGGACTTAAATGTGGATTTTTTCTTTTGAATGTGGTTTGTTGTTATGCCCCGATTTCTGAATCGGAGTGCTACACGGTGCTCATGACCCCGAGTGACCACATGCTAACCCATGACTGATATTTATACCTATACACTGCATAGATAACATAATAATGCCGAAAACATGAACATGTAGGCCATAAGGTTTAACTGAATAAAGAATCTATCAAAACATAATATCCATATGTGTGGAAAATACCCAAAACAGCTAAAAACTGAATCAAATCTGAACATAATTCTGAATACTAAATCTGAATGCCTCTAAGTACTATCTGAATAAGAAGTTGAACGAACATGTCTCCAACTAATTCCGTCTAGAAAAACTTAGATGAAATAATAAATAAAATTAAATAATATCACCCTCGAAAGGATAAGGACTCACTGCAACTCTGCGGCTGGATACTACTACTAATCTAGAGCTTGTGTTTCTGAACCTATGGTGTAACATGAAAGAAAGCACCATAGCACAAATGCGTTAGTTCAACTGGAGTACCGAGTATACGAGTGAGGCAGGCTAACTGACTTTCTGATATAAACGTGAGAGCATAAAAATACATACATAGTAACTAAGATCATGAGTACGTGATAGCTATATTTGTACGCTAATACATGGTTTACTGATAACTGACATGGCTGAAACTATAGTTCTGATAACATGGGTGACTGTATCTAACAGTCTTAAATCTGATGGAACTATTTGAGTTCCGCACTATAATTGAATTTAACTGTATCTGACAGTCCTGGTATTCTGATATCTGAAGAACTATCTGAGGTTTTTTACTGAGACTGAGTCTGAAACTGTGGACATGCCCCATATGTACCATTATGGCTAAGATAGGGTTCAATCTCTGCCCTGACTGGAAGGGTGTTAATACCGCGCCACTAGTAAGGACAACATGTGAGCAACCCTTATATAATAGGTAACTCTAGTCAGAACGGTGGGAACCCTTATTAACAAGTTAAGCCACCTTATCTACCCTCATATAACAGGCTGCGATGTCTCAACCTATGTTGTCTATATAGTTCTGTAACACAAGGATGTCTGCTAAGAATCACACCCTTATATACAGGTGAGTTCCCATCCTTAGGTTCACTCGGTGCTAACTGCTACTCTCATTTGAAGAGACTGAACATGATTTAACTGACTGTACATTTGTGGAACTTACAGAATTCTGTTGACTGATAGAATACTACTGATATCTGATAACTGACTGAGACCATAAGGTTTCTTGAGTCACATAACTGGCTGAATTCTACTGAATCATGGCTTGATTTTGTATATCGTGAAACATGACATAGATCTAGGCACACAACTATAGTTTTCGGGTACGAATACCCCCAGGACTCGATGGAAGGAAACTAATACAACATGACTAACTTGATCATAAGATTGGAGTCCACAATTCACATTATCATAAATAGAGGATATTATAAATCATGTAGTTCCTCAACATATTAAGCATGGTAGGGAGTGCATAGCTATATTTCATGTGCATATTGTATATCTCCATTATCATACATGCTTCATACCACAACAATAGCAACACATGAAAAGAATGGAATTCATATTAAAGTATATAGCTAACATTGACTTGTCATTTAGACATCATGGAACCATATAAACATAAATTTCTAGCATCCTAAGCATTTTATCAAACACCTTACATGCATTCTTTAAGGTATAGGTGTGTTTCATAACTTGTGCCATTTTACACCATCTAAGGTTCATAGTTTTCAACTAACAAGCAAATATATTCCATGAAAACACATCTAGATATCATCTTGACAATTAAACAACAATCATCAACATGTACATGCTCATATCACCACAAAATGTTCACAAAATAGTATTTAAAATATGGTTCTTGAGCTCTATGAATGGATTGGATCCATAGATGAACACTACGCATACCTTAGTGATTGAATCTTTAATGAGATCTAATGTTTCTAAAGGTTCTTGAATAATTCCTTAGGCTTGCTCTTGAGGAGATGATCTTGATAGAAAACCTTAATCTTGTGCTTGAGAGTGTAAGAGAGGATCTTTAAGATGCTTAACTGAAGAAAAATGGGAAAAATTACGCCTCTTTAGGGTTATAAGTCGTGGGAGGTGAAGGAAAAGACCAAAATACCGTTATGAAATAAATTCCCAGTTGCTGAAAATCATTGCTGACGACATTTTGACAAGGCGTCAAAAATATGGTAAGCCATCAAAAATGTCATCATAGAGGAGATGGAATTGATGGTTTCTGCCTAAGTCTGATGACATTTGTGACAAGGCGTCACAAATGCGGTAAGCTACCACGAATGTCATCAATTAGGAGATGGTTTCTGCCTAAGGCTGACGACCTTTGTGATAGGGTGTCACAAATATGGTAAGCTACAATGAATATCATCACTTAGGATCTGGTTTCTACCAAAGTCTGACGACCTTCTTGATAGGGCGTCACAAATTTGGTAAGATACCACGAATGTCGTCACACTATTTCCAGCCTGACATGCTGGAGTAAAATAGGAATAAGTCTTTGCTCCGATATCGGATTTAGGAAAAATTGGTATCCTTGGAAAGATAATTCAATTATATATCTAATGATATGTCATGAGCTCAAAAATTCATGTATAATGAGAGATATGCTCATTTGAAGTTGACTATACCAATATCCTTCTCAAGAATTTAATCGGTAAGGAATGTTTTGATTCGTCTGATAGTTGGAAGTTATTTGAAGGCTTAATATACATCTAAATTATTCATAAAACTATAAAATAATCATGATATACTATGCATGAGTTTGGTATAGGGCTCTAATATTGGTTTGGATTTTTCGGGGTTTTACATTTGGTTTTGATACTTAGTCACTTGAAAATGATTAAGTGTAGAGACTTTAAAAGAGTCTTTGTGTTTTAAATGATGTTTGTTATTGATACTTAGTCACTTGAAAATGGTTAAGTGTAGGGACTGTAAAGGGGATTTTTTGTTTTGAATATGGTTTGGTTTTGATACTTAGTCACTTGAAAGTGGTTAGGTATAGGGACTTTAAATATGATTTTTTGTTTTGAATGTGGTTTGATTTTGATACTTATTCACTTGAAAGGGATTAAGTGTAGGGACTTTAAAGGGGATTTTTAATGTTGAATGTGGTTTGGTTGGTAACTTAGTCACTTGAAAGTGGTTAAGTGTTGGGACTTTAAAGGGGATTTTTTATTTCGAATGTGGTTTTGTTGGTCACTTAGTCACTTGAAATTGGTTAAGTGTAGGAACTTTAAAGGGGATTTTGTATTTTGAATGTGATTGGGATGGTGATTTTGTTACTTGAACATGGTTAAGTGTCGGGACTTTAAAGAGAATTTTTTGTTATGAATGTGGTTTGATTTTGATACTTAGTCACTTGAAATTAATTAAGTGTAGGAACTTTAAAGGAGATTTTTTGTTTTGAATGTGGTTTGGTTTTGATAATTATTCACTTAAAAATGGTTAAGTGTAGGGACTTTAAAGGGAATTATGTGATTTGGATGTGGTTTGGTAGGTGACTTTGTTATTTGAAAATCGTTATGTGTAGAAAATTTAAAATGAATTTTTGTTGTCGATGTGGTTTTATTTTGATACTAAGTCAAATAAAAATGGTTAAGTGTAGAGACTTTAAAGGAAATTTTGGTTTTGATTATTAGTCAACTGAAAATGGTTAAGTGTAGTGATTTTAAAGGGAATTTTTTATTTTTAATTTGGTTTGGTTGTGATACTTAGTTACTTAAAAGTGGTTAAGTATAGGGACATTAAATGGGATTTTTTGTTTTGAATGTGGTTTTGTTGTTGAGTTAGTTACTTAAAAATGGTTAAGTGCAGGGATTTTAAACGGGATTTTTGTTTTGAATGTTGTTTTGATTTGATACTTAGTCACTTGAAATTGGTTAAGTGTAGGAACTTTAAAGGGGTTTTTTTGTTTTGAATGTGGTTTGGTTTTGATACTAAGTCACTTAAAAATGGTTAAGTGTAGGGACTTAAAAGGGAATTTTTTGTTCTCAATGTAGTTTGGTTTTGATACTTAGTTACTTGAAATTGGCTAAGTGTAAGAACTTTAAAGAGGATATTTTGTTTTGAATGTGGTTTGGTTTTGATACTTAGTCACATATAAATGGTTAAGTGTAGGGACTTTAATGGAAATTTTGTGTTTTAAATGTGGTTTGGTTACTGACTTAGATACTTGAAAATTGTTAAATGTCGGGACTTTAATGGGGATTCTTTTATGTTGAATGTTGTTTGGTTTTAATACTTAGTCACTTGAAAATGGTTAAGTGTAGAGACTTTAAAGAGGACATTTTATTTTGAAGGTGGTTTGGTAGGTGAATTAGTTACATGAAACTGGTTAAGTGTAGAGACTTTAAAGGAGATTTTTGTTTTTAATGTGGTTTTGTTTTGATACTTAGTCATTTGAAAATTGTTAAGTAAAGGACTTTAAACGGTATTTTTTGTTTTGAATGTATTTTTGTTTTGATACTTTGTCACATTAAAATGGTTAAGTGAAGGGACTTGAAAGGAGATTTTGAGTTTTGAATGTGGTTAGGTTTGTCACTTAGTCAATTGAAAATAGTTAAGTGAAGGGACATTAAAGGGGATTTAGGTTGTGATTCCTTGTCACTTGAAAATGGTTAAGTGTAGTGACTTTAAGGGAATTTTTTGTTTTGAATGTTGGTTGGTTTTGATATTTAGTCACTTAAAAATGTTGAAGTGTAAAGACTTTAAAGGAGATTTTGTATTTTAAATGTGGTTTGGTTTTGATACTTAGTTACTTGAAAATGGTTAAGTGTCGGGACTTTAAAGGGAATTTTATGTTTTTAATGTGGTTTGGTTTGGATACTTAGTCACTTAAAAATAGTTAAGTGTAGGGGCTTTAAAGTGGATTTATTTTAATGTGGTTTGGTTTTGATACTTAGTCACACTAAAATTGTTGAGTGTTGGTACTTTAAAGGGGATTTTTAGTGTTGAATGTTGTTTGGTTGGTGATTTAGTCACTAGAAAATTGTTCAAGTGTGGGAACTTTAACGGAAATTGTTTGTTCTGAAAATGGTTAAGTGTTGGGACTTTAAAGATTTTTTTTGTTTTGAATGTGATTTTGTTTGATACTTAGTCACTTGAAATTTGTTAAGGGTAGGAACTTTAAAGGAAATTTTTTATTTTGAATGTGGTTTGGTTGGTGACTTTGTTATTTGAAAATGGTTAAGGGTTAAGTGTAGGTAATTTAAAGGGTATTTTTTTATTTTGGATGTGGTTTGGCTTTGATAGTTAGTCACTTGAAGATGACTAAGTTTAGAAACTTTTAAGAGGATTTTTTGTTTTGAATGTGGTTTGATTTTGATTCTTCGTCACTTGAAAATTGTTCAGTGTAGGAACTTTAAAGTAGATTTTGTGTTTTGAATGTGGTTTGATTTGGATACATAGTCACTCAAATATGGTTTAAGTGTAGGGACTTTAAAGGGCATTTTTTTTTAATGTGGTCTAGTTTTGACACTTAGTCAATTGAAAATGGTTAAGTGTAGGAATTTTAATGGGGATTTTATGTTTTGAATGTTGTTTGATTTGAATACTTAGTCACTTGAAAATTGTTAAGTGTAGGGTCTTTGAAGGGTATTGTTTTTATGTGGTTTGATTTTGATACGTAGTCACTTGAAAATTGTTAAGTGTAGGTACTTTAAAGGGAATTTTTATTGCTGAAGGTGTTTTGGTTGGTTAATAAGTAACTTGAAATTGGTTAAGTGTTGGGAGACTTTAAAGGGGATTTTTTATTTTGAATGTCGTTTGGTTAGTGACTTGGTCACTTGGAAATGGTTAAGTGTAGGGACTTTAAATGGGATTTTGTGTTTTGAATGTGGTTTGGTTGGTGAATTAGTTACTTGAAAATAGTTAAGTTAAGGGACTTCAAAGAGTATTTCTTTGTTTTAAATAGGGTTTGGTTGGTAACTTAGTCACTTGAAAATAGTTTGCAATAGGGACTTTAAAGGGAATTTTTTTTTCGTATGTGGTTTGGTTAGTGACTTAGTCGCTTTAAAATGGTTAAATAAAGGGACTTTAAAGGGGATTTTGTCTTTGGAATATGGTTTGGTTGGTGATTTAGTTACTTTAAAATGGTTAAGTTTAGGGTCGTTAAAGGTTATTTTTTGTTTTGAATGTGGTTTGGTTTTTATACTTAGTTACTTGAAATTGGTTAAGTGTAGGAACTTTAAAGAGGATTTTCTTTTTTAATGTGGTTGGGTTGGTGACTTAGTTACTTGAAAATGGTTAAGTGTAAGGACTTTAAAGGAGATTTTTTGTTTTGAATGTGGTTTGATTTTGATACTTAGTCACTTCAAAATGGTTAAGTGTAGGGACTTAAAAGAGGATTTTTTCTGTTGAATGTAGTTTGGTTTTGATACTTAGTCACTTGAAAATGGTTAAGTGTAGAGACATTAAAAGAGATTTTGTGTTATAAATGTTTGTTTCGTTTTGATACTTAGTCACTTGAAAATGGTTAAGTGTGGAGACTTTAAAGAAAATTTTTTGTTTTGAATATGGTTTGGTTTTTATACTTAGTCACTTGAAAGTGGTTAAGTATAGGGACTTTAAATGGTATTTTTTGTTTTGAATGTGATTTGGTTGATGACTTAGTTACTTGAAAATGGTTAAGTGTAGGGACTTTAAAGGGAATTTTTTTGTTTTGAATGTGGTTTGGTTTTCACACTTAGTCACTTGAAACTGGTTAAGTGCAGGGACTTTAAAGGAGATTTTTTGTTTTGAAAGTGGTTTTGTTTTGATACTTTGTCACTTGAAAATGGTTACGTGTATGGACTTGAAAGGGGATTTTTTGTTTTGAATGCGGTTTTGTTTTGATACTTAGTCACTTGAAAATGGTTAAGTCTAGTGAATTTAAACGGAATTTTTTCTTTTAAATTTGGTTTGGTTTTGAAACTTAGTCACTTAGAAATGTTCAAGTGTTGAGGCTTTAAACGGGATTTTTTCTTTTGACCATGGTTATGTTTTGATACTTAGTCACATTAAAATGGTTAAGTGTCTGGACTTTAAAGGGAATTTTTGGTTTTGAATGTGGTTTTTTTTGATACATAGTCACTTGAAAATGGTTAAGTGTAGAGACTTTAAAGGAATTTTCTATTTTTAATGTGGTTTTGTGTAATGTGGTTTTCTTTTGTTACTTAGTCATTTTAAAATGGTTAAGTGTAGGACTTTAAAGAAGATTTTGTGTTTTGAATGTGGTTTGGATTTGATACTTATTTACTTGAAAATGGTTAAGCGTGGGGACTTTAAAGGGGACTTTATGTTTTGAATCTGATTTGGTTTGAAAATTAGTCACTTGAAAATGATTAAGTGTAGATATTCTCAAACGGATTTTTTTAATGCGGTTTAGTTTTGATACTTTGCGAATTGAAAATGGTTGTGTAGGGAATTTAAAGGAGATTTTATGGTTTGAATGTGGTTTGATTTGGATACTTATTCACATGAAAAAGGTTAAGTGTAGGGACTTTAAAGGAAATTTTTTTTTAATGTGGTTTTGTTTTGATACTTAGTCACTTGATAATTGTTAAGTGTAGGTACTTTAAAGAGGATTTTTAGTGTTGAATGTTGTTTGGTTGGTTACTTAGTACCTTGAAAATGGTTAAGCATTGGAACTTTAAAGGGAACTTTTTTGTTTTGAATGTGGTTTTGTTGGTCACTTAGTCACTTTAAAATGGTTAAGCGTATGGACTTTAAAGGGAATTTTCTATATTGAATGTGGTTTGGTTGGTGACTTAGTCACTTAAAAATGTTTTTTGAATGTGGTTGGTTTTCGATACTTAGTCACTTAAAACTGTTTAACTACAGAGACTTTAAACAAAATTTTTTGTTTTGAATGTGGTTTGCTTGGTGAATTAGTTACTTGAAAATGGTTAAGTGTAGGGACTTTAAAGGAGATTTTTTTATTCTGAATGTGGTTTAGTTTTGATACTTAGTAACCTGAAAATGGTTAACTGCAGAGACCTTAAAGAAGATTTTTTGTTTTGAATGTGGTTTTATTTTGATACTTAGTCACTAGAAAATGGTTAAGTATAGGGACATTATAAGGGATTTTTTGTTTTGAATGTGGTTTGGTTGGTGAATTAGTTATTTGAAAATTGTTAAGTGTAGGGACTTTAAAGGAGATTTTTTTATTTTGAATGTGGTTTGGTTTTGACACTTAGTAACTTGAAAATGATTAACTGTAGAGACTTTAAAGAGGATTTTTTGTTTTGAATGTGGTTTTATTTTGATACTTAGTCACTTGAAAATGGTTAAGTATACGGACTTTATAAGGAATTTTTTGTTTTGAATGTTGTTTCGTTGGTGAATTAGTTACGTGAAAATTATTAAGTGTAGGGACATTAAAGGAGATTTTTTGTTTTGAATGTGGTTTTGTTTTTATACTTAGTCACTTGAAAATGGTTAAGTGTTGGGACTTTAAAGGGAATTTTTTATTTTGAAAGTGGCTTTTTTTTTATACTGAGTAACTTTAAAATGGTTAAGTGTAGAGACTTTAAAGGGGATGTTGAGTTTTGAATGTTGTTAGGTGAGTGACTTAGTCACTTGAAAATGGTTAAGTCTAGGGACTTTAAAGGGAATTTTGGTTTTGATGCTTAGTCACATAAAAATGGTTAAGTGTAGTGACTTTAATGGAATTTTTTGTTTTGAATGTTGGTTGGTTTTGATATTTAGTCACTTAAAAATGGTGAAGTGTAATGCCTTTAAAGGAGATTTTGTATTTTAAATGTGGTTTGGTTTTGATGCTTAGTTACTTGAAAATAGTTAAGTGTATGGACTTTAAAGGGGATTTTATGTTTTTAATGTGGTTTGGTTTGGATACTTAGTCACTTAAAAATGGTTAAGTGTAGGTACTTTAAAGTAGATTTTTTTTAATGTGATTTGGTGTTGATTCATAATTGCTCTAAAATTATTAAGTGTAGGTTCTTTTAAGGGGATTTTTAGTGTTGAATATTGTTTGGTTGGTGATTTAGACACTAGAAAATGGTTTAAGTGTTAGGACTTTAACGGGAATTTTTTGTTTTGAAAATGGTTAAGTGTAGGGACTTTAAAGGGGGTTTTTTTGTTTTGAATGTGATTTGGTTTGATACTTAGTCACTTGAAATTGGTTAAGGGTAGGAACTTTAAAGGAAATTTTTTGTTTTGAATGTGGTTTAGTTGGTGACTTTGTTACTTGAAAATGTTTAAGTGTAGAGAATTTAAAGGGGATTTTTTATTTTGAATGTCGTTGGATTTTGACACTTAGTCAGTTGAAGATGGTTAACTTTAGAAACTTTTAACAGAATTTTTTGTTTTGAATGTGGTTTGATTTTGATTCTTAGTCACTTGAAAATTGTTCAGTGTAGGGACTTTAAAGGAGATTTTATGTTTTGAATGTGGCTTGGTATGGATACTTAGTCACTTGAATATGGTTAAGTGTAGGGACGTTAAAGGGGATTTTTTTTAATGTGGTCTAGTTTTGACACTTAGTAACTTGAAAATGGTGAAGTGATGGAATTTTAATGGGGATTTTATGTTTTATATGTTGTTTGATTTTGGTACTTAGTCACTTAAAAATTGTTAAGTGTAGGGACATTAAAGGGTATTTTTTGTATGTGGTTTGGTTTTGATATGTAGTCACTTGAAAATTGTTAAGTGTAGGTACTTTAAATGGAATTTTTAGTGTTGAAGGTGGTTTGGTTGGTTAATTAGTATCTTGAAAATGGTTAAGTGTTGGAACTTTAAAGGGAATTTTTTATTTTGAATGTTGTTTGGTTGGTGACTTGGTCACTTGGAAATGGTTAAGTGTAGGGACTTTAAATGGGATTATGTGTTTTGAATGTGGTTCGGTTGGTGAATTAGTTACTTGAAGATGGTTAAGTTAAGGGACTTCAAAGAGTATTTCTTTGTTTTGAATAGGGTCTGGTTGGTAACTTAGTCACATGAAAAAAGTTTGGAATAGGGACTTTAAAGGGAATTTTTTTTTCGTATGTGGTTTGGTTGGTGATTTAGTCCATTGAAAATGGTTAAATATAGGGACTTTAAAGGGGATTTTGTCTTTTGAATGTGGTTTGGTTGGTGATTTAGTTGCTTGAAAATGGTTAAGTTTAGGGACTTTATAGGCGATTTTTTGTTTTGAATGTGGTTTGGTTTTGATACTTAGTTACTTGAAATTGATTAAGTGTAGGAACTTTAAAGAGGATTTTTTTTTAATGTGGTTTGGTTGGTGAATTAGTTATTTGAAAATTGTGTAGGGACTTTAAAGGAGATTTATTTATTTTGAATGTGGTTTGGTTTTGACACTTAGTAACTTGAAAATGGTTAACTATAGAGACTTTAAAGAGGATTTTTTGTTTGGAATGTGGTTTTATTTTGATACTTAGTGATTAGAAAATGGTTAAGTATAGCGACTTTATAAGGAATTTTTTGTTTTTAATGTTGTTTCGCGTGAAAATTGTTAAGTGTAGGGACATTAAAGGAGATTTTTTATTTTGAATGTGGTTTTGTTTTTATACTTAGTCACTTGAAAATGGTTAAGTGTAGGGACTTTAAATGGGATTTTTTATTAGTAAAGTGGCTCTTATTTTTATACTGAGTAACTTTAAAATGGTTAAGTGTAGAGACTTTAAAGGGGATGTTGAGTTTTGAAAGTTGTTAGGTGAGTGACTTAGTCACTTGAAAATGGTTAAGTCTAGGGACTTTAAAGGGAATTTTGGTTTTGATGCTTAGTCACTTAAAAATGGTTAACTGTAGTGACTTTAATGGAATTTTTTATTTTGAATGTTGGTTGATTTTGATATTTAGTCACTTAAAAATGGTGAAGTGTAATGACTTTAAAGGAGATTTTGTATTTTAAATGTGGTTTGGTTTTGATACTTAGTTACTTGAAAATGGTTAAGTCTAGAGACTTTAAATGGGATTTTATGTTTTTAATGTGGTTTGGTTTTGATACATAGTCACTTATAAATGGTTAAGTGTAGGTACTTTAAAGTGAATTTTTTTTAATGTGGTTTGGTGTTGATACATAGTCGCTCTAAAATTGTTAAGTGTAGGTACTTTAAAGGAGATTTTTACTGTTGAATGTTGTTTGGTTGGTGATTTAGTCACTAGGAAATGGTTTAAGTGTTGGAACTTTAACGGGAATTTTTTGTTTTGAAAATGGTTAAGTGTAGTGACTTTAAAAGGGTTTTTTTGTTTTGAATGTAATTTGTTTTGATACATAGTCACTTGAAATTGGTTAAGGGTGGGAACTTTAAAGGAAATTTTTTGTTTTGAATGTGGTTTAGTTGGTGACCTTGTTAATTGAAAATGTTTAAGTGTAGGGAATTTAAAGGGGATTTTTTATTTTGAATGTCGTTGGGTTTTGATACTTAGTCAGTTGAAGATGGTTAACTTTAGAAACTTTTAACAGGATTTTTTGTTTTGAATGTGGTTTGGTTTTAATACGTAGTTACTTGAAATTGGTTAAGTGTAGGAACTTTAAAGAGGATTTTTTTTTAATGTGGTTTGTGAATGGATGTGTTTGCTACTTATATCATTACTCTCTTCGTTTTAATTTACTTCTCTTGGTTGCAAACATAGGGAATATGCCAGTATAACATTAACTTGTTCGAGAGAAAAGTTACATGTCTGGAAAAGAGAGTATGATAAGGAAATAGGGCTACCAACCCCTATTTACACGTTAATGCCTTAACCAGATTAACTTCTTGGAGAATTTGTACCATTAGTTATACACTTTAGGCTCGAGAGAGCTAAAGTAAAATAAATCCTTGATGGTTGAGAAACACTAGGATTTACCATTAGAATACGAATCTCTGTAAGTGCATGCATGTCTAAATTCCGCATTACTCATAGTTAATAGATATGTAGAACTCATAAGGTGGACATAACCCTAACTTATAAATCTCTGTGATTAAATCTTACTAAACAAAGCATTCCATCGTTACTTTAATAATAGTAGTTCACGCCATAATCAAATCCCCCCTTTTCTGTGGAATTTTCGACCAACAGTCTACTAATAATTGCAACACTTAGTGACCAAGTATTCCCTGTGGGATTCGACACCCAACCCAGTTGGGTTCTATATTTGACAGCGACCGCTTACACTTTCTTATGAGAGTTGTAGTTTGGGCGTTATCACATAACAAATGACTTTGGCTAGTATATTATTGCATTAAAAATGGTTTTTCGATGATGCCAAAAAGGGAAAGATAAGAGGTGTGCAATATTTATAACCCATTGACTAACTTGTTTCAATAAAGTGTTTTATACTTTAGTGCCTAAAGGTGAAGATGTTTGACTGCACAAAGACAAGAGGTTTGTCATCATCAAAAAGGGAGAATTTGTTAGGTACGATTTAGTTTTGATGATTAACAAACTGACAAAGTGATACGAAACATATTAGTCAAGCTGGTTCACAGACGCACTGTCTCATGTAGTTGAAACTTAGAGCAAAATCATCGATGATTAAAGGTAAGGATGGAAGAAATCAAGAACCAGATGAGTGTTTAATTCTGATAATCTCAAGAAAATAAACATGTGCTAATTTGAAGAAGTTGAATTTAATTCAAACACTTTATTATAAGGGAAAGCAAGTTGAGTTGAAAAAGGAGTCCTACGGAAAGAAAGAGTTTCACTTCTGAGCATATCCTGAATAGTCCTATGTATAGAAGGAGAAAGATTCTGTATATTGAAGAAGTCCGCACAAGATAGGAAATATACAAATTGAAGGACTATTTGTTAGATCAATAAAGTTTTTGGTGACTGACACATGAATGGACCATGTTACTTGAGCTGGTACAAGTATAGGAAGACAGATTTTAGGTTTCACTAATAGATGCAGACAAAGATTGCTTAAAGTCAGGAATGAATGAGCGAGCGTAATTCTGATATACTCAAGTTACTTATCACGTGAGAAATTGGAGAAGTAGTAGATATGTAAAATACTTGAAAATAAGCTGATTTAAAGAGTTGGAGTTAGACTACAACACTAAGGAGACAAGAGTTGGAATTGAAGAAGAAGTCTCACTTGAAATAGAACTCTATGCAATGAGAGTTTTAATTAAAGGAGGAGTTTGAAATAAAGAATGACTCTTTGGAGAGCTGTTCATAAATTGAATATGTATTATTCAGACTAACTTGCACACTTACAGAGAGAAAAAAGGCTAAACACGAGCAAATTGAGAAAGTTCATAATTGAAAGAATTCAGACTGAAGTGCTGCCAGTACAAAGGAACAGATTGATTAACCTGTTTCACAGGACAGAACTTTACAGTTCATGAGTCAGTTTAAATGTATTGTTCTTATTGAGTTATAATTTATTACTTTCCTACATTGATTGTTTAGGAATAATATAGAGCTGAGTTAACTTCAAGTTTGGGATAACTCGAAGTGGGTTCAATAGTCAAAGGTGATTATTGTGTTACAGGAATTAGAGTTTATAATTCCTAGTTGTTGATTTATAGAAATTAGAGTTTATGATTCCTAGTTATTAAGGTATAGGAATTAGAGTTTATAATTCCTAGTTGTTGGTCACAAGAGTTTTGTAATCAATCGTTGTTGAGGCTTGGAGTTATTTAGTGTAGTTGGGGTTAAATCCTGTAGAGGTACAAGTCGTGGTTTTTCTTACACCTTTTTGAGCCGGTTTTTTTCCACGTAAAAATCATTGTGTTCTTTACTTCCAATTTTACTGCTTCCTTGGAACACGTTATATAACCCGTTCCCTCCATAGACAACTCTTACGTTAAAGTCACAGGTCAGTAAGGCATGTACTCTAACAAGTGGTATCAAAGCGGGTTATCTTGTAAAGGCTAACACTTTAAGATAAGATCAAAGATGAATTCTGCACCACCTACCGGCTACTGCAATGAACAAAACATCAATAGGCCTCCATTGTTCAATGGACAGTACTACTCAGGATGGAAAGAAAGGATGGAAGATTTTCTTCAGGCTGTTAACTACGAACTCTAGAATAGAATTATTGATGGACCTCAATACCCCATGAAGAAGGAGGCTGAAAACAAGAATGTATTAAAAGATAAGAGTGAGTATGATAAATCTGACTTTAAGATGTAGGGAACGAATGAAAAAGCTAAGTATATTATTATTTTTTGACTTAGACCAGATGAATATAACAGGATCTCAGGATGCACCACTGCAAAAAAAAATTGGGAGACTCTTGTGAACGCATATGAGAAGAACATGGATACCTTAGAGAAAAATAAAAGAACTAAGGATAAGTCAATAGCACTAAAAGAGTCGGACAACATAGAATCAAATCAGGATAATAAAAAGCTTACCAAGAATTTCAAAATGTATTTTAAGAATGGAAAGCGCCAGAACAAGAGAGGAACAAGTAGTAGGTATTATTCCAACTATAAGTCTCAATCTGGTTATTTCAAGTATGAACATACAGATGATATGATCAGGGATTTTCCATTATGGGAAATTGAGCTAAAAATGTAAGAGCTGAAAAAGAGTTAAAACTAAAAGAGAAATTTTACTTTAAAATGAAGGAATCATTTGCTATGATGGTTGCATGGGGATCAAGGTTAGAAGAATCTGATGATGATGGAATTGATGAAAGTGCACTTATGGTTGTAGGTGATTCAGACATGGAAGAAAAGGAAATAAAATCAAAGGTAAATCTACTTGATCTTAAAGATAAATTGCATCTTTGATCTAAGAAAAGAATAATTCCCTTGATGAACGCATTGATTGATGATTTTCACGAGCTCACATCTGAAAGGGATCTGTTATTCAATGCGTTTTCAAGTCTAAAGTTTGATTACATTGATCTTGAGACTTGCAAGAATGTCACTAATACAAAAAACTACACCCTAAAGGAACAGGTCAGTCAACTTGGTTTATCAAACCTAGATCTAAAATCAGAAATCTTAAAGTTGTCAATTACTGAAAAAAGAAAAAGGAGCCATGAGTGAAAATCATCAAAGAATTGAGTCTGAACTTAAACAAAGAAAAGATGAATTGTTTTATTAAAGAGAAAAGGTTAGAAAGCTAACTAAAGAAAACTCTAGGATAAAACTTAATCTTGAAAGAGCTAACTGATGGACCAAGTCATCTAGAATTGTTAATCAACTGAGTAGTAGGACTTAAAATGAGAGGTTTCACATAGGTTTTCACAAAGAAACTATTTCTTATAAAGATTTATATTATATTTGTGGAAAACTAGGACACCTAATCACTGAATGTCCTATTGCTGCCAAAAAAACATATCCAACAGTCTAAATCTAGCAACTAAAAAATCTCAGACCAAGAAAAGGATAACTAGACCTGGTCAGAGAAACAGGTCATGTAACCTGTTGCCTGCTTGGGCTAGAAGAAATCTGATTCATCTATTTACTCATAAGAAAGGACCCCAGCTTGTCTGTGTGCCTAAAGGTAACCCTTAATTTGTTTTGCAGGTGAGAGTGAAAGAAGGCAAGAAAAATTTTCACATGAATAAAGCTTGATCAAGGCATAAGACTAGAAGAAAATAAAGTTTCTTTTACTAACCACATTTAAAGGGGGAATGAATCATTTGAAAGATGACCAGATTTGTAGTGCTCGTGTAAGGAGGAAGTAAGGGAGATTTTTTTTAAAAAAAGGATGACAATGAAACTGATGAACATGCACAGGAATATGTTGTACCACCTGGTTCAACTATTGTACAGACTAAGGGAATATTGACAGAGGGAATACCAAATCAAGAAATTGATGCATCAATAACACCATCACAAGCTAATGATAATTTTGTTGGTAATTCATAAGAATTGGTGTTGTCACAAGAATCTAGATATATCTCATGGGAATCAATGGCTTGAGACTATGGTATTCAAATGAAAGTAATTTCACTCTTAAGGGCTATAAAAATGTTGACTATGTGGGTTACTTAAATGACTGGAGAAGCACCAACTGCACTAAGTAGAGAGCATTTTGAAAGGAATAAGTTAGATTTGTGGATGATTAAAATTGCATGAACTCCCCTCAATGATTGACTAGACTAACCATTTTTATTTTTAATCTTATTAGCTAAAATGTTATTCGATTAAGTCTTGCATATTTAGTTGTGTCTCCCAATTCTAGATTTTTCACTCTTCTAACCTAATTTTGTATTAGATTGTGCAGAAAATAGGTACAAGCAAGAAATTGTGACCACAATTGGCTCTCCAAATGATAGTGCACAAATGAATTAATCCTACACCAGAAATTTCTTCTTCTCCCTCAACCAAAATATCAATTTTGTACCATGTAGTTTCCAAGCTTGATCATCTATCACATGCAACATATGTTTCTGAAGAATGAAAAGGGACATGCTTTCTATTTTAGTTCCTAATTGGCTCAGATATTTTAGGATTTCACAGTATTTTGGTTTTTACTTTTCAAATAATAATGGATGTTTTTGAACAGATGAATCATGCTGCCCTACTTGGCTCAATAAGGAGGGTTAAAACTCATTGCAAAAAAAATGATAAGAAAAATGATTTAGCTGAGATAAATTCTGAACTAGAAGCTGAATCTAACAGTCATGAAGCAGAAAAAGTGGTCCTTCAGGCTATGATTATGCAAGAATAAGTGGTCCTTCAGGCTATGATCATGACTTTGAAGCTTGACCTTGATAGAGAAAGGAATGAAAATATTGAAGTCATTCGTTAAGTGACTTAGTAGATATCACCTGTTCGACTTTTCTTATCATCTCCTCACTATTTATATCCTTAGCCATGTCGCACATTTATACCGTATTCTTTTTTTATTAATGCTCAGTTATTTTGCTTTGTTCAGTACTAGCTTAGGTTTAATGTGTAACATGATCTATCAGTTAAATGGAATGGTTATCTTTGCTAAATTGAATCATATTTTTTCTCTCTTTAATACATTACTATGTTGGCTAAAGTCTTTTTCTGATTGTTTTGGTTATAGCCCCAGTGTACATGAATAGCATAACAAATCACTTTGGCTAGTCTATTATTGCATTAAAAATAGTTTTTCAATGATGCCAAAAGAGGGAAGATAAGAGGTGTGTAATGTTTATAATCCATTGACTAACTTATTTAAAAAAAGTGTTTTATACTTTTGTGCCTACAAGTGAAGATGTTTAAATGCACAAAGACAAGAGGTTTATCATTATCAAAAGGGGGGAATTTTTTAGGTACGATGTAATTTTGATGATTGACAAACTGGCAAAGTGATATGAAACATGTCAGTCAAGCTGGTTCATAGACGCACTATCTTATATAGCTTAAACTTGTTACTTATCATGTGAGAAATTAAAGAAGTTGTGGTTGAGTAAAATACTTGAAGATAAACTAATTTAAAGAGTTGGAGTTTGACTACAACACTAAGGAGATAAGGGTTCGAATTAAATAAGGAGTCTCACTTGAAGTAGAACTCTATCCAATAAGAGTTCTGATTAAAGGAGGTGTTTGAAATATAGAATGACTCTTTTAAGAGTTGTGCATAAATAGAAAATGTATTATTAAAAATAACTTGCACACTTACAGAGAGAGAAAAGGATAAACACAAGCAAATTGAGAAAGTTCATAGTTGAAAGAATTTTGGCTAAAGATTTGAGTGCTGCCAGTTCAAAGGAACAGATTGACGAACTTGTTTGATAGGACAAAACTTTACAATTTATGAGTCATTTTAAATGTATTGTTCTTATTGAGTTGTAATTTATTGCTTTCCTAGATTGATTGTTTAGGAAAAATACTGAGCTGAGTTAACTTCAAGTTTGGGATAACTCGAAGTGGGTTCAACAAGTCAAGGGTGATTATTGAGTTATAGAAATTAGAGTATATGATTCCTAGTTGTTGAGTTATAGGAATTAGAATTTATGATTCCTAGTTATTGAGGTATAGGAATTAGAGTTCATAATTCTTAGTTGTTGGTTACAAGAGTTTTGTATTCAGTCGTTGGTGAGGCTTGGAGTTATTTAGTGAAGTTGGGATTAAATTCTGTAAAGGTACAGGTCGTTTCTTTTACACCTTTTTGAGCTGGGTTTTTTCCACGTAAAAATCATTGTGTTCTTTACTTCCTGTTTTACTGCTTCCTTAGAACACGTCAAACAACCCGTTCCATCCATAGGCAACTCTTACATTAAAGTCACTGGTCAGTAGGGAACGTACTCTAACAAGTGGTATCAAATCGGGTTATCTTGTGTAGGCTAACACCTTAAGATAAGATCAAAGATGAATTTTGCACCAACTACTGGCTACTGCGAAGGACAAAACATCAATAGGCCTCCATTGTTCAATGGACAGTACTAGTCAGGATAGAAAGAAAGGATAAAAGATTTTCTTCAGGCTGTTGACTACGAACTCTGGAATAGAATTATTGATGGACCTCAATACCCCATGAAGAAGGAGGCTGAAAACAAGGATGTATTAAAAGTCAAGAGTGAGTGTGATAAGGCCGACTTTAAGATACTTGGAAAGAATGCAAAAGCTAAGTAAATTCTTATTTGCAGACTTAGACCAGATGAATATAACTTGATCTCTGGTTGCACCATTGCAAAAAAATTTAGGAGACTCTTGTGAACGCATATGAGAAAAACATGGATACCTTAGAGAAAAATAACGAAACTAAGGATAAGTCAATAGCACTAAAATAGTCGGACAACGTAGAATCAAATCTGGATAATTAAAATCTTACCAAGAATTTCAAAATGTATTTTAAGATAGGAAAGCGCCAGAACAAGAGAGGAACGAGTAGTAGGTGTTATTCAAACTATAAGTCTCAAGCTTGTTGTTTCAAGTATGAAGATACAGATCATATGATCAGGGATTGTCCATTGTGGGAAATTGAGCGAAAAGAGAAATCTTACTACAAAAGAAAGGAATCATTTGCTATGATGGCTGCATGGGGATCAAGCTTAGAAGAATCTGATGATGATGGAGTTAATGAAAGTGCACTTTTGGCTTTAGGTGACTCAGACATGGAAGAAAAGGAAATAAAATATAAGGTAAGTCTACTTGATCTTAAAGATAAATTGCATCTTTGTTCTAAGAAAAGAATAATTCCCTTGATGAACGCATTGATTGATGATTTTCACGAGCTAACATCTGAAAGGGATCAGTTATTCAATGCTTTTGCAAGTATAAAGTTTGATTACATTGATCTTGAGACTCACAAAAATGTCACTGATACAAAAAACTGCACCCTAAAGGAACAGGTCAGTCGACTTGGTTAATCAAACCTAGATCTAATATCAGAAATCTTAAAGTTGTCAAATATTGAAAAAAAGGAGTCATGAGTGAAAATCATCAAAGAATTAAGTCTGAACTTAAACAAAGAAAATATGAATTGTTTTATCAAAGAGCAAAGGTTAGAAATCTAACTAAAGAAAACTCTAGGATAAAAGTTAATCTTGAAAGAGCTA
Source organism: Capsicum baccatum var. pendulum (assembly GCA_030864225.1). Lineage (NCBI taxonomy): Eukaryota > Viridiplantae > Streptophyta > Magnoliopsida > Solanales > Solanaceae > Capsicum > Capsicum baccatum. The sequence continues at coordinate 60,613,540 of CM061550.1, forward strand.
GCCGATGGACCAAGTCATCTAGAATTGTTAATCATCTGAGTAGTAGGACTCAAAATGAGAGGGTTGGCATAGGTTTTCACAAAGAAACTATTTCCTATAAAGATTTATGTTATATTTGGGGAAAACTAAGACACCCAACCACTGAATGTCCTGTTGCTTCCAAAAGCAGATCCAGCAGTCTAAATCTGGCAAACAAACTATCTCAGACCAAGAAAAGGATAACTAGACCTGGTCAGAGAAACAGGTCACGTAACTTGTTGCTTGTATGGGCTAGAAGAAATCTGATTCATCTATTTACTCATAAGAAAGGACTCAAGCTTGTCTGTGTGCCTAAAGGTAACCCTTAATTTGTTTTGCAGGTGAGAGTGAAAGAAGGCAAGAAAAATTTTCACATGAATAAAGCTTGATCAAGGCATAAGACTAGAAGAAAATAAAGTTTCTTTTACTAACCACATTTAAAGGGGGAATGAATCATTTGAAAGATGACCAGATTTGTAGATGAATCATTTGAAAGATGACCAGATTTGTAGTGCTCGTGTAAGGAGGAAGTAAGGGAGATTTTTTTTAAAAAAAAGGATGACAATGAAACTGATGAACATGCACAGGAATATGTTGTACCACCTGGTTCAACTATTGTACAGACTAAGGGAATATTGACAGAGGGAATACCAAATCAAGAAATTGATGCATCAATAACACCATCACAAGCTAATGATAATTTTGTTGGTAATTCATAAGAATTGGTGTTGTCACAAGAATCTAGATATATCTCATGGGAATCAATGGCTTGAGACTATGGTATTCAAATGAAAGTAATTTCACTCTTAAGGGCTATAAAAATGTTGACTATGTGGGTTACTTAAATGACTGGAGAAGCACCAAATGCACTAAGTAGAGAGCATTTTGAAAGGAATAAGTTAGATTTGTGGATGATTAAAATTGCATGAACTCCCCTCAATGATTGACTAGACTAACCATTTTTCTTTTTAATCTTATTAGCTAAAATATTATTCGATTCAGTCTTGCACATTTAGTTGTGTGTCCCAATTCCAGATTTTTGACTTTTCTAACCTAATTTTGTATTAGATAGTGCAGAAAATAGGTACAAGCAAGCAATTGTGACCACAAAGATCTTCTTATCGGGTATGCTCTACACTGACATAAGCATAGGCTGTCTAAGTTGAAACAGTTGAGCACACCTGTTCCATTCCTCATACTTCATCCTCCCCTTGTCCTATGATGCTGATGAATTGGTTGACCAAATTTTCTTTGACTCTCTCTAATTAATTGTGCATAAATGAGTTAATCTTACACCAAAAATTCCTTCTACTCTCTCAACCAAAATATCAGTTTTGTACCATGGATTTGCCAAGCTTGATCATCAATCACATGCAGCATATGTTTCTAAAGAATAAAAAGGGACATGCTCTCTCTTTTAGTTCCTAATTGAATCAGATCTTTCAGGATTTCTCAGTCCAAGTATAGGTTTGAATTTTCAAACAACAATGGATGTTTTTGAACAGATGAATCATGCTGCCCTACCTGGTTCAATAAGGAGGGCTAAAACCCATTGCAAAAAAAAATAATAACAATAATGATTTAGCTAAGATAAATTCTGAATTAGAAGCTGCATTTGACAGTCTTGAAGCGGAATATAAACGGTCCTTCTGGCTAGGATCATGACTTTGAATCTTGACCTTTATTGAGAAAGGAATGAAAATGTTGAAGTCATTCGTTAATTGACACAATAGATATCACCTGTTTGACTTTTCTCATCAGCTCATCACTATTTATACCCTTAGCCATGTCCCACTTTTATACCGTATTCTTTTTTTATTAATGCTCAGTTGTTTTGGTTTGTTCAGTACTAGCTTAGATTTAATGTGGAACATTCTCTGTCAGTTAAATGAAATGGTTATCTTTGCCAAATTGAATCATATTTTTGCTCTCTTTAATATATTACTATGTTTGCTAAAGTCTTTGTCTGATTATTTTAGTGATAGCCCCAGTGACCATGAATAGCATAACAAATGACTTTGGCTAGTATATTATTGCATTAAAAATGGTTTTTTGATAATGCCAAAAGGGAGAAGATAAGGGGTGTGCAATGTTTATAACCCATTCACTAACTTGTTTCAATAAAGTGTTTTATACTTTAGTGCCTACAGGTGAAGATGTTTGAATGCACAAAGACAAGAGGTTTGTCATCATCAAAAAGGGGGAATTTGTTAGGTACGATGTAGTTTTGATGATTAACAAACTGACAAAGTGATATAAAACATGTCAGTCAAGCTGGTTCAAAAACGCACTGTCTCATGTAGTTAAAACTGGTAGCAAAATCATCGATGATTAAAGGTAAGGATGGAAGAAATCAAGAACCAGATGAGTGGTTAATTCTGATAATCTCAAGAAAATAAACATGTGCTAATTTGAAGAAGTTGAATTTGATTCAAACACTTGATGATAAGAGAGAGAAAGTTGAGTTGAAAAAGAAGTCCTACAAAAAGAAAGAGTTTGAGTTGAAAAAGAAGTCCTACAAAAATAAAGAGTTTTACTTCTGAGCATATCCTAAAGATTCCTATGTATAGAAGGAGAAAGATTCTGCATATTGAAGAAGTATACACAAAATAGGAAATATACAAATTGAAGGACTCTTTGTTAGATGAAATAAGTTTTTGATGACTGACACATGAATGGACCATGTTACTTGAGCTGGTCCAAGTATAGGAAGACAGTTTTCAGGTTTCACTAATAGATACAGACAACGATTGCTTAAAGACAGAAATGAATAAGTGAGTGTAATTCTGATATACTCAAGTTACTTATCACGTGAGAAATTGGAGAAGTATTGGATAAGTAAAATACTTGAAAATAAGCTGATTTGAAGAGTTGGAGTTAGACTACAATACTAAGGAGACAAGAGTTGGAATTGAAGAAGGAGTCTCACTTGAAGTAGAACTCTATGCAATGAGAGTTCTGATTAAAGGAGGAGTTTCAAATAAAGAATGACTCTTTGTAGTGCTATGCATAAATAGAATATGTATTATTCAGAATAACTTGCACACTTACAGAGAGAGAAAAAGCTAAATACGAGAAAATTAAGAAAGTTCATAATTGAGAGAATTTTGACTGAAGTGTTGCCAGTACAAAATAACAGATTGACGAACCTGTTTCACAGGACAGAACTTTACAGTTCATGAGTCAGTTTAAATATATTGCTCTTATTGAGTTGTAATTTATTGCTTTCCTAGATTGATTATTTAGGAATAATACAGAGCTGAGTTAACTTCAAGTTTAGGATAACTCGAAGTGGGTTCAACAGTCAAAGATGATTGTTGAGTTACAGGAATTAGAGTTTATAATTCCTAGTTGTTGATTTATAGGAATTAGAGTTTATGATTCCTAGTTATTAAGGTATAGGAATTAGAGTTTATAATTCCTAGTTGTTGGTTATAAGAGTTTTATAATCAGTTATTGTTGAGGCTTGGAGTTATTTAGTGTAGTTGGGGTTAAATCTTGTAGAGGTACAGTTCATGGTTTTTTAACACCTTTTTGAGCCGGGGTTTTTCACATAAAAATCATTCTGTTCTTTACTTCCTATTTTACTGCTTCCTTGGAACACGTTAGATAACCCGTTCCATCCATAGACAACTCTTATATTAAAGTCATAGATCAGGAGGGCACGTACTCTATCAAGTGGTATCAAAGCGGGTTATCTTGTAAAGGCTAACACCCTAAGATAAGATCAAAGATGAATTCTGCACCACCTACTGGCTACTACGAAGAACAAAACATCAATAGGCCTTCATTGTTCAATGGACAGTACTACTCAGGATGGAAAGAAAGGATGAAAGATTTTCTTCAGGCTGTTGACTACGAACTCTGGAATAAAATTATTGATGGACCTCAATACCCTATGAAGAAGGAGGCTGAAAACAAGAATGTATTAAAAGGCAAGAGTGAGTATGATAAGGCCGACTTTAAGATGCTGGGAAAAAATGCAAAAGCTAAGTATATTCTTATTTTTTGACTTAGACCGGATGAATTTAATAGGATCTCAAGTTGCTCCACTGCAAAATAAATTTGGGAGACTCTTGTGAACGTATATGAGGAGAACATGGATACCTTAGAGAAAAATAAAGGGACAAAGGATAATAGCACTAAAAGATTCTGACAACGTAGAATCAAATCTGGATAATAAAAAGCTTACCAAGAATTTCAAAATATATTTTAAGAAAGGAAAGCTCCAGAACAAGAGAGGAACAAATAGTAGGTGTTATCCCAAGTATAAGTCTCAAGCTGGTAGTTTCAAGTATGAAGATACAGATCATATGATTAGGTATTGTCCATTCTGGGAAATTGAGCTAAAAAAATATAAGAGCTAAAAAACAGTTAAAGCTAAAAGGGAAATCTTACTCCAAAAGAAAGGAATCATTTGCTATGATGGTTGCATGGGTATCAAGCTCAGAAGAATCTGATGATGATGGAGTTGATGAAAATACACTTATTGTTGTAGGTGACTCATACATGGAAGAAAATGAAAGAAAATCTGAGGTAAGTCTACTTGATCTTAAAGATAAATTGCATCTTTGTTCTAAGAAAAGACTAATTTCCTTGATGAACGTATTGATTGATGATTTTCACAAGCTCACATCTAAAAGGGATCAGTTATTCAATGATTTTGCAAGTATAAAGTTTGATTACATTGATCTTGAGACTTGCAAGAATGTCACTAATACAAAAAACTACACCCTAAAGGAACAGGTCAGTCAACTTGGTTCATCAAACCTAGATCTAAAATTAGACATCTTAAAGTTGTCAATTACTGAAAAAGAAAAAGGAGCCATGAGTGAAAATCATCAAAGAATTGAGTTTGAACTTAAAAAAGAAAATATGAATTGTTTTATCAAAGAGAAAAGGTTAGAAATCTAACTAAAGAAAACTCTAGGATAAAACTTGATCTTGAAAGAGCTAACCGATGGACCACGTCACCTAGAATTGTTAATCAGTAGAGTAGTAGGACTCAAAATGAGAGGGTTGGCATAGGTTTTCACAAAGAAATTATTTCCTATAAAGTTTTATATTATATTTGTGGAAAACTGGGATACCCAACCACTGAATGTCCTGTTGCTGCCAAAAGCAGATCCAACAGTCTAAATCTTGCAAATAAACAATCTCAGGCCAAGAAAAGGATAACTAAATCTGGTCAGAGAAATAGGTCACGTAGCCTATTGCTTGTATGGGCTAGAAGAAATTTGATTCTTCCATTTACTCACAATAAAGGTCCCAAGATTGTCTGGGTGCCTAAAGTTAACCACTAATTTGTTTTGCAGGTGACAGTGAAAGGAGGCAAGCAAAATTTATACATGAATAAATCTTTCTCAAGGCATCAGACTAGAAGAAAATAAAGTTTCTTTCACTCACCACATTTAAAGGGGGAATGAATCATTTGAAAGATTGCCAGATTTGTAGGAAGCAAGGGAGATTTATTTTAAAAAAGAAGGATAACAGTAAAACTGATGAACATGCACAGAAATATGTTGTACCACCTGGTTCAACTGTTGTATAGACTGGGGGCATATTCACAGGGGGAACAACAAATCAAGAAATTGATGAATCAATAACACCATCACAAGTTGAAGATAATTTTGTTTGTAATTCATAAGAATTGGTGTTGTCACAAGAATAGAGATATATCATGGGAATCAATGGCTTAAGACTATGGTATTCAAATAAAAGTAATTTCACTCTTGAGGGCTTTAAAAATGCTGACTATGTGGGTTACTTAAATGACTGGAGACGCACTAAAGGCACTAAGTAGAGAGAATTTTGAAAGGAATAGGTTTGATTTGGGGATGATTAAAATTGCATGAACTCCCCTCAATGATTGACTAGAACAACCATTTTTATTTTTAATCTTATTAGCTAAAATGTTATTCAATTAAGTCTTGCACATTTAGTTGTGTGTCCCAATTCTAGATTTTTGACTCTTCTAACCTAATTTTTTATTAGATTGTGCAGAAAATAGGTACAAGCAAGCAATTGTTACCACAAAGTTCTTCTTATCAGATATGCTCTACACTGACATAAGCATAGACTGTCTAAGTTGAAACAGTTGAGCACACCTATTCCATTCCTCACACTTCATCCTCTCCTTGCCCTATGATGCTGACAAATTGGTTGACCAAATTTTCTTTGACTCTCTCCAAATGATAGTGCACAAATGAATTAATCCTACACCAAAAATTCCTTCTTCTCTCTCAACCAAAATATCAGTTTTGTACTATGTATTTTCTAAGATTGATGATCTATCACATGTAGTATTTGTTTCTGAAGAATGAAAAGAGACATGCTCTCTCTTTTAGTTCCTAATTGGCTCAGATCTTTTAGAATTTTTCAGTCTAAGTTTTGGTTTGAATTTTTAAACAATAATGGATGTTTTTGAACAGATGAATCATGCTGCCCTACCTGATTCAATAAGGAGGGCTAAAACCCATTGTAAAAAAAATGATAAGAAAAATGATTTAGCTGAGATAAATTCTAAACTAGAAGCTACATCTGACAGTCATGAAGCAGAATAAGTGGTCCTTCATGCTAGAATTATGACTTTGAAGCTTGACCTTGATTGAGAAAGGAATGAAAATATTGAAGTCATTCGTTAAGTGACACAGTAGATATCACCTATTCAACTTTTCTCATTAGCTCCTCACTATTTACATCCTTATCCATGTCTCACTTTTATATCGTATTCTTTTTTTAATTAATTCTCAGTTGTTTTGGTTTGTTCAGTACTATCTTAGGTTTAATGTGTAACATGATCTGTCAGTTAAATAGAATGGTTATCTTTGCTAAATTGAATCATATTTTTGCTCTCTTTAATACATTACTATGTAGGCTAAAGTCTTTTTTTGATTGTTTTGGTGATAGCCCCAGTGTACATGAATAGTATAACAAATCACTTTGGTTAGTATATTATTGCATTAAATGGGTTTTCAATGATGCCAAAAGGAGGAAGATAAAAGGTGTGCAATATTTATAATCCATTGACTAACTTGTTTCAATAAAGTGTTTTATACTTTAGTGCCTACAGGTGAAAATGTTTGAATGCACAAATACAAGAGGTTTGTCATCATCAAAAAGGGGAAATTTATTAGGTACGATGTAGTTTTGATGATTGACAAACTGGCAAAGTGATATGAAACATGTCAGTCAAGCTGGATCACAGAAGCACTGTATTATATAGATGAAACTTGTTACTTATCACATGAAAAATTAAAGAAGTTGTGGTTGAGTAAAATACTTGAAGATAAACTAATTTAAAGAGTTGGAGTTTGACTACAACACTAAGGAGACAAGAGTTGGAATTGAAGAAGGAGTCTCACTTGAAGTAGAACTCTATGCAATGAGAGTTCTAATTAAAGGAGGATTTTGAAATATAGAATGACTCTTTGGAGAGCTTTGCATAAATAGAAGATGTATTATTCAGAATAACTTGCGCACTTACAGAGAGAGAAAAGCATAAAAACAAGCAAATTGAGAAAGTTCATAATTGAAAGAATTCAAACTGAAGTGCTGCCAGTACAAAGGAACAGATTGATTAACCTGTTTCACAGGATAGAACTTTACAGTTCATGAGTCAGTTTAAATGTATTGTTTTTATTGAGTTATAATTTATTGCTTTCCTAGATTGATTGTTTAGGAATAATATAGAGCTGAGTTAACTTCAAGTTTGGGATAACTTGAAGTGGGTTCAACAAGTCAAGGGTGATTGTTGAGTTATAGAAATTAGAGTATATGATTCCTAGTTGTTGAGTTATAGGAATTAGAGTTTATGATTCCTAGTTATTGATGTATAGGAATTAGAGTTCATAATTCCTAGTTGTTGGTTGCAAGAGTTTTGTAATCAATCGTTGTTGAGGCTTGGAGTTATTTAGCGAAGTTGGGGTTAAATTTTGTAGAGGTACAGGTCGTTGTTTTTTTACACCTTTTTGAGCCGGGTGTTTTCCACGTAAAAATTATTGTGTTCCTTACTTCCTATTTTATTGCTTCCTTGGAACACGTCAGACAACCCAATCCATCCATAGGCAACTCTTACATTAAAGTCACTGGTCAGTAGGAAACGTACTCTAGCAAGGGACGTGTGCATCTGTGTGTGTGTGTGTCATGTGTGGAAGTGGGGAAGTTGGGAGGTAATGAGGTAGTTTAGGGCTTCTTCTTTTTTAAAAAAAAATAAATGTATTAAATAAAAATTTTAAAAAAGGACAAAATTTATTTATAACTAATAAAATACAAGTAGGTTAAATAATTAGTTTTAGAACATGATTACGGAATATTAATATCACTAGATTGTTTCTTAATAGTTAAAAGAAGAAGAAAAATATAATATAATTTTTTTAAATAAATAAATAATAATAATAATGAAAATAAAAGTTTATTTAAAATGTGTCTCTATTTTTGTAGTTTTAAAAACTATTAAACCAAACCTTGTAAAATAAGATGAAATTGAAATATCTAATTTAGACCTAAAAATAAAATATTTAATACTAAAATGGAGTAAAATCTTTGGTTGTTTGGTCAAAACTTAGGTGTTTACAGAATGTCCCTCTTTGCTTGAAAATATGGAGAGTTTTCAGGCAAAGAAATAAACATGATTAATTTTTGGCCAAATAAATTTATTCAAAAATAAATATTGAAAATAGGTGTGACCGAGTCTTGGCTTTGGACATCCTACATATCTCAAATTATAAAAGAATCAGGTCACGTGTACTTTAGATAGGTGTAGGAATGAAAGGATGAGCTAGAGAGTCGAGTGAGGTCCTGTCGAAGTTCTGATCCATGGCTTCTTTTATTACATCAGAAAAAGAAAAATGAAACTAGAAATGAAAAATACAAGCTCTTATTTATTCTAATTATCTTGGTTCTCTTGCTTCAGATCCTGCTTTTGGATCTTCAGTTATCGCTTCACCTTCTTCTGGTAGGTACCTTGATCTCAAAATTTGATCTTGAAGCTAGGATTTGAGACTTGAACTTGAAACTTGGATTGAGTCATTGACACTCCTCCAAAGGATAGTTCATAGAATACGCTTCGATGCTTGTTCTCTTCATCAGAAGCTAAGAAGATGCCTCTTGAGATGTTGAGCCGCTACGGGTGCAAAGCTGACTCTAACTATCTTCAAACTGATCATTCTTCTATATTCTGACTGGAGATGGGATTTCATTCTTGGATATAAGTTTTGTTCTTTGCGAAAAAACCTGCAAGATATCACAGAAAAACAAAACAAAAAAAAATAAGATTTTCTACCTCAGTTTGCATTAGAAGCATTCTGTGAGTTATTAGAAAAACTCTAAACTAACTACTTAAGTGAAAAAAGATAGAAATGCTAGAAATCTAAGATAGGTAGAAAAATAAAACAACAACAACAACAAACCCAGTGTATTCCCACATAGTGAGGTCTGGGGAGGGTAAGATGTACACAGTCCATACCACTACCTCCGGAGAAGTAGCAAGGCTGTTTCCGATAGACCCCTGGCTCAAGATAAGACAAGTCATCAAAAACGTACACAAAGCATGGAACAATATGACATGACATAAATACACCACCTATAAGGAGTAGTAAACAAAGAATAGTAAGCAATCATAATGCAGCATAACAAGAATACTAAACCAGCCAAGTAAAGCCCTATCCTACCTACCAAAAAAGTCACTAGCCTTTTATCCTAATACGCATCCTCCAGATTTTCCTATCTAGGGTCATGTCCTCAGTAAGCTGTAACTGCTCCATGTCCCGCCTAATCACCTCTCTCCAGTATTTCTTCGGCCTACCCCTAGCCCGCCTGAAACCATCCAAAGCAACACTCACACTTATGAACCCGAGTATCCGTGCCCCTTCTCATCACATGTCCAAACCATCTCAAACGGACCTCCCGTATCTTGTCCTCCACCGAAGCCACACCAACCTTTTCTCGAATAGTCTCATTCCGAACCCTATCCCCCCTAGTAATCTCACATATCCAGTGCAACATCCGCATTTCCACAACCTTTAGTTTTTGAATGTGAGAGTTCTTGACAGGACAACACTCTGCTCCATAAAACATGGATGGACGGACTGCCATCTTATAAAATTTGCCTTTAAGCTTGGGCGACAACTTCTTATTACACAATACCCCCGAGGCGAGCTTCCACTTCATTCATCCATCCGGTGAGAGACATCCTCGTCAATCTCACCATTCCCCTGAATCATGGCCCCTAAGTACTTAAAACTATCCCTCTTACACACCACCTGAGAATCCAACCTTACTACCACTTCGTCCACTTCCCTTGATACATTAAACTTACATTCCAAATATTTGGTCTTGCTCCTACTTAACCTGAACCCTTTAGACTCAAGGGTCTGTCTCCACATCTCTAATTTATCATTCACACCCTCCCTCGATTCTCGTCAATCAAAACCACATCATCTACAAAAAGTATACACCAGGGCACCTCGCCTTTGATACGCCACGTCAATACATCCATAACCAAGGAAAACAAAAACGGGCTAAGAGTAGATCCCCGATGCAACCCTGTCAAGACCGAGAAATATTCTGAATCGTCTCTCGCCGTCCTTACCTAGGTCTTAGCTCCATCATACCTGTCCTTGATCGCTATGGTATACGCCACTGGGACCCCACTCACCTCCAAGCATCTCCAAAGGACTTTCCTAGGGACTTTGTTATATGACTTCTCTAAATCGATAAACACCATGTGCAGGTCCTTCTTCCTTTCCCTGTACTATTTCACTAGTCTCTGCACTAGGTGTATTACCTCCGCCGTCGAGCGCCCAGGCATAAATCCAAACTGGTTCTCCGAAATAGATACAATCCTCCTTAACCTCCACTCAACCACTCTCTCCCAAATCTTCATCGTGTGGCACAATAACTTAATACCCCTATAGTTGTTGCAACTCTGAATGCCACCCTTATTCTTATACAGAGGGATCATATTACTCTATCTCAAGGCTTCAGACATTTTCGCCGACTTGAAAATGTCGTTGAACAAATCCATCAACCACCTCAAACCAACCTCGCCAGAAAACTTCCAAAAATCCACGGGGATCTCATCAGGCCCCATCGCCCTACCCCTTCGCATTCTGCAAATGACCTCTCTGACCTCCTCCATCTTAAAACGTCTACAATAATTAAAATCATGACACTCCTCCTAATGCTCCAGCTCACCTAACTCAATAACTTCTTCCCCTTCGTCATTCAAAATCCTATGAAAATACGACTGCCATCTTTTCTTAATATGACCACCCTCCACTAAAATTCTACCATCCTCTCCCTTAATGCACTTCACCTGGTCTAGGTCACGGCCCTTCTTCTCCCTAGCCTTAGCCAGTCTAAACAAGCTTTTCCCCCCTTTCTCTTCTAACCCCGCATACAAGCTCTCAAATATTGCCGTCTTAGCTGCCGTAACGGCAAGCTTAGCCTCCTTCCTTGCTAGCTTGTACTCCTCCCTAAAAACCTGTTTCTCTTCATCATCCTTACTCTCAACCAACTTTGCATACGCCCCCTTCTTAGTCTTCACTTTCTTCTTTACTTTATCATTCCACCACGAATCCCCTCTATGGTGCCCGTCCCGGCCCCTAGGCACACCCAAAACCTCACTAGTTGTCTCCTTGATGCACCTAGCCTCCCTATCCTACCTACCATCTATGTCTCCCCTACACTCTCATACCCTATACCAGTTAACTTTTCCCCTATCTTCCGCACACTCACCCGCATTAAGCTGCTCTACCTAATTCTCGGTCGGCCCTCCTCACCCCAACTCTTCTTACCCTTATTTATTCCCAATTCCATCACCAAAAGCCTATGCTAAATCGAAATATTCTCACTCGAAATGACCTTACAGTCCTTACACAACCCCCTATCCCCTTTCTTAACTTAATATGTTTCTCATTTTGTTTTCTTGTTGTTTGCATGCATGCACACAAGTCATAAATTATGGTCTATAATAAAACTACATATTAATTGCATGTCAATTTAGTGTGATGTTACATCTTTTTAATGCTAATAAGTTTAACAATTAACTCATTTAAAATTTTAAACTAGTTTAATTAACATTATTTCCAAAAATAACACACGAGTTATAATTAAAGGCGTAGACACGAACTATATATAAATAATAAATTATAAATAATAAATAATATAAAAATCCAAGAGAATAACTTTATTCATGCTTCAATCAATAACAAAACTTATAAAATGGTACAAAATGGATAAGAACCTGCGTATGAACGACGTCCGAAAATTCAAACGGAACCTCAACTCATTACATTTTTTTTTCTTACTGTTTTTCTTGTTCTTTTGCAGCTTTCTTTTTCTTTTCCTAAGTTTTGGTTTCTCACTGTTTTTTTCCTTTTCTTCTCTTTTTCTATCAGTATTTTAATATTCCCCTCCAACTCTTCTTTCTCTCTTTGTTTTTCTAAGTCTTGTCCCCTAAGTCTCTAATGTTCTCTCCCTTTAGTTTCTTCTTTTTTTCCCTTTGTTTTTCTTTTCAATCTTCTTCTGTTTCTTTTTCTCTAATCCCCCCCCCCCCCCCCCTTTTGGTTGTCTGTGTACATGATATATATAATGGTGTATGTGTGTTTGTAGTGCAGTTGGAGATTAGGGTGAGGGACGTATGCATGTGTGTGTCGTGTGTGGATGTGGGGAAGTTGGGAGATAATGGGGTAGTATAGGGCTGCTTCTTTTTTAAAAAAAAAAATTAATGTTTTAAATAAAAATAATAAAAGAATAAAATTTATTTAAAATTAATAAAATACAAGTAAGTTAAATAATTAGTCTTAGAATATGATTACGGAATATTAATATCACTTGATTATTTATTAAAAGTTACAAGAAAAAAATAAATATAATTTAATTTCTTAAATAAGTAATAATAATAATAATAATAATAATAATAAAAGCTTATTTAACATGTGACTCTATTTTTGTAGTTTTCAAAACTATTAAACCAAACCTTGTAAAATAAGATGAAATCGAAATATCTAATTTAGACCTAAAAATAAAATATTTAATACTAAAATGGCGTAAAATTTTTGATTGTTTGGTAAAAAATTAGGTGTTTACACTAGTTGTAATAGATGATTTGGCCGGTAGTAAGGATTGATCAGTAGTGGTTGATGATGGTTGTGCTGTTGAAATTGGTGTTAGCATTGCAGTGGCGGGAGCGGAGTATATAATTAAACTAATAGAGATGGTAGGTTTTGTAGCGGTTGATAATAGTTGTTGGTAGCGATATTGGGTCTCAATGGTGGCAGTGATAATGGAAGTGATTGGTGGTGGCGGTTGGTGGTGGTGGGTGGTGGTTGACAATGGTGGTGATAGCAGAAGTGGTATGATGGTGACTAGTGATTGTGTAAGAGTGGTGGTGAAATTATCAAAAACAAGAATACCTCTTAATATTAAGACTTGCTTTCAGATTTGAATGATTAAAACTTATTCAGACCTATTATATCTACAATCTTAATAAAAATAAATGCACTTAATGATCTGAAGTTTGAACCATTCAGATTTATACCCCCATTAAGTACAAACAAATGAGGTCTGTGGCAGAGGCGGATCCAGGATTCGAATTTTTCGGGTGCCAAGTAAACTTAACAACGGACGCGGAGAGAGGTGGCCAGTGAGGTTGAGGCCGTGACCTTTGCCGGCAACACCAAAAAATCCGACGGTAGCAACAACTGAGACCAAAAAAAACACAGAGCGATGATGATTTGGGAATTGAGAGGAATAAGATTTTTATTAATTTGATTAGAGAGAATAAAAGTTTACACTTTTTAACATAAATATTAAAGTTAATATTTGAAAAATAAAAGAAAATTTTAATATAATAATTAATGAATATAAATCAACATATATAGAAAAAGGGGCTGCCAATTGAGTGTTTCATGGCTAAAATTTTTGGGAAAAAAAAGGTTGCCAGCCAACTGAGTGTTTCATGGCTAAAATTAAGGGGCAAAAAAAGGTTGCTAGCGGAGGTCAAACCCGTGACCTTGGAGGAGCAAATGAGATGCTCATCACTCGCACAAGAAGGCATTTTAGTATTATGGGTGGCATGTTTATATTTTGACTATATCTGTGTATATATATGTATATAGAGAGAGAGCTTCCGTCGAAGTTTGCTGGTGGCATGGCACCCTCACCGCTCTTAATAGATCCGTCCCTGCTCTGTGGTTGGTGGAGGAAACTCAAGTGTGCGTTCGAGCATCATTAGCGACTCCTAAGTACAAGTATATTTATTCATTACTTTAAGATATGATGATAAAAGGTTTGTGAGTAGGTGGAAAGAGAAGCCTCCATTTTGGATACAGTACACTACTATTTTTTGCCTCATTATTCTGGTTGTTCCATGGAAAAAAATTTCCAAGCAAGATAAAGAAAAGTTTGATCCGTAGTGTATAATTGGTATATTCCACCATCTAAATTTAGACGAAGACTTTCACCAATTTCTTTTGACTATTATTTGAACAGGAAAATGCTTAACAAGTTGCGGCCAATTTAGGCCAATGAAAAATATGAAAATGGCATAGAAATGCTAACATCTACGAAAAAAGCGATAATTTTTCCAAAACTAAATGTTGACAATTTCAGCAATATGGCTAAAAATTCTATGGATTACATATATGAGGGGTGGAAGTCGAATTAAGTTGTCAAGGACAGTGCATCTCGAAGATGCATGAAAGCTCTATAAGGAAAATTGAGAAAATTATTTTCAACGTAGATGATTTTTTTCATGAATTTTCCACGAAACATGTGTTACAATAAACAGAGAACAGAATATTAAACGTGTAAAGTGTTTAAAGTTTGAAGGTGCCATTAAGCCATAGATTTTTAAAAAAAATGATATTAATTGTGTTAGTAGCAAATTTTATAAAATTATCGTACTATGATTTTAGAATATTAATGTATTAGACATCTAGTACATTATAAAATGATAATTTTGTCAAGCTTAAATGTATATATATACGATTGTGATTTGTTACACTGATAATGAGCATGACCGATGAAAGTTCTGTATAATTTTGGGGGTTAGCAAGTATGTTAATTTGGTATGATTGGGTATTTTTGAACTTGCAAGTCAGGTTATATATACATTGAGAATCTATGGTCAAGACTAGGAAAACAAATCAAAACCATACGGTCTTTGTTAAAGATTCAAAAACTTAAAGATATTTTTATAATTTCATCAATTTTATATATGTCAAAACAAATTGTTACAACATTCTGCTCCTTACAAATTATTGAAAAATATTATTCCTTCTTGTCACAAAATGGTCCATTAATCTTTCAGTTATAAACAAAATGTTTTCAAAGGTATTTGTTTTCCACGTAGAAAGTTATTTTTATAATTTGTGACCAATCTTTTCAGGATGTAGTAAAAAGATCGGAGTTTCCTCCCCACTTAACTAGCAATTTTAGTTCCAAACATTAGAGTGTAAAAGTTCTTACAATATATTCAAATTAATCGAGTCAATCAACAATAAATGTTTCCACTTCGGGAGGACTTGTCAGACTAGTCAACATGTTATTTGCCACTTGCCCACCACAGCCCACATGAATTTTCTCCTTCCAATAATTAGCAAGATGTGATTTGCAAGTTGTATATCTCCAATAAATTATAATACTAATAAAGTATTGATGTAGTCCACATTTGTGAAGCAAAGTACTCTCTTTCGTTGCAAAAGAATCTAAAGCAGACCATAAATTAAAACTAAGGGTGTCAGGTGGGTCGAGTTGGGTAAATTCAGAATCGGTCCGTGAAGTTTAGTCGGGTTGTGAGTCGGTTCGGTTTCAGATCTGGTTAAAGGATTGGTCTGATTCTGGAGTCAACAGTAAAATTTTTAAAAACAACCCTGAAAATATGTCCACTTAATCCAATTCGATCCAACCCACCTAAACCCGGTCAAAATCGGTTAAAAATTCGATCAAAACTGGTCAAAAACAAAACAAAAAAAGAATCTCCAATATACGCTATATATACCCACCTATATACATTTTAAATATGTTAAAAAATATATATACACTATATATATAGAATATACTACATTAGAATTTAAAAAATATATACACATAATACATATACACAATTACACATTTAATCATGTATACGACTATATGGTAGTTAAATATATATACTACTCTAAATAAAACATATACTACAAGATATATATTACAATATAATGATATATATAATAATTTATAAACATATACACATATATACGTTAAATATATACGTCTATAGAAGATACATACTCATATATACGTACCATTCAATATATGCACTACTTTAAATAAAACATATACTACAATATATATATATACTACAATAGTAGAATATATACACACGCTAAATATATAGTTAATAAAATATATACACATGTATACGTTTAATTTATACGTCTATAGAAAATATATACGCATATATACGTACCATTCAATATATGTACTACTTTAAATAAAACATATACTACAATATATATATATATACTACAATATACACACACACACTAAATATATAGTTATATACTAATTTCTAAAACATATACACATGTATACGTTAAATATATACTACTTTAGAAAATATACACACATATATATGTACCATTCATTATATACGTACTACTTTAAATAAAATATACTACAATATATACACACACACTATATATAGTTACATACTAATTTATAAAACATATACACATGTATACGTTAAATATATACTACTTTAGAAAATATACACACATATATACGTACAATTCAATATATACGTACTACTTTAAATAAAATATACTATAATATATATACTACAATATATACACACACTAAATATATAGTTATATACTAATTTCTAAAACATATACACATGAATACGTTAAATATATAATACTTTAGAAAATATACACACATATATACATACCATTCAATATATATGTACTATTTTAAATAAAATATACTACAATATACATACACACACACACTATATATATTTATATATATAGTTATATACTAATTTATAAAATATATACACATGCATACATTAAATATATACGTCTATAGAAGATATATGCACATATATACATATCATTCAATATATGTACTACTTTAAATAAAACACATACTAAAATATATATATATATACTACAATATATACACACAATAAATATAAAGTTATATACTAATTTCTAAAACATATACACATGTATACGTTAAACATATACTACTTTAGAAAATATACACACATATTTACGTACAATTCAATATATATGTACTACTTTAAATAAAATATACTATAATATATATACTACAATATATACACACTGTGACGCCTCAAAGTTTTGGGGCCTGTCACCCGGCAAGACTGTGTGTGCCAACTAAGCCGCACCCTTGTCAGTTATGCAAGCGGCATATGTTGAAGGAATGTGCTGAAGTTGAGGATGAGGAAAAGGGGCATAAAATGAGGCAACAAGCATCTATATATGTTGCATGACATGTCCTAAGAGTGCCAAGGTGATTTGAAGAGGGCTTGGTGTGAGCCCAAGTGGGTGGAGGCATGGTGAGGATCGTGTGCGGTGTTCGATGTCAGCGCCGTGCCACATTTTGAGCTACAAGTTGAATCTAAGAATTCCGGTTAAAAGTATTGATATTAAGGGTATCTTATGTATGCTTACCAAATTTGGGGTCGTTTGGATAGGGGCTTGACTTGGCCAAGATCCAGTGGCATTATCGTAATTTACTGATTGATCCGAAGGCCATAACTCGTTTCATTAGTATGGGAATGGGATGAAACTTCATGGAGGTGTGAAGGAAGTCAAGATAAAAGAGTAAGAACAAATGGCATCCAATTCGGAGGTCGGACAGACAGTCCACGCCCCAGTATGATTCTCGGGCAGAATGATGTCTAGTATCAGACATTGGGATTATTTATTTTAAGCTTACATAAGAGGGGTATACATGGTGACAGCCTACCAGCCTCCCCCGGTTGTGTCGAAAGATGGCCACCCCAAGTGTGCTGCCTTGAGGGACAACTTCAAGGGTCTTCCTTGGCATGTCAAAGGAATGCGCAAGGTACTCATAGGGCTCGGGAATCCTACGGGCAACTTAGGATTGGGTGAACTAGCGTTGGGCGTCCCGACAAGGCTAGAGGTTGTCTATATGAGCCAACATGCCCCGAGGGCTGTTAAAGTGATGGAAGGATGCCTCCAAGCCAATAGAGCAACGTGATACTCTCCCCAAGAGACTCGAGAGCTGACTTGTGAGCTTGGCCAAGGTTCAGCCAAATGAGCAAGGGTCTGTTGGCCTAGACGCGCAGTTATGGGGCAATACTGTGCTATGGAAGTTGGATGAAAGTTGCGTGGGATGCGTTTGGCTATGCCATAAGACATGAGAGGGCATGTCTAAGAAAAACGCTTGTGACTAAGGCTAAGGATTGAGGGTTTCCCTAATCGGGCGAAGGACTAAGGAGTGAATGAATGTTGAATTTTATTGATTGCGAAATGATCCAAAATTTATAATTTACATGAATGAAAAATCTACAAATTATGCATTATTTTTTCCAACTCATTCATGTTAATATTAACAGGAACTTGCATAGGATAGTCAAAGTCAACGGGGACAAAATCATGCATTGGACTTGATTCTGCTGAGTTCTCCCGTGAAGACATAATTTCTTCAAGTTTCTGCTCGTCGTTCGGCTTCGGTTCCATTCCTTGATTTCTTCTTTCCGCTCTAATCCAATCTCTAAGGCAAACTAGAACATTCATTGCATTGTTTCCCAATGAGTGTCGATTGTCTCCAAGTTGCTGTCGTTCTTGACTAGAAGCGCTCTCTGATGCAACGGTTGACATTGGAACATTCAAGATATCTCTAGCTTTATTACTCCTCCACTAATTCAATGTGTTGATCCGTCGTCTGCGATCGAAGATAATATTTAAGCTCTTCCCGATAAGTTGATGTATAAGCTCTCTCATCAACACTGCTCCAACAAGGTAAATCATAAAAGGAATCAGAAAAATCACTATGTGCCGGCCTTTTAGAAGATGATGGCTCCTCAGGAGGATGAGGAGCGACAGTTGGAGTGATATTTGTAGGTACGAATAAATCAACTAAATCAGCATAGTGATTGTATAATTTTTCTGTGTATTCATTCGCATCACCCATAGCCGTCCATAAATCAGGTTGTACTTGTTCAGAATCATTGTTAGTAGTTATTTCTAAGTTAGCATAAATAATAGTACTAAAGTGGCACATAGTATTATATTTCATGCATGAATTTAGCATAACATCAACCAAGTAAATAGGGAGAATCAGAAAAAAATATTTTTTAAATTTAGTAAACCTGACACCAACAGCTTCTTTATAACCTTCTTTATTTTATATTCTTTGAGCAAACCAAAAATATCGACTATATATGTCAAAATATTACAAACAGTAGGATAATAAGCACCAAAAAATTCAACCGTAGCTATATAAAAATTTTCTAAAAACTTAACAAGATCATTAATTACAACTCAATTAGAATCATGTAGCATGCAATTAATAGAATTAGCAAATGAACCACAATGTTGATTAAAAACCAGTGTAATAGGAACTCTATATTTATAACAAGTTTTTAAAAACTCATACGTAGAATTTCATCTAATATTAATTTTCTTAGACATCAATATCGGCGCAAGTCCATTTTCTTGACATTTAACTTTAAATTCTCTAATTCTTTTTCTTCAATTATTTCCTTGAATAAAATCAACAGCAAGACAATTTTTTTTAATATAAAGCTCAAAAAACTCAAGACCATCTTTTACAATTAAATTATATATATGACATGCACACTTAATTTGAAAAATTTTAGGTAACGATGGAGATAGCTTAGATTTTAACTTTGGTATAACAGTCTTGTTATAAGAAGTATTATCAAAAACAATACATAAGATTTAATTTTTGATACCATAAAATTCTGCAACTTTAACAATCGAATCAACAATAAAAACTCCAGTATATTTACGATGAGCAAGAATACATTTTTGCATCACAAAATTACTATCCATCCAGTAACAAGTAACAGTTAAATAATCATTTTTATTTACAGCACCACCAAGATCAGAAGTTAGGGACAATCTACATTGAATATTTTTTTAACAATGTTGATAAATAAAAATAATATTGTGAATGAAATCTAAAAATATCAGACCGACAAGTAATTCTAAGAATACCATTAGACATAGGATTATAAATTACTTGAATATAATGAATAAAGGCATCGGAAGAAGGAAAACTAAAAGACAAACAACTCACAACTATCATTTTAGTTATTTCTTCTCGATCCCTCAATTTATTATACTTCTTCATTACCTGATCGATTCTAGTTTGCGTTGGCCCATCAACATCCGCACCACCTCGTACAATATCTAACTCTCTTTCGTGAGCATCACATATGTCTCATTAACGTATCTGTACCCCTTACTTGCCTCCGTTTTTATGCTTATATATTTGTTTACAAATATTACATTGCACCTCAATATCTGATATACGTTTAAAAAATTACTATGCAATACTAGTTGTTTTACGAGTGGGGAGGACGGAGAGGGAGTTTAAATGATCCAGATCTAACGTTAGCATTTCCTACTGCGAGTGTCTCACCAATATTTTCATCATCTTTGTCTAAATTAACCGCATCTAAATTAACCATATCTACTTCATTTTCTTCTTCTATAACGTAATTTTTCTGAGCTTCTACATAATCCATACGTCGGCACCTACACCTAAAAATACACCTACTTCTTCCTCAAAAAATTGACAAAGCGGTGCCGGAGGCACACGGATATATCTACTACTTGAAGTACCTCTACCGCTAGTAATTCATTTTTTACTACCACTACCGCTTCCGGGACAAAAAATCTTAACACCTTTAGTTGCGAAGTTTCTTAATTTATCCATAATATAAATTAAACTAAAAAAATTCAAAATATACAAATATAATAAAATTAAATATTCAACAATTAATACACTAAATAAAAATTAAACGTAAGAGATGGAACGACAACACCAAATTTTGAAAGTATCCGAAGGTTGCGACTTTAAAAACTTCCACTCGTACTTTGTAATCGCAAATTGAAAAAATTAAAGTGAGCACTTTAGGAAATTAAATATAAGAATGTTTGAGAATTGAGATTTGAGAGAGAATGAGAATTGAGAGAATGAAAAATTGTGTGAAAAATGATTTGAAAGTGTAGGGCATTTATAGAAATTTGTTGGGGGTTAAAAAATATGTTAAAAGTAAAAAAAAAAAAAATTAATAAAAAATCACAAACTAGCCGTTTGGACCAAAAAACAACTATATAGCCATTGGACCAACGGCTAGTTTGGACTTTGGGCCCCACAACCCACTTTTGTTTTTCTTTTTTTAAAGAAATAAATCCGGGCCGATTAACCGACGGGCTCGGACCGAGGCCGGTTAACCGACGGACCCGGATCGGGAACGATTAATCGACGGGCTCAGACCGGACTTGATCCGGGCCGAGTTAACCGGGCCCAATCAAAAAATTAAATCGACCCGAGACCCGGATCAGGGCCGATTAATAGACGGGCCTAAACCGGGCTTGATCCGAGCCGAGTTAACCGGGCCTAATCAAAAAATTAAATCGACCCGAGACCCGATACCCTACAGCCCATGGGCTGACCAAGCTAGGGCAAACCGGACCAATTTCCGGTACCCTACAGCCCATGGGTTGACCAAGCCGGGTCAAACCGGACCAATTTAATCCGGGCCGAGTTAACCGGGCCTAATCAAAAATTAAATCGATTCGGACCCAATACCCTACAGCCCATGGGTTGACCGAGCCGTGTCAAACCGGACCAATTTTTTAAACGGGCCGATTCTGGCCGGGTCAACCGGGCGAGTTTGACAGGCTTACTTTGAATACTTGCAGTTGGTTCCTGAATTATATTAGTAAACTCATGCATTTCTGCGTTAACCAAGTGTAGCAGAGTTTCCATACCAACTTGATTGAGAACGTAGCAATGGAAGTCGGTCAATGGTTAGAAAAAGGCATAAGGTCAGCTCCATCGACACAACCAATAAATTCTCTTATTTAAGAAGAGAAAAGTTTTAAGTGCAATTAGAAAGGTCCAAACTAGCAAAAATGGCTAAACAAAAACAAAAGATAAGATTTGTTTGCTTAATCTATTAATCTTATTAACATTTTAAGCAAAAAAAGATCGGACACATGATATGTAGTCTTTAGGTACAGAGAATATCTTTGTTCGCTACTTTTATTCGTCTCAATGAAAGAGGTACTTTTATTCGTCTCAATGAAAGAGGAATATATATATAGATACAAGTAATACTTTGTCAACAAGTAAAACAGAGCAAAATGATGGCAAATACCTGACAACTACTTCAAGAAATACTTATTTACACTATAGTTCTAGTGTCAAGACACAGGTTCAACAACTCTTCCACAACTTCATCTATTTCGTTCTCTCCATTATTCTTCAATATGTCACTGATCTCTCTTGCTTTTTTTCTCAACCTTCTCCCACTTCTCTCTGCCACCACTTTCCTTATAATCTTTGCCACTTCATGTCTGTCAATGTTTCCATCTTTGTCCCTAACAGCCTCTTCTCCTACCCCTGCATCTACTATCAACTTTGCATTTAATGGCTGATCAAGATGCATTGGCATGGCTATAATTGGAACTCCAAGTTTAAGCCCTTCCATTACTGAACTCCATCCACAATGACTCACAAATCCTCCTATACTTGAATGTCCTAATATACTTAGTTGTGGTGCCCATCCTAGTACTACTTTTCCTCTGCTCCCAACTCTGTCAAGGAAACCCTTTGGAAGAGCTGCTTCGAGGCTGATTTTTTGTCCAACTGGGAATCTAACCACCCACAAGAAATTCACCTTGCTAAGCTCTAGACCAAAAGACAGTTCTTCCATTTCCTCCTTGGATAGGAAATATTCACTACCAAATGAAGCAAAAACTGTGGAGCATCTTTCTTTGCTGTTTAACCACTCGGTGATCTCTGAATGCTCATTATCTGTGTCTGCTACTCTAACAAGAGGTCCAACTGGAACATACCTGGAAATGGCTGAATTAATGGTAACTCATCCAATACACCAAGTTCTTAAACAGCTTGGACTATCACCCCTTTTGAACGGACTAAATTCAAAATGACCCATCAAATTATTGGCTCAAAATGGTAAACTTGACAGGGGAGTAATTTCTCAAACGTTACTCAACTAATACTTAATTTTTATTTCAAAAATAATTTAGTTTTGTTCTGTAACTAATAAGTAAGTCAGCTATGATTTTGTTAAGAAGTTATTAACTAATATTAGTGGCTCAAGAAAATCTGTGGCCTAAGGCCAAAATCAAAGCGGAAACTTATTATTTTTAAGAAAAATTAATTATTTTTATAAAGTCTACTCCTAAAATTATATAATCAATTTCTTTTAGTTAATAATATAGTCGAATGCATTAATTTCTTTAGACATAGCACTTCAGACTAGCTATATATCAAACTCCTCCTAAATTCTTTTTATATAAAAAATTTATTTTTTCTATAAATAATATTTAATATTTTAAAAAAAATCCAGAAACCATTATTACTTACCACCATTATTACTTACAAAATAAGGCCCTCAAATTTGGGGTAAGCCCTTCCTTTTTCTCGAAAGTGTAGAGCCGCCTGATAGAACTATTGGTATTATTCAACTACAATGCCATTCAAACCAATTCAAGCAAGTTGAATAAATTTGGACTATTTTAAGATAAGCAAAAATCATATTTAGATATAAAAAAGCAAATTTTAAAATTAAGTAAATTTGGATGAACTGAAGATAAGCCATTCGCCAAGAGTAAAACATACTCCCTCCGTCTCAAATCACCCATCACCCTTACCAAATTGAGATGACACATTAATTAAGAAAAATAATTAATAACATGCCTAGTTTATTATAGTAAACCTATTAAATGATCTTTACATTTTAATTTGAAGAAAAAATAATTAATGCAAAAGATAAAACATGAAAAAAAATATGAAAAAAAGATAATTAAAATGAAAAATCAAATTAGAAAATTTGGGACGGAGGGAGTACCTCTTATTGTTTAAATTTGAGAGAAAATAAATGTATTTTCCTTCTAGTTCTCTGATTGACTTGATCAAGATGATTTCAGATGATTCATCTGTGCATGCATTGACTTTTCTCTGTGTATCAGTAAATCCATCATCATCATCTTCTGTTGGTTCAAACATTTGTCTATTCCTATTGTACTCATAATCTCTTAGGTAAATGGATGGAAAAGGGTATTCAGAAACAGGTTTCTTTCTACCAATATGAGAATGATAAGAACTAGCTGCTGCACCAGGGGTGAGGAACAATACGGAGGGTATATTCAGTGAAGCAGCCATAGTTGGAACCCATGGCTGAAGAAAGTCATATACAACTAAATCTGGTTTCAAAGTAGTAAGGATATGGAAAAAGCTAGGTTGGGCCATGTCCATGGAATTTTTTAGAGTGGACATGAGATGGGGTGGGAGGCCATTGGTAGTGTGGTAGTGAGGAGGAAGGTCTGGCAAATTTGGAAGGTGAATTTCCACTATCTTTATTAAAATTGAATCTTTTTCAGATATTGTTTGTTTGAATGAATTGATATTGACTAGTGTGGAACATATGTATATGTAGAAATTTCTCTTGGAAAGTGCTTTGGCTAGCTCTATAAAAGGAGCTATGTGACCATGAGCTAGCCATGGTAACATTGCTATTCTAAGACTTCTCTCTCTTGTATCCATGGAACCTTCTCTTTCTTTAATCACCAAAAGAGGAAAACTACACCATGAAAAATAGGAATTATTTGGATAATTTACACCATATATTATTTTATATTTATATAGAGGATGCGCTTTATCTTCTTGTTGCAGCCATGAATGGGAAGAGTAGTAATAAAACAATAACGTGGCAGCAAAAGGAAAAGCATGAAACGTGTCAGGAGAGAAAGGTACACAGATGAGAAGCATGACTGCGTGAGAGTAGAAATGATACGATTCAATTTGCAAATTGTGGTACGTTCTAAATAAAGGTACCCCTCCGTTTTAATTTATATTTTAATTCGTTTTGACACAAAACACCTTTTTTATTTTTAATACTAGATATCGACGATCAATGTTAGTACGGATTCAATTTATATTATTTTTTTAATTTATGTGATACAAATAAAATTTAAATAATCAATCATTAAAATAATTTTAATTTTTAATTATTATAATTTATAATATATTTTTTTCTATTTCAATTTAACCGACACTAATATAATTTCAACTGTCAGCCAATTATTTTATATTTTTTAATTTTTTAAGATGTTAATTATGTGTGCTTTAAATTTGAGGTGATAAACATGACCACAAGCATATATGTAATTAACACTTAAAATTTCAACTTCAAAGTGATTCACAAGAGTATGCTTAATCAAATAATTGATAATGTGTTTTGTATAGGCTATAATAATAAATTACGTTTATTACTTGCAAAAGTAAAATCTTATTAGGTGTTTTTCTTTCATTCCTTAAAATTTGATATATATTGAATTGACATTTTAAGAAAATATTTATTAGAAGTTTATTTTGCTAATTAATTTTATTAAATATACTTTAAAGTTTAAATTTTATTTTAGTATTTCATATATTTAATGATAAAAATGATATTAGAAAAAAATAATAAATTTTTCTAAATTAAATAAATAAAAAAGTTAAAAGAAATATATTTTTAATATAAAATGAATACAGAATAAAATTTATTTACCTTTTTAATTACATTACTTATTACTCCATTATTATCTTAGTAACTTACTTAAATATATTAGATTTAATGAATTTTATAATCCTAATAAAAATAATGCATCAATCAAATTGGGAAATAAAAATGAGAATACATGGAAGATTAAATAAAAAATACAAATGAGAAATAGATGGAAGGGCCACATGTTGACATTTGTCAAATATGAAAGTTAATGGGTCCATCATGATATGACAAGTTCTGTAATTACACATAAAAATATGAGCTTTTTAAAAAAGTTTTGGTAAGGTTCAACTATCAAAGCACAAAAGACAAAGTAACTTGATCTTGCAAAATTTTGAAATAACTTTAATATCCTTACAATTGAATTTAATGCCAACAAACTGACACTCTTCTAATATATATTTTCTCAGTTTTATATTAGTTAACCCTATACACTTGATATACTCATTAAAAGAATATTAATTAGAGGATTTATTTTAATAAATTAGCCTTATTAATTATATTTTGAAAATATAAATTTGTATAAATATACTTTGTTTAATCATTTAATATTAAGGATAGTATTGAAAGAACACAATAAAATTCTCTTGATTTCATAAAAAAACAACTAAATTAAAATAAATATTTTTAGAAAAAAGACTAAATAAAATGAAATGGAGGAAATAGATATTCAGTAATTTCAATTTTCATCTAGAATATTTAACATTATTAGATTAGATGATTTTTTTGATACATTTCACATGTTTTTCTAAGCTGACAGGATTTAATTTATTTTTAAAATTTTTTACGTTAAATTTAAATTAAACAAATAAATTTAAATAAAAAAAGAACATTCTACTTCCTCCATTCAATATTAATTAAAAAAATTTCTTTTATTAAGATTTCATAAATAAGAAAAGTAATATTACTAAAATATCTTTTAAAATACTTTATTAGAATTTTACAAATTACTTATTTACACTAGTAAAGAGAATTAAAGTAAAGGTGAAATGAGAAAAAATATAATTAATTTTATTTTAATTTAATAAATCATTAAATAATTTATGATAATTATTTATAGTAAGCTAACTAATATGAGATCGAGAAAGTATTAGTTATTGTCGTTATTTATATCTAAGGACCCGTTGGTCATAAAAAAAAATTATTTTTTTTTTGAAAAATTATTTCACTTATGTGAAACTTGGAATGTTTGGCCATGAGAATTCTAAATTTAATATCAAATTATTTTTGAAAAAGTGAAAACAAGTAAAATCTTGTTTTTACTTTTTTTTCAACTTCAATTTCAACTTTATTTACAGTTACAAATAATTTCATTTTTATTTTTATAAAAATATCTTATTAATTTCATCGAACAACCGGAGTTAAATGCTTAACTATCACATTGCCTGTTTTTTTTTCATCGATAAAAGACCTCAAAATTGAAGACAACTTCAATTTTTTCTTCACTTCAAAATCACCTCATGATCCAACGGAACCTTAACCCGCCCAATTTTACGACTTTTTATGCAACACCGATAATAAAGATAATATTATTGTCTCCTTTCACATTGATTGTATCTTGTAGGTAAATTAGTAAAGCTGAGTGATTTAATAATTTTTAAAAATTGAGGATATAAAATTATATTTAAAAATATCTTTTCAATAGTTTAAAATAATATTTTTAAAAATACATTGCCGACTCAAAATTCGATTTCAACTTTAACTTCAATTCCAACTTCAACTCCAAAAAAAAATTAATTTTTATGATCAAATGCCTGCTAAATAAAATTAAGTTGAAAATTTCACAATCTTTATGCAGGCTTTGTCCAATGGCTTATAAAAGTTGCATGATGGAGGCAATGATTGGAACGGAAAAATCTATGATTTCCATTACTTCGCCGAGAAAATTTCGTCCATAATTATTTAATTTTATGTCTATTACATAAAAATTAATTTTCTTTTTTTTATTATATAAAAGTTACTTTACTTTATTTCGATCATCACAAATTATTTTAATCAAATTATAACAATAATCCCACCAGAAAATGATGTGGCTATCTTAATTTATCCAATGCCTAAAAAAAGTTGCATGATCGAGGTGGTGATTGGAATAAAAAAATATATGATTCCTATTATTTTAGTGAGAAAATTTCAATCATAATCACTTTTTTTGGGATGAAATCCATGACTTAGCTTTGTGTCTACGGTACAAAAGTGACATTTCTTTCTTTCACTATATAATGGTCATTCTACTTTGCTTCGATTATCACAATTTATTTTGATCGAATATTATAATAACTCCACCTGAAAAATGATGTAACTACCTTAATTAGTTGTTAACTTTGTTGTAAGAAAATATAATATATTATCATATCTTAACTCATTTTATATGTGTAAAATCCAATTTTTTTCAATGGATATATTAAAGGAGAATACCAAAACTATTTTCTTAATAGATTTCGTCACCTAGTGAAGACTGCTCTCATTAAATTTTTTGATTGATATTCTTATGAAACTAAAATCTATAAAAATAAGGTGAAACTAGAATGAGATAAAAAGAATAACTGAAAAAAGTATATTTCATGATATTGCATTCTAATATCTGCCAAAATGCTGGCTATTAACCAACTCCAGCCAAAAAAGAAAATAATGCTTAATAAGTCAACAACTAGAATTTATGTAATACCTGAGTGAAAACTACAAAATGACATCCATGCAATTAAAACGGTATATTCATTTTAAGCCAAACACATTCTCAGCCTCTAAACTTGGCATGAGCTTTAATTTCGACACCTCAACTAGATATTGTTTATTTTAAACCCTCAAATTAACATCCAACTACGTCATTTGGGCTCTTTTGGTGAGTGTAGCATACTTAATAACAGCGTGGAACCAGAGGCGGAGTGATGTTGGGCGTGTTTACACCCCTAAGAACCATAATTTACTCATATTTTAGGCTAAGTTTGGAGGATAAAATATATAATTCCTGCACTTTTAGTCCATTTTTCTGTAAGTGAGCTAACCTATGTGATTAACATGTTTTTCAGGTATTAACGATGAAGATTTCAACACTTTGTGGACCTTTGGGCAGCAAAGGAAAACTTCACGAAAGAAGGAAGACAACTTTTGGAAGCTTGTGGACTGAATGTGATGCATGGAGAACTTGTCCCGGGCAAAATCAGTATTTTTAAATACTTAGGGGTGCAGCAGTAACTTAGTAGGACAAGGATGTTATAAAAACCTTATTTGCTGAATTTTTCAGCAGGCATTCAATTCCATTCATTCGACTTTGGATTATTCAGTTTACAGAATCTGTAAGATTAGAAAGAGAAACACGACTCTCTTGAGAAAAACAGCTAGAGGGCAAAACGTTACTTGGCTATTGGCGTTAAAACCCATCTCCATCGCCAAGTTTATTCTAGGTTGTGGTATGATGATTATATCTATTGTGATTTCCGTTGTAATCATGAGTAGCTAAACTTCTCTGTTAGGGTTATGAAAACCTTGTGAGATACTATCTATTGCTATGAGTTTGTGAATTCTTGATGTGTATGCTACTTATATCATTACTCTCTTCGTTTTAATTTAATTCTCATGGTTGCAAACATGGAGAACATGCCAGTATAACATTAACTTGTTCGAGAGAAAAGTTACATGTCTGGAAAAGAGAGTATGACAAGGAAATAGGGCTACCAACCCCTATTTACACGTTAATGCCTTAACCGGATTAACTTCTTGGAGAATTTGTACCGTTAGTTATACACTTTAGACTCGAGAGAGTTAAAGTGAAATAATCCTTGATGGTTGAGAAACACTAGGATTTACCATTAGAATACGAATCTCTATAAGTGCATGCATGTCTAAATTCTGCATTACTCATAGTTAATAGATACGTAGAACTCATAAGGTGGACATAACCCTAACTTACTATTCTCTGTGATTAAATCTTACTAAACAAAGTATTCCGTTGTTACTTAGATATTAGTAATTCATGCCATCATCAAATCCCCCCTTTTCGTAGAATTTTGGACCAACAGTCTACTAATAGTTGCAACACTTAGTGATCAAGTATTCCCTGTGGGATTCGACACCCAACCCAGTTGGGTTCTATATTTGACAGCAACCGCTTACACTTTCTAACGAGAGTTGTAGTTTGGGCGTTATCACGGAGCCAGAATTTCAACAAAGGGTGTTCCATGTAAATTACTTTAACTTCTAGTGTTCTGTGCAACTTCCATTACATTTGGCGAAGCACTGGAACAAGTGGTTTTCATAATCTTGAGTGATTATCTTCCCTCACCACTCTTTCCCTTCCTCTCTAAATTAGTTTTTTCTCTTTTATGAAGGGTTCCCAATTGGGGTGTGCTTGTCCAAATTCAACATGATCTTCTCAAATTTGTGACCAAATTTACATTTTTGACAATGACTTTGGGGATGCAAAAGATATTTATGGAAAGCCTATGCGTGGGAGGTTCCTATATGATGAGAGAGGTCAGATAATATTGGAGGTAAAATTTACATTCTTATAATTATTCTTTCATATTTTTGTGACTTCTAGTCTATGGTGTTTCTTTTTGCTGATAATTACATACTCTAGGATGACTTGTGTACTAACTTTTACTCAATAATCTGGATTTGTCTAATGATTGTGTTGGCTGACAAAGCTTTACAATATGATCATGATGCTAGAAATCTTGTCTGGCATGCTTGATTCAATTAGCATTTTGTGCTTGATTGTCTAACTTGATTGTCAGGAGGGCTACCTAGTCTATGAAGGCAATCAATGGTGCTCTTGCGGTAAATCTTGTTAGAATACGATTTTACAGAGTGGAGTGCGTATGAAGTTAGAAATATATAAAACTGAGACAAAGGTAATGGTTTGATCTAAAATTATTAAGATGTTAGTTTCTCTTGCTATTTACTATTTTGTCTTACAGGGATGGGCAGTCAGAGAAAGAGAAGCAATCCTTCGTGATACATTTGTGTGTAAATATGTCGGATAGGTACTTGATGAGCAGAAAGAAAATAAAAGATACAATAGATTATAACATATTCTATTTGGTAGCTAAAGTTTGTTTGTTGTATGTCAATGAACCTTATATATCAGGATCCTACCTATTGAGTAGGTGTGATACAGAAGGTTGTAGGTACTTTTTGGAGATAGATGCTCACATCGATGATTTGAACAGACTGATTAAAGGGAAATCTCCACATGTAATGGATGCTACTAACTATGGAAACGTTTCCCGTTATATCAACCACAGGGACTTTTACAACTCTCCTGACTTGAATTAATCTCAATGTGGTTATAACTGCCTCAATTTGCATTATATTTGGACTATCAGCTCCAATTTAAGTGTAAAAGCATAGCAATATGGAATACTCATCTCAAAGTTCTTTTATAATGCCTAACAACACTTACAATGGTCAGTTCATTAACTTTAGAATAATAACCAACAAATCTATTATTCCAATTTCGCAACCAATAGTCAATCACAACTCCAAAGATCTATTCTTTGATGTTAAGGCTTGCTCTTGTTTTGTGATTGTATCATCTTGGTTGTCAGAAAATTAGCTCCATTGATTTTTTAAATTAAATTCAGCCTACATTGCCAAATTTCTTATGTCCTTCTTGACCTTTGTAGGTGTTCGATAAATGAGTGGTCTTAATCAACTGACAACTAGCTTTGCAATCATGTTCAGTGTAGTAGCATGTACAATGGTTTCGTACTCCCCTTGAAGACCAGTTCTCCTCCATTGGCTTCAGACAAACTGAACCGTGGGTTTCTCAAAATATCAGTTGAACTTGGCACTTTTCAGACCAGGAAATTGTTGGTGTTTGAACTCAAAGAGCCTAGGTAGCTGGATAAAGCAAACAAAAAATCTATATTAATAGTATTAGTTAATAGAGGATGTCAGTTTTCTTTTTTTCCGTGAAGTATTTGTGTAAACAATGACATGACTGATGCATATATGGTGTTTATGTGTATATATGAAAGCAGATTATGGTAATTTGATATATATAGATATATACTCATTTGATTAATGCCATTAGAAATTGTATAACTATATATATAAGGACAAAAACTTTGTCCGAATATTCTTTTAGGACCAATAAACTAGTGGTTGAAAGGGATCCATAAATCAATAACATACAATTTTCCTAAGAAAATGATGCTAAATATTCCGCAAAACATTGGAACATCAGGTAGTTGGTGGCTCAGTTTCCCCTGTCACTGTGCCTTCAGCTTCAGTTCCCCCTGTTAAGGTACTTCCATGTTTGGTAACTCCGGTTAATGAACTGGGTTGTGTAACCTATTTCTTAATGTCACTTCCTTCCTGCAGATTAGTCCTAACACAGGATTCATCAAAAACCACATGTATGCTTTATTCAAAACAGTTAGTTCTATTATTTAAAACCCTATAAGCCTTACTATGAAGTGAATAACCTAAGAAGATTCCCTCATCACTTTTAGCATCAAATTTTCCCATATTGTCCTTTCGATTATTATGTATAAAACATTTACAACCAAAGATTCTAAAATGAGAAATGTTTGGCTTTCTTCCTTTTAGTAATTTATAGGGAGTCTTCTCTAACAGAGGTCTGATCATGCATTTATTTATGATATATGCTGAAGTACTTATTGCCTCATCCCAAAGGTTTTTAGCAATATTTGCTGCAATTATTATTGTTCTAGCCATATCTTCCAAGGTTCTATTCTTTCTTTCTACCACTCCATTTTGTTGTGGTGTTCTGGGAGGCTGAGAAGTTATGATCTATACCATTTGCTGAACAAAATTCTAAGAACTTTACATTCTCAAATTTTGTACCATGGTCAGAACTTATCGAAACTAATGAAGTGCCCAGTTTCTTTTCAATTTTCTTAATGAAAATTTTAAAGACATCAAAGGCATCTTCTTTAGAGGCTAGAAACAAGGTCCAGGTAAACTGGAATAGTCATCAATAATTACAAAAACATACCTTTTTCTACCTCTGCTTTGAAGTATAATTGGTACACACAAGTCCATATGAACCAGGTCAAGGCACTTGGTAGTGCTAACATGTTTTTTTGACTTAAAAAAGACCTTACCTTCTTCCCTCTTACACATGCACTACATAACTTTTCTTTCTTGAACTTGGTCTTGGGTTGTCCCAATACCATGTCTTTGGAAGATTGTATGTTCAGTTGTTTCAGACTTACATGTCCAAGTCTCATGTGCTAAAGGAGGGATCATTTTCTATTGCACTTAGACAAGTCAACTCAGGTCCTGGTATTTCCATTATGTCAGCTTTGTATACATTTCTGTATCTCCTTGCAGTGAGGACAATCCCTTTGGTGTCCATCCTTTTGACTTTGACTCCTGCAGCAGTAAAAATAACTTTATTACCTTTGTCACACAGTTGTAAGATGCTCAGTAGGTTATGCTTCAATCCTTCTACAAAGTACACATCCTCCAATGCTTTTGACTCAGATGAGCCAATTTTTCCAACTCCAGTAATAATTCCCTTTTTTTATCACCAAAAGAAACTCCTCATCCATCTATTTTGGAGAGTGAAAGGAACTTTTTCTTGTCACCAGTCATGTGTATTGAGCAAGCACTGTCTAAGTACCAGTGCCTTTTGCTTTCTTTCACCTTCTCCTGCAAAAGAAATCAATGGTTAGACTTAGGAACCCAGACAAGCTTAGGTCCTATTTTATGAGTAAAAGGATGAATTAAATTTCTTCTTGTTTATGTTGGCAACATGTATTGCTACTTGTTTCTCTGACCAGAACTAGTTCTGTTCTTTTTGGTCTGAGAAAATCTATTAACGAGGTTATGAATATTTGATCTGCCTTTAGCAGCCACTGGACATTCAGTGGTGGGATGTCAAAGGTTGCCACAGATATAACGCAAATCTCTAGGATCATCAAAACTTTTGTAGAAACCCAACCCTGCCTTTTCATTGTAATTTTTTTTACTCAATTTGTCAATAATTCTTGAGGAGTTTGTCCATCTTTTTGCCCTTTCAAGATCAAGTTTGAGTTTAGAAACTTCTTGACTCAACTTATTCATTTTTTTAGTTAAATCATGACATTCTTGTTTGTATTTAACTAACTCAAGTTCAACATTTTCTTGTTCCTTACTCATGGCTTTTTTTCTATTTTCAGTGAGAGTTAATTTAAGAATTTCAGATTTAAGATTATTGTTTGAAGACTCAAGTTCTACAACCTGTTTCTTGAGAGTGCAGTTTTCCTTCTTAAGCTTTTAAATCAATAAGATCAAATTTTAGGCTTGCAAGACTGTTGAATAACTCATCCCTATCAGAAGTTAATTCTTGAAAATCATCAATTAGTGCACTCATCAAGGAAACAAGTTTTGGTTTGAAAACAATTGCAGTTTTTCTTTAAGTTAACTATACTTACCTCAGAAGCATCTTCTTCTTCTTCTTCTTCTTCTTCTTCTTCTTCTTCTTCTTCTTCTAATTCTAAGTCTCCAAGAGCCATGAATGCAGTTTCATCAGCTTCGTCTTCATTAGAGTCAGATCCCCAGGCTGCTATCATTGGATGTTCCTCCTTTCTTTTGGCCATTTCTTTTAGTTTCTTTTCAGCTCTTTCCTTCTTCCATTCTATTTCCCAGACTGGGTAGTCTTTGATCTGATGATCAGTTTTGCCACACTTGTAGCAACCATTTGGATTGTCATTGGAATATTTGTTGCTACTTGTTCCCTTCTTCTTCTTAAAAAATTTTCTGAAGTTCTTTGTTATGAAAGCAACTTGTTCTTTATCAAGTTAAAATTCCTCATCACTATCAAAAGCTTTCAATGCCAGAATTTTCTCAGGAGCTTCTTGCTCTTTGGTTCCATCAACTTCCATTTCATAAATCCTTAAGTTCCCTACTAGTTCATCCAGGGTCATACCTACGAGATCCTTATTTGCCTTTCTGATTGCAGTCATCTTAACATTCTATTTTGATTTTGGTAATACCCTCAGTACCTTTTCAACTTGTTTCTCCTCAGAAATGACTTTTCTTAAGGATGTCAGCTCATTTGTTAAGGTACTAAGACTTGTCATCATTTCATGCAAGGTCTCATTTTCCTTCATCTTAAATGCCTCATACTCGGTGAAAAGAAGAAAAATCCTGAATTTTCTTACTTGAGAGGTACCTTCATGAGCATTCACCAGTGCATCCCAAATTTGCTTAGCAGTGGCGAAGGTTGATACCATGTTATATTCAGTAGGTCCTAGTCCACAGACCAAGATGTTCTTGGCCTTATCATTTTTCTTCAATACCACTAAGACATCAGGAGTAAATTCACTCCTTACTTTCTTGACTGGTTCACCATCAACTAACTCCATTGAAATAGTAGTACCATCGATAATCCTATCCCATAATTAATAGTCTTTACGTTGGATGAACATTTCCATCATTTCTTTCCACCAGATAAAGCGAGAGCCATCAAAGAGTGGAGGCCTAGTAGTCGACTGACCTTCACTGTGTCCAGTAGGAGGTGCGAAATTCATCATTGATCTTTTCTTAGGTGCTAGCCCGTTAAAACAACCTCGCTCTAATACCACTTGTTAGAGTATGTGCCCTACTAATTTCAATATTAGACTCTACTGGCTGCCTATCTGTGGAACAAGTAAGTAAACGTGGTTCACAGAAGTAAAAGCTGAATACAGTATTTTTACCGGGAAAACACCCGGCTCAAGAAAGGTGTAAAAAACCATGACCTGTACCTCTACAGGATTTAACCCCAACTTCACTATAACTCTTGATCCTCAATAATCAACAAAATTACAAGACTTCTTGTAAACAGGAATTAAACTTCTAACTCCTATAACTACAAAAACACAAATCTTCCCAAAATAAGTGTTCCCAAGTCTTCGAGTTCCTTAACTTGAAGACACAACTCCTAACTTAGTTTATAGATCACTGAGACTAGAACAATAACTCATTACAACTCAAATAACCTACCTAGTACACATATTCTAAGACTTGCTAAACAAGGGACCAGGTTCTTCTTCAAGTGAGTGAATTGTTTAGTTGATTGTTGACTATCTTATCAGTGCATGAGTGAGTTACTTGAATGTTCTTTGTCGTATATATTCACATATTGTGATAAAGTCCTTTTTGATCTTTACTTCTATCTTCAGTGGAACTCTATCAAGTAACTTCACTTCTTTTTGTAGTCGTCTCTCCCTCCTTGGTTGAATAGGATTTTTTTTCATTTATCCTTTAGTCTTGCAGGACTCCTCTTATTGTTGAACTTCTTGATCAATTCAACTTCTAGATACTGCATTTGTCTTCTACTTTATTGAAGTGATAAGTGTTGAGAGAATGTCTGAATATTCTTGCTTATCCACTCCTGTTTGTGCGCAATATCATCTTATCAACAACCTTGCTTGCAGTTATGCTTTGTACACTTGAATGGACCAGCTTTCACAACATGTTTCATTCACCTATCTATCATCAAAACTACACATGCCCTAACATATATTTAGTTTAAAAAATTATTGTAATCCCACAATCTTATCAATATATTATCTTGTCCATAAATATAGCAACAAAAATTCTTTTCTTCCTAATTTTTTTTTTGCATAATCATGGTCCAACTTTTAATTTCTATTTAAATTAAACTTTTAATTGCATTTTGGGAACTTTCTCTTTAATAATCACTAGCTATTTTATTTTCTTTAAAATAGGCGAAATAAAATAGGAGAGCCGATAAGTTCTCCTATTTTATTTCACCTATGTTCCCTCTATTTATTTCACCTATTTCAAAGAAAATAATGAATGTGTTTCAATTTTGAATACATGAACTTGCTAAAGACATTTGACCACCAGGTGTTTGATGAAATTTCTGCATGAATTGAACTTTAAGTTTCGGAATATGAAATCCTTTACATCAGTTACATGTTTTTGTGGTCTAAACTATGTTTTGAATGAAAGCTCTTGCTTAATACATTATGGCTCAGAAAAATCATGACTTGCAATGTCTTGGTATGACGATACCAATTCAGACTAACGCCATATCAGACTCAGACTAACAGACATTTCATACTTTCATGATTTTAGACATTCAGAATGTTGCATGTACAGAAAAGGTTAAAAATGGGCATACAGAGATGTTAGGTGGTTCCCCGAAGAGGGATTGAGTTCAAACAACTCATTGCCTAAAATCGTGGTTTGCCAACCCGGGTATACTATTATGCGCTGACTTAAATGTCCTGTGGCGTATCAGACTCAGACACTCCAACCCTTGCGGCACACTTGGGTTGGGGGCTTCCCCGCCGAGTCAAT
This sequence comes from Capsicum baccatum var. pendulum, assembly GCA_030864225.1. Taxonomy (NCBI): domain Eukaryota; kingdom Viridiplantae; phylum Streptophyta; class Magnoliopsida; order Solanales; family Solanaceae; genus Capsicum; species Capsicum baccatum. Next base: position 60,650,639 of record CM061550.1, read on the forward strand.
GGCGGATTCCATACAGCCCATGGAATATCAGACTTGTAGGGGAATACCACCTAACTCAGAAGTAAAACACAGATCTTGATTTGAAATAAACAGGCAGGTTACATGTTTTCAGAAAGTGCCCATGTATTTTTCGGAAACCATTTTATACATGATATCTTGATGAAAAATTGTTTTCACTTAATATATATATATCTATGTATGTTCCATTATACTATTTTTGGATTGCTTCGCTTGCCAGTACTTTTGTGCTGACCCCCCTCCTTCCAGGTCCTGAGGCACAGTCTAGGGGTCCAGCTACTCAGTAGACATTCTCGGATTTGTAGACTTGATCTCGCAGTGGTGAGCTTTCTATTATTTGGAAGGCCTAATTATGTCAGACATTATCTTATTTGTTATGTTTTTGGTTTACTGGGGGCCCTGTCCCAGTTTCTTTTCAGACAGATGTTTGTGTTCTTAGTAGAGATTTCGCAGACTGATGTCAGATAGTCTTATCCAGAAATGTTACATAACTTGACCATGTATTTCGTACTCAGTTTCAATTCCGCATTTTATTATGATTATGAATGTTGTGCATGATAACCAGATAGAGAATGGGTGTTCCGGGCATTCATGGTTCGGGATGCTCGTCACGGCTAGGGCCTAGGCTCGGGTCGTGATAGTGTTCTCGAATGAGTTTTGGATTTTTTGATCATCATTAGAAGCCTATTTGGATGCCCAAAATAGTGGATCAATGCGATCTCGACACGACGCATTGTCCATCGCATCGATAGCATCATCACCCGTGTTAAGCATGCAATTTCCAGTTAGCCGATGTGATCTCGATACATTGCGTTGACCCCATTGACACAGCGCGTCAATCTGCGCATCACTGAGCACAATTTTTACTCTTTTAGTTCCGCATCCAGAGAGGTAATTAAGTCAAATTATCCACTATTATTTAGCCCTAAAACACGAATTTGAGCTATCCTAAGAGAAAAATCACTCACTTTCTCTCAAATCCTCTCAAGAACCAAACCCTAGGTCATTTAATTTCAAGTCCAATATTCAAGAACACACCAATGATTTTCACGAATTCAATTACCAAGGTATGTTAGATGTTCATCCTTGGGTTTTCTTCCACCCTTTGAGTTCAAGAACCCTTTTTAAACTACAAGTTTATTAATTTCATCATTTACATGCTTGAATTTAATTGTGTTCATGTATGTATTGATGTTTGGTTTTCAATTCAAGATTCATTACAAGTTTCAAGTGAATTAATTAGCACCTATATAGAATTATGTGATTCTCATATTAAACCCTTGAATTTTGCAAGTTGAATGTAGTACCCATGATGTTTATATCTTGATGAATTCTAGTTGCATTAATTATGCTCTCCAAATGTTTGATAAAATGCCTATATGAATTGAATAGTGAACCCATGACATGATTTCTTGTGGTCCCTTTCATGTACAAATCCATGAATCTCAAGTGTTTGACAAAATGTCTAAATGAATGCATGAGGAATAAATAATTAATGTAATGCTTTCAAGATGTTGCCATGTCTTGCTATTGATGCTATCGAGTCCTGGGGGTATTCAATACCCAAAAATTTAGCTATTTACTTAGAATTATAGTAGCTACAGAATAGTCTCACTAATGACACGAATAATACTTCTCAGTTAGTTATAGAACTCAGTGAACTCAGTCCAGTTCAGTTAGTCAACACGATTAGTAACAGTTTAGTTAAACCTAGTACAGTCTAGTGATCATTTCAGTGTTTATTCAGTTGGGAGTAGGATTCAGCACCGAGCGAATCTAGGGATGGGGGCTCACCTTCTAGTTAAGGGTATGATCTTTAGTAACAATCCCTTAGTTCCAGAACTATGTAGCCAGCATAGGCTGAGATATCAACCTGACAGTTGAGGATTGATAAGGTGTTTACCTACCAATTGAGGGTAATGCCATTCATATCAGGGAACCTGCCAGTAGAGGGTGACCCTTAGTCCTTCGGGACGTTATTTCAGAGGATCCACATCGCCAGTGTCTGTACCCGTGGCACTGTACTGACACCCTTCCAACTGGGGTTACAGGTTGGACCCCAATCAGTTTAGAGAGGGGCATGTCGATTAGATAATTACCTCCCACAGTTATAGTTTTAGTATCAGACTCAACATAGAACTTATTTCAGTTCTACAGAATTTGAAGTGTCAAAAATAGTCACCCTGTTATCAGTAATTCAGTTATCAGTAATCTCAGATATCAGTCATTCAGTTATTCGAACTCAGTATTCAGTTTCAGTATGATATCAGTTATATTATATATATATATATATGCACAGTCTTGCATAATCAATATTTACAGCAATTTCAGTTATCTATGTACTCTCATTCAGTCATATACATATTATTCAGTCAGTTATTATTCATGTATATGAACCCATGTATATCATCCTACCTCACTTAGCATACCAGTACATTCCATGTACTGATCGCATACTCTTTTCTTGCGCTATGATGTCTCATATCATAGGTTCGGACACTCACGTTCTTGACCGCGCTTAGCTAGATTCAGTTAGTAGTAGAATATTCCGTAGTGAGTCCTCATCCATCGAGGATAGTATTTGTTTCAGTATTATAGTAGATTCAGTATCTATTTGTTGGAGTTATTTGGAGGCTTGTCCCATCAACTCTACATTTAGACAGTTCAGTAGATGTTTTTTAGACTAGACTAGTTCAGGCAGTATTCAGTTTACAATGTTATTATCAATTATTATACTTATCAGTATTCAGATTATGAACCTTATGGCATTTCAACCTAATTTCCACATTATTTTAGTATTATTATTCAGTGCTCACAGCAGTTACCAGTCATGGGTTAGCTGGTGGTCCTTCGGGGTAGTAAGCACCATGTGACTTCCCGAGTGCAGACTCGGGGTATTACAAACTTGGTATCAGATCCTAAGGTTCAACAGAGTCTTAGGGAGTCTGAAAGACGGATCAAGTAAAGTCTTGTGGATTGGTGTATAGTGCGCCACACTTATGGGCAAGAGGCTACGAGATATTTTTAGGAAAAGTTTTCCTTCTTTCAATATTCATTTCGTACGAGTGAGCATGAGCTCAAGTTAAACTCTCTGTCTAATTCAAGTTTCCCTTCCATTTAAGAATATGCCTCCTAAAAAAACTAACAAAAGAAGAACTGGAAACCAGCCAGCTCCTCTGCCTATTCAGGCAGATCTCCTGGATGACCATGTTTCTCCCACAAAATTCAAAGCAGCTTTCACCACTTTAGCCCATTTTGTGGTAGCCCAAAATGAATTCCCAACTGCTGTTCAGGCCAACCCAATGGCCAATACTGCTGCAGCTAGAATTCAGGACTTCACCCAAATGAACCCTTCTTCATTCTCAGGGTCTAAGTCTGAAGAGGACCCATAGGAATTCCTTGACATAGTGCATAAGGTCACAAATAATATGGGGGTAGACACTAGTGAGAGTGCTGAGTTAGCTGTATATCATTTGTAGGATGTGGTTCATACATGGTTTAAGTAGTGGAAGACAGATAAAGCCGCAGATGCAGAGCCTATAAAATAGGAGGAGTTTGTTATTGCCTTTCTAGATAGGCTCTTCCAATTGGAGTTGAGGAAAGATAAGGTGTTAGAATTCATTAACTTAAATTAGGGTAGTATGATAGTGAAGGAGTAATCTTTTAAGTTTACTCAGTTAGCCAGATATGCTCCTCATGTGGTAGCTGATAGTTGATCTAAGATGATTAAGTTTATGTCTGGTGTGTCTGAAATTTTAGTCAAAACTGCGATGCTAATTAAAGAGATGGACTTGGCTAGGTTGATGGTTCATGATCAGCAGATAGAGGAGCAAAAGACTAAGGATAAAGAGAGGGAGAATAAGAGGGCTAGAACAGGTAGCTTCAACTTTACTCAACCTAAGTCAGAGGGTGGTAACCATCCTCAGTTCTGCTCAAAATCTTCAGCTCCGGCTCTTTCCTCAGCCAGTACTCCAGTTCCTAAGTTCAAAAGTAGTAATAAGGATAGGACACCAGGCTCTAAATCTCAGGGTAGTGTTAGCAGTGCTCGAACAAATCCTCTTTGCCAGAAGTGTGGCAGAAACCATCAGGGTGTCTACAGAGCTGACAGCGATGTATGTTTCGGGTGCGGCAAGCCAGGTCACAGAATCAGAGATTGTCCTCAGTCAGGTTCACACAGTCAGTATAATCATCCCTTAGCTCAGTTCGGTCGCTCGAATCAGTAAGGTGCCATTTCCAATGCCACCAGTGGGCAACGCCCAAATAGACTCTATGCACTTCAGTCCCGATAGGATCAGGAAAGTTCTCCTGATGTGATCACTGGTACATTACAAGCTTTTCTTTTACATATTTATGCTTTGCTAGATCCAAGAGCTTCTTTGTCCTTTGTAACTCTTTATATAGATGTTGACTTCGAAGTCAGTCCCAAAATCCTAGAAGAGCCCTTCTCAGTCTCTACCACAGTGGGTAAGTCTATCATATCCCAGAGGATATTCAGGAACTATCTGGTTATGGTATCTAGGAAAGTTACTTTAGTAGACTTAGTAGAGTTAGGGATGACAAATTTTGACGTCATTCTCGACATGGATAGACTTTATTCATGTTATGCTTTAATTGACTGTAGAAACAGAATTGTCTATTTTCTATTCCCGAATGAACCTTTCCTAGAATGGAGGGGTAGTACTTCAGCATTTAGGAGTCAACTTATTTCATACCTTAGAGCGAGAAAAATAATATCCCAGGGGTGTGTCTATCATCTCGTTCAAGTTAAAGACTCTAGTTCCAAGACCCCTAATCTTGAGTCCGTTTCAGTAGCATGTGAATTTCTAGATGTGTTTTTTGAAGATCTTCTCAGAGTTCCTCCCAAAAGGGAAATTGACTTTGGAATAGACCTTCTTCCAGATACTCAACCTATCTTTGGAATAGACCTTCTTCTAGATACTCAACCTATCTCTATTTTGCCATACAGAATGGCTCCAGCAGAACTCAAAGAATTAAAAAAACAGTTGAAGAATCTCCTAGACAAGGGATTCATCAGGCCTAGTATTTCCCCATGGGGCTTACCAGTTTTATTCGTGCGTAAGAAAGACAGTTCTTTTAAAATGTGTCTTCATTACCGTTACTTGAACAAAGTCACAGTTAAGAACAAGTATCCACTTCCCAGAATCAATGACTTATTTAGCCTACTTTAGGGTGCCAATTAATTTTCTAAGATAGACCTCAGATCTGGCTATTATCATCTCACAGTCTGAGGATGTGACATTTTGAAAATAGTTTTCAGAACTCTGTATGGTCACTTTGAATTTCTAGTCATGTCATTTGATCTTACCAATGCCCCAGTAGCTTTCATGGACTTGATGAATAAAGTGTTCAAGATGTACTTAGATATGTTCATTATAGTTTTCATAGATGACATTATTGTCTACTCCCACCATGAACATAATCATGCAGACCATCTCAGAATAGTATTACAGACCATAAAAGTTTGCAGTATGTATTTTCTTAAAAATATTTGAACTTACATCAGAGAAGGTGGTTAGAGTTGTTGAAAGACTATGATATAAGTGTTCTGTATCATACAGGCAAGGCCAACATAGTGGATGATGCTCTTAATAGATTGTTCATGGGTAGTGTTGCTTGCATTGAGGATGGTAGGATAAAGTAAGCATCTGATTCTATCTACCATTAGCTAATGTTTTCCAAATTTTTTCTGTTATGATGATATCTGCAATGTGTTTATCTCCTAAAATTTTCATTAGTTTCAAAAATTTCAAAATCATCCTACCCTTGTAGCAAGCAAACGTAGAAAAGTTTACTTCTTTTTGTTTTCTCTCTTTTGCTTAGACTAGCGATTCATTATCTTTAGTTGTTTCAACATATCTGATTGAATAAGGATATGAATTAGTTGAGAGGAGGCATGAAAGCTGAATAGTTCTGTAAACTTTTAATTATCATAGGTTTGGATTAGAGATAAAATACCAAAATTGAAGCAACTTCCACCTCTTTCTTACAAGATCCATAATATAGAACCTCTAGGCATAAAAATGTAAATCACTAATTTACTTCCATACATCTTTGCAGATTGTAAATTTTCAAAGGTACTTTTAAGCTTTTGATATTAGGATCATCAGAGAGAGACCATAAAAAGAGTAAAGAAAATGATGAGATTAATCTGAAACTTAGATTTAAGGGAAAGAATCAGTGACCTTAAGCTACTGCTTGAGTCTTTATAGGCTCAAATTTATGCATCTTACAGTTCATTTCATAGTTTTATTATGGGATGTCTTCATTGAGTTCATGTATATTCAGCTTCCTACACTTTTCAATGACTGGAGAATGTAATTTTTGTTTTGGTTACTTGTTTTGTTTTATTGTTATGGATGGATTGTCTAAGCTGAATTACTATTATTTGCTAGGTTACTACTTCATTATCAAAGTTTCTTCATTTTCTATATCTGTACGTCCAGGGAATACCTGAAAATATATGCGGGTTGTGTGGATTTATGTTGTTTTACCTGCATATTAGTTATTTAGATTGGAATCTTTCTGTGAAATCATGTTTGAGAGAACGACTAAACATAAAGGGTCCTCCAGTTTATATTTTTTGGTCACTTTTGGTTCAATAGTAAATGAGATCTCGGAGTTTAATAATTAGTTGAAGGACTGGCTAAATCATCACTTAAGTTTTACAGGTTGTTTTGTATTCTACATACACTAACCATAAAGTATCCTTTTCAAATGCAATTTAGGGGACATTTGGTCCAAACATACATGCCTCTTCAGTTTAATAGTTGTATGCTTGAGCACCTCTAAGTTTCTTTTGTATATTAAGGACATGTTTCTTACGTGTTTGTTTTTTTATTGTGACAATGAAAATTTCGGAAGTTTATTTAGCTTTAGGTTACATGAAATTAGTATTTTGAATGAAATTGATTGGCCTAGTAATGGTGCATTTATTTTTCTTACTGCAATACAGTTTCAAACACTTACAAACAAAGAAAATCTGAAATTCGAAACTAATTTTCAAGTCATTTTTTATTTTTCTTGTTGGTTTGTTGCTAGATTTTGTTCTACTATCCATCAAGGGCGAGGATCTTTTTTGAAGCAAATGAAAGTACTCATGACTGTGTTTCTTGTGTAGTATGCTCAAGGTTTGTAAATCAACCACTGCTAATCTAACTAAGAAAAAATATAAACTACACAAGAAGCTAAGGACATTCTTCTCCTTGTTAAATTTCAATACATAAATAGAGTCAAACGCAATGAAAAAATAAATAAAAATGTATCTTCAATCATCATTGTTCAAGTGTTTTTGAGAGCCTTCTTTATTAAAACTTTAATAAGAAAGAAGCTCTCCTCATCTAACAAAACCAAAATATGAAGCATCTGGAAAAAAAGTGATAAAAGAACAAAATTATCAATTATTGTAGGCTTAATGAGTACATATGCCCATGTGTACTTGTTTGATAATGGAAAACCTCAAATTATTCCAATTCCATGATCATCTTTTTAAAAGTTTCAAGTTCGGCCCGCACAACCTGGCATAAAATATGAAAGTCAGGAAGATCATCATTCGTGAACTCAATATCATCTTCTTAAGTTCTGTTGTCGTCCTCTACAATATGAAGTTCATTCTTTGTGATATGTTACCTAATTGATATGCATTTCTGTTCTCTTTGTAATGTTATTGTGTGCACTTAATAAGCCTTTTATATCAATTTATTTAAATTTATATGTGAGTTACTCAAAGTATGAATCAATAATTCTAAATTAATGTTGTGAAAGCTATTACCATACTGATTTGATTCTTGTGAAGAAAAAATGCAATGAGCAGGGAACAGAGTAGTTTAAATTGATTGCACATCTTATATTTGTTGTGTTGCTTTTACTTAGTTTCTTGTATCAGCTACCTAGAATAAGAGTAAGAACCATATTTGGTACATTACCTTATGCCTTATTTAGCTACAAGTGTAGCAAGGCTTGAGTGCATGAAATTTTCTGGTTGTTTCTGCATTTATTTTCTCATTTCTATTTTTTTGTACTTCCTATTTAGAAAGGCCTTGGTAACAAGTATGCTAACGTTTCCCCTATGCATACTGAAAGAATATTTAAAAGCAAAATGGTTAGCAATTCACTCTGGGTGTGGCAAAATAAGCAATCAACATCATTAATTATTAGTTTATCCTAGGTCACAAAATTTCATGTAATGAAAATCATAGAATAAAATCGATTTAGAATTATACCTACATAGCTACATGCCACATTTTTGCAGTATATAAATATCTTCTTATAACGACCCTCCCGGTCGTTTGTGAAATTTTCTCATCTTCTCTATTTAGTGTTTTCCGTAGTTGGTACATAATTTATGACTTATGATAATGAGTAGTACCAATTGTTGAGGTGTTTAAAAGTTTTGGGTATTTTTAATAATTATTTAATCAATAAATTAATGGGTTAAAATAGCAATTTATTTACTTATGTGGCCAACAAAAAAATAAGTGTAAGTGGAAGAGTTTATTATATTAGAGAATAATATCGGAGGTTTCCAACTAGGGCAGATGAACACAGCAGTTAACAACAAAGTAATTTTTTTCACCCGCAGCTTTAAATACTATCTCTCTCGATTGAGTTTCAGGTAGAGTTGCTTTGTTAAATTTGATTTCGTACTTGTCTATCTATTGTTACTAGTTACGTGAGGGTGGGTGGAAAAAAATTAGGCAAGAAACATTTTCTTTAGTGAATTATTATTACCAAGAGATTTTAAATTATCGAATGTATTAATATTAGACAGATCAAGTAATGGTGTGATTGGGCCCTAATGATGATGAGAATGGTAGCCTTAGTTCATGAAAAGTGGCATATAAGTGGGTTAAATATTAAGCAGTAAACTTCATTTAAGTAATGATTGAATAATCATGTTGAAGGGAGGTTATATATGATGATTTTCTTTATAATTGAAATACCTGCAGTATCTTAGTTTGAGGCATACTGTTAGATGGAAGGTTAGCTGAATGATATATGTTGTAGTGTTTGTAATCTTGTTAAAAGAATAAGCTTTTCTGCTCTAGTGGTTGCATGGTTTCCTGATTCTTATGCTACCTTCATTTTTTTTTTGATGATTTTCAATTCTTTTGTGATCTGGTTCTCTTCTTAGGTTGTCATGTGAGAGTATACACAGAAAGTAGATACAGAAAGTGATGCTAATCTTATTTTATGTCATTACCAGTTCCTAAAAAGATGCTATACGGTTTTGCTTTAAAAAACGCGAGGGTTCCATAGAATTTTATCCTTTGATGCTTATAATTTTAATAAATTCAGGTTTTAAAGGCTAGAAATTTTAGAGTAAGAATATTTGTGGATCGAACCGTTTAGTTGAAATTTGACGCACTAATTCATACTCTTATGAAAATTATATATATATTGAAACAGACTTTGAACATTCCAAAACATTGAGAAAGGGCAGGACGCTTACGGACTAGCTACATTTGAATTCTTCGATCGCGGTAGGTTATAGTTTAATTGGAGTTTAGACTTGACTTAATTGTGTGTATGCTCCTAAATTGAATACTTGTGGATTGGTATTCGGACAAGCTTGAAATTGTTGATGTTTGGATTGTTGATTAGTGTATAAATGTTTATTGAAAATTGACTTGATGAAATTGTCTTATGACTTTAAGTGTACTTGTAAACTTGGTACATTGTGTGGCATGCTGTGAGGTTGTGTAAATTGATATTGATAATACTTGTTATGTTTATGTTGGATCGGGTACCACGCCGGTATGTTTATATTCATGTTAGAGTGGGTACCATGTCGATATGTTTATATTTATGTTGGATTGGGTACCACGCCGGTACGGTACATTAGGTCATGACTATTTGGGCAAAAATAAGTCCCATAGCATGTGTGTACATATTTGTGTTATTTCTGTGGATGTTTACAGTATGGTTGATACTTTTGATAGTTAAGTGTCTTGTTTGTGAGCACTGTTTGACTTGTTGTTGTATTGTTGATTCATTAAATATTTGTTGTGTGACGATGCCTGTCTACTTGTTATTTTATTTATGTTGTGTACATGTTATTAAATTGAGTTGGCCTATGATATCTTCCAGTACATAGTGGTTTGTACTAATACTACCCTGTACTCTTCTTTTGTTGAGTGCAGAAAGTGTTCTAGGCTCAGACATGACCTCACCTCTAGAGTTTGATAGAAGATCTTGATCCAAGGGTGAGCACTCTATCTCCAGGCTGCCATGGGTCATCTTATTTGTTTTTGTCCACCTTTTGGGCAATGAAACATTCTTTATTTACTTTATTTTTGGGTATCACTTTAGATATGATCTTTGTTAGTAGTTCTTGTACGATGACTTTTGGGTCTTGGAAATTTTAGTAAGTAGTTTGTTTGACTTCCGCATTAATAATAATTAGTCATGAATTATTGTTATTATATTGAATTTATATTAATATCACCTTAATATTGACTAAGTGATTGGGTAATGATTTGATTTAGATGGTTCTCCTACAGGAAGATTAGTGTGGGTGCCACTCATGGACATTTGGGTCGTGACAAAGTTGGTATCAGAGTCCTAGGTTCGTCGATCTCATCGTACAAAAATATTTCTAGGAGAGTCTTACAGAATAGCACAGAGACGTCTGTAATTTTTTTTCAAGAGGCTATAGGACACTAGAAAAATTCAAATTCTTCTTTCTGACGTGCTATTTCTTGAATTCAATTGGTATTTGGCGATTTCAATTGGTATCTGTTAATAAGAGCAGTGTTAAGTAGAGTTCTGTAGATTGGTGTGTAGAGCCCCACACCTAATCTTCGTAAGGCTATGAAGCATGTAGAAGTCATTTTTCTTTCTTTCTCTCCATCGTACCGTCCTAATCTTGGACTACTAGATTGAATCCAATTGGTATCTAGACATCCAATTGGTATCTTAATAATTTTGAATAAAAATCTAGGCGATTTCAATTGGTATTTGTTAATAAGTTCTAAAAGTTATTGTTAATAGGTAAAGATTTGTGAAAGTTGTGAACTTATTGATTTCTTGTGTTTGATATTTGGCTAAACTTTTATTGCTAGATTTTTGTCATTGTTGTGAATTATTTTTGTTAAGTGATGAAAATTGACTAAGTTATTTTTGTTGATAAATGTGATGGATTATTTGATTTCTCGTTATTGTGAAACTAGAAATTCTATAGTGCTTACTTATTTTTGTTACTATTATACTGATAAGATTGATGGTATGAGAATTGAGAGGATGATATGAGAATATGATGTCAGAAAAAAATCGTGAAATGTGACATGAATAAAAGACTGAGGTGATATGTATTTTCCGTAATGAGAGGTTCTTGTTAATGATGTTGTGGATGGACCCTTGAGTATTTTGATTATTTGATATTATTTGGAGATCCTTGTGTGGCTCGACCATTGAGACTGTCTTTAGAATTTTTGTGCAGTTCTAGTATTGAAATTATAATGAGTTCCTTGTGTGGACTAGCTATGTGACATTATCTTTGAGTTCCTTATGTGAACGAATTCTTAATGCTTGACAAAAAAATAAGTTTTAAATAAAAGTGACCAAAACTAGTAGAGGTTGTTGCCTATAGAATTTGATCGATAACTTGCCTGGAATGTGATATTGGTGATAAGATCGTCAATGACCTATAACCAATTTATTTTGTTTGGCCTTCATAGCACATCTTTGGGACACTTCCGTAGAGGTCTCATCTATTGAGTCAGTTTCTATGGTGTGTGAGTTCCAAGAGGTTTTTCCTGAGGATTTTCCTGGTATGCCACCAGCTATGACATTGGTTTCTATATTGATCAAGAGCTAGGTAATCATCCTATTTCTATTGCCCTATACGATGGCTCCGGCTGAGTTGAGGGAGCTAAAGGCTTAGTTGCAAGATTTGTTGAGTAAGGGTTTTATCCATCCAACTTCCTCTCCATGTGGTGCTCCTGTCTTGTTTATGAAGAAGAAGGATAATAGTCTTTGTATGTGCATAGACTATAGGCAGTTAAACAAGTTACATTCTGTAATAAGTATCCTTTGCCCCGTATCGATGATTTATTTGATCAGTTGCAGGGTGCATCCGTATTTTTTAAGATTGATTTGAACTTCGGGTATCATCTTCTTAAGATTCGGCCTGACTATATTCCTAAAACTGCTTTTCGAATATGGTATGGGTACTATGAGTTTTGTGTGATTATCGTTCGGGCTGACCAATGCCCCAACTGCTTTTATGAGTTTGATGAATGGGATATTTAAATCCTACTAAAATTCTTTCGTGATTGTATTTATTGATGATATTCTAATTTATTTTAAGAGTAAAAAAGAACATTAGAATCACTTAGGATTATTTTGGATTTTTTTAGAAGAGAAAAAGTTTGATGCGAAGTTTTTTAAGTATGGGTTCTGGTAGGCTTCTGTCTACTTTTCTTCATAGATGGTGTGTGATATATGTTGTGTGTGGATACGAATATTAGGCTTGACTATGAGTAGGATGACTTGGCCTCGATTGTTGATGTTTAGAGATTAGACGCGGGCTTGGGACCAGTAAAGTGCATGTTTATACCGCTTTTGAATCCCATTGGTTTTCCTCTCTAGTTTAGATTAGTTGTAGTGTGGTATGATAGAAATCTATCTTTGGGATATGGTTTTAGTATTTGAAGCATGATTTGTATATTTAGCCTTATTGGGCTAGTGTGGTAGCCTTGAACCCATAAGTTTGGTAGAGTTGACTTGAGTACGCTTATTTCTAGTCGAAGTTGCTATCTTAGGCTAGAATATGGCTTACTTGACAACTAGAAGATGAACTAGATACCTTAGTCTAGTTTGGAGCAGTGTGCCTAATTATGAAAATTGAGGATTAGAAGTAGGATCATCTGGACCACTTAGACCTAAACTTGTGTTAAGTCTTGTGGACTTAGTTGCGGATGCTAGACATAGATAACGCTAGTAAACCTTAGAATAAGGTTACTTCGTAACTTGGTAACTTGTATTGATGTTTTCAGATTGTGGCTTTTGAGTTATAGTTATAATACTTCTTGTACAAGTGATATTGGGCATTTAGAGATGATGTTTCTCCTATATACGTTAAGTGGCCTATAGAGATGCTATTTCCTCTTAGATATGTAAATTTGCCTAGAGATGTGATATTCCTCCTAGTTATGACGTATGACCTATCGATATAAGATATCTTATAGACGATTACATGCCTATCTATATTTTGTCTCCTATATGTGAGATGATTAGAGATATGCTACCACTTATAAATATGATTATCGATATGAGTTTCGGATATGTATATGGGCCTAAGGCCGTGATTATGATGTTGTGACTATTCAGGATAAATTAATGGGTCAAGAGCTGTGTTATGATAATGATTGAATATCCAAGAAGTGTTTATCAGAGTAAAGGATACGATTACAGTTTATAATATGTATATGTTTATATACACATCTCTCTGGTATGGGACGGAGGAAGATGCGGTATGTTGCTTACGACTTTATTGATTGGATACTGGTGATGGCTAGGAATCTAATGTATTAGTTAACGAATCTTGCTTAGTTTAAACGTGATAGATAACGATGGTTAATGCGTGACCTATGGTGAGGTAGGGTCTAGTATAGGTGAAGATTAGTTTGTATTACTGACTATGTTTGTGATGTCGATTAGTCGATAAATGAGGAATTATGTGTTAATGAGGTTAGATAACAAGAGATGTTGGTCATAAGAGGTGACTAGTTAATAACTATTAATAGTTGCTAAATGGTTAACTAATAAATAGTTAAGCAAGGATTAGTTAATAAATGATGGTTATATAATGCATGGTGTCTATTTCTAAAAGATGGTTAGGTGATAAGTAGTAATGTATTATTTAGTAATGATTAACGGATATAGGATTATTAGTTGATAATAATGAATGGTGGATAAATGACTGTTTTGGTCTAGTGATGAACCTTGACTAGATGTTCGATGGTGTCTATAAATAGTGGTTAGTTGCTATTCTGGAAATAAGGATTATGTTTAGGCTAATAACTAGAGGTTATGTGATGATTAGTGAACTACTGATTTTATTATAATAAGTGTTGGTTGGCTAATAATGAGTAATTGGGAAGTATTGACTAGATAGGTATTCTATGGTGATGACTATTTTTTTTTGTATGAGTATCTTTGTATGATGATATTGATACCCGGTAAGGCTAGAGGATACTATTGTTATGATGTTGATACCCGGCGAGGCTGGAGAATATATTTATGATATGTTGATACCCGGTAAGTCTAGAGGATACTAATGATAATGTGTTGATATTCGGCAAGGTCGGAGATTGATTACGATGGTAATGGTCTGATGAGGACAGTTATGATAAGTTGTGATATTGATTGTGTACTTTGCATTCATTCCTGCATGCGTATCACTATCACCAGTATGCACCTATATTTATCAATCGGTAAAGGACGGTTGCATATATATGGGTGAACAATATGCCTTGTGTGGTTGTATACTAATTGAACCTTCTGAGTCTGGGCGGTAGGGGTGAGCGTAGGCTCGGCTAGGTATTTGGTTGTCCATAAGTTGAGGACTAAGGAGATTGTGACTGTGAAGGTCCAGTGGAAGAATCATCCTATTGAGGAGGCCACTTGGGAGACCGAAGCAGACATGCGTAGCAAGTATCCACATCTTTTTATTGATTTAGGTAATTTCTAATTTCCCTTATCGTCTGTTGTTTTCCCCGTTTGGGGATGAACGGTTGTTTAATTGGTATCTGATGTAACGACCCTCCCGGTCATTTGTGGAATTTTTTCATCTTCTCTATTTTAGCGTTCTCCATAGTTGGTACATAATTTATGACTTATGGTAATGAGTAGTACCAATTCTTGAGGTGTTTGAATGTTTTGGATATTTTTAATAATTATTTAATTAATGGATTAAAATAACAATTTATTTACTTATGTGGCCAACACAAAAATAAGTTTAAGTGGAAGAGTTTATTATATTAGAGAATAATATCGGAGGTTTCCAACTAGGGCAGATGAACACAACAGTTAGCAACAAAGCAATTTTTTTCACCCGCAGCTTTAAATACTATCTCTCTCGATTGAGTTTCAGGTAGAGTTGCTTTGTTAAAATTGATTTCGTACTTGTCTATCTATTGTTACTAGTTACGCAAGGGTGGGTGGAAAAAAATTAGGCAAGAAACATTTTCTTTAGTGAGTTATTATTACCATGAGATTTTAAATTATTAAATGTATTAACATTAGATAGATCAAGTAATGGTGTGATTGGGCCCTACCTTAGTTCATGAAAAGTGGCGTACAAGTGGGTTAAATATTAGGTAGTAAACTTCATTTAAGTAATGATTGGATAATTATGTTGAAGGGAGGTTATATATGATGATTTTCTTTATAATTGAAATACCTGCAGTATCTTAGTTTGAGGCATACTGTTAGATGGAAGGTTAGTTGAATGATATATGTTGTAGTGTTTGTAATCTTGTTAAAAGAATAAGCTTTCTGCACTAGTGGTTGCATGGTTTCCTGATTCTTGTGCTATCTCTATTTTTTTTGATGATTTTCAATTCTTTTGTGATCTGGTTCTCTTCTTAGGTTGTTATGTGAGAGTGTACATAGATAGTAGCAGCAGAAAGTGATGCTAATCTTATTTATGTCATTACCAGTTCCTAAAAAGACGCTATACGGTTTTGCTTCAGAAAACGCGAGTGTTCCATAGAATTTTATCCTTTGTACTTATAATTTTAATAAATTCAGGTTTTAAAGGCTAGAAATTTTAGAGTAAGAATATTTGGGGATCGAATAATGACCCATTTAGTTGAATTTCGACGCACTAATTTATACTCTTATGAAATTTATATATATATATATATATATTGAAACAGATTTTGAACATTTCAAAACTTTGAGAAAGGGCAGGACGCTTACGAACTAGCTACATTCGAATTCTTCGATAGAGGTAGGTTACGGTTTAATTGGAGTTTAGACTCGACTTAATTATGTGTATGCTCCTAAATTGGATACTTGTGGATTGGTATTCGGACATGCTTGAAATTGTTGATGTTTGGATTGTTGATTCGTGTATAATATAGAAAATTGACTTGATGGAATTGTCTTATGACTTTAAGTGTACATGTAAACTCGGTACATTGTGTGGCATGCTCTGAGGTTGTGTAAATTGATATTGATATTACTTGGTTATGTTTATGTTGGATCGGGTACCACGCCGGTACATTTATATTTATGTTGGATCCGGTACCACACCGGTACATTTATATTCATGTTGGATCGGGTACCTCGCCGGTTTGTTTATATTTATATTGGATCGGGTACCACGCTGGTACGTTTATATTCATGTTGGATCGGGTACCACACCTGTACATTTATATTCATGTTGGATCGGGTACCACACTGGTACGTTTATATTTATGTTGGATCGGGTACCACACCGGTACGTTTATATTTATGTTGGATCGGGTACCACGCCGGTACATTTACATTTATATTGGATTGGGTACCAAGCTGGTACGGTACATGAACATAGATTATTCTCTGCAGGTCATGACTATTTGGGCAAAAATAAGTCCCATAGCATGTGTGTATATATTTGTGTTATTTTTGTGGATGTTTATAGTATGGTTGATACTCTTGATGGTTATGTGGCTTGTTTGTGAGCACTATTTGACCTGTTGTTGCTGTATTGCTGATTCATTGAATATTTATTGTGTGACGATGCATGTCTACTTATTTTTTGATTTATGTTGTGTACATGTTATTAAATTGAGTTGGCCTATGATACCTACCAGTACATAGTGGTTTGTACTGATACTACCCTTTACTCTTCTTTTGTTGAGTGCAGAAAGTGTTCTAGGCTCAGACATGACCTTACCTCTAGATTTTGATAGCAGATCTTGATCCAAGGGTGAGCAATCCGTCTCCAGGCTGCCATGGGTCATCTTATTTGTTCTTGTCCATCTTTCGGGCAATGAAACATTCTTTATTTACTTTATTTTTGGATATCACTTTAGATATGATCTTTGTTAGTAGTTCTTGTACGATGACTTTTGGGTCTTGAAAATTTTAGTAAGTAGTTTGTTTGACTTCCGCAATAATAATAATTAGTCTTGGATTATTGTTATTATGTTGATTTTATAATAATATCACCTTAATATTGACTAAGTGATTGGGTAATGGTTCGGTTTAGATGGTTCTTCCACAGGAAGATTAGTGTAGGTGTCACTCATGGTCATTTGGGTCGTGACACTTCTATTAATAGCTTCTAAACAGATGCAATTTTAAACTTACCTTTATGAATGATCTACTTATTGATAATAACAGTATCTCAGAACTTTCTGATATTATATATCTTGCTAACCGTAGATGATGCTATTTTGCAGGCTATAAAAAAGATTACAGAAAGACTAAATATACATGCAGTCACCCCTCAAACACCTAACTAGATATGTAAGGTGCAAATTATAGATATCTGTAGACTAGGGGAAGGTACAAAACAAAAGATAAAATATATGAACATGATCTTTCAAAATAAATAGGTAACTTCTTGTTTTCAAAATCAAACTAATTATTTACATTCCTTACTTCTGCCTCTTATATTATTATTCATAAAATTACCTTTAGGACAATCAAGTAAAATTAATTATCTACAGTGATGACATCTCCCCTTTTCAAGATATGTTCTAACTGTTTCACACATATTTGATAATGCGTACACCAGTGCAACAACCAACTCGGAGATATGAAATACCACTACATACATTCGAATGAATTATTGATAAAAAGACCATAGTAGATCCAATTGATAAAGATGACTCGGATGAAAATAAGTTACCACCACCCCGAATGGTAAATGCCACGTTAATTCAGGATATCAACAACCAAGCCTCCCGAGCTGCAAAGGAAAACCTTAAGAAAGCAGAATACAGTATGCTCATTTTACTCTTTCTGTCATTAAATATCTGCTTCAACACAAGATAAAATATTTTTTTTGATAGATGTGTTAGCGATACTTTTCAACTGCTTTCCTCTAAGATATGTTACCAACATTCAAAAAAGATTGCAGAAACTCCTCCTTATTGATACCAAGTAAGCATATTTGTCAAATTTACTACCATTCCTCCTACTGTACGATAAAAAAATATACAACATATTAGTTACTACACTATACACAACAATCAGGCTTACACATTCACATTATGTGAAGAAGTTCTTATTGAAGAAGAAGGCAAGAAACTCCTTGCACAGCTTCAACAACATCCAATCATCTGTATCAGGCTTATTGGAGTATCCAAGTACAATGGTAAACTAACCAGTATACTATAATTAATTTACTTATATACCTTCTACTCTCTTCCATAACATCATTGTTATTATAATTATTATAGGCATATCGTTAACCACTTAATTTAATACAACGAAATAGATTGATCCTCCTTAGTTGGAATGCCTTCAACTGAAATCATAGTATCAACTTACTTTACTCTACTTTGTACTAATTTGTACATTATTATTGATATGCTAAAATCTATCAAACACCAACTCAAATAGGGTTGTAGAAAATGGTGAAATGCTCAACTTTTTTACTGCAAGAAGAACATTTCAATCTGAATTTTTGGTCTCTGCTTTAGAAGATGAAGAGATAGTGTCAATTAGAGTCATTTAGTCACAACAAGATGTTAGTACAATCTCTATTTACCTGATTCACAACTTATGCTAAAATTTATCCTACTGATGATAAATAATGCCTTCTCCATAGGATCATGCCTTCACGATCAAAGTGCAAATAATTCAACCAATCAGCCTCAAATATTGTTATGTCTTAGGTTGTCCAAACTATCCACAAAAAGTAAGAAATATAGTGAAAAGGAAATTCCAATGTATGAATTGTCATCAACGAACTATGTTGATTCCCAGTTACTTTGGTGCTAATATTATATACACATATACCCACAATATCAAAAATATATTTCTTTTTATTAACTAAAGTATTAACACATTAATACAGGTGTCAATTCGATGTCAATCTTAAGGATAACACTGGCTCAATAATTGAAATTATTAGAGGCAAAGAAAAAGAAAAATTATTGTCTCTTACAGCAGAACAGATTTACGAGCTTGCTTCAACTGAGGTAAAAAAACTTAACCATCCAACATACACATCAACTTAATTATTCAACAAACATAAAAACTAAACATATTTTTCCACAGAATGAATCCCAGTCAATGCAAAATGATAAAATCAGACTGAATCAGAATATGTTCAGAGTTCAAATGGAAAAAGTACCTTCACGCACTGATCATATAATCTTTGGAAAAGTCTACATTTTAGCTTGTACTGGGAAAGGAGACATCATACCCTCTCTTCCTGCATCATCCACATCTCACATCAAATAAGAAAGCAAGAAGCAAACAAAGGATTCCACTTCATCTGTTGAACAAGCCAAACAATAAAATGAACGCCGGAACATACTCAAGATGAAACAGAAAATGGAGTCATCAACTCCAATGAAAAAATAATAAATATTGTCAAGAAACTGCTTTCATATTCTTTCTCTCAATATTAATAATATATTCAATATAATTACTATAATATTTTGTCACTACTTATATTACACCCTCTTTCATTTGTTAAATACATTTGCAGGTTGATCAATTTTTCTTTTGCAATTACTTTTGAATTTGGTGGAACAAAGGTATAGTTAAATTACTTATTAATAGAGTAACAAAATTTATATATGTTGGAATCATCTAAATATTTTTTGATTATCAGGTGGCTCTTATCCTTTTGTAAATGAAATATTGTTGTTTCTTGTTTATATTGCTGCGAAGACTTTTGGAGAAAAGAACTAGCACCTTATTGCCTCTATCATGCAACCAATGTCTCAATAGGTCAGTCATCTCCTTAATATACGTTCTAACATATCTGCTTCTTTAATTCATTACTATTCCGTGTTGAAAGAAAAGAAATTGCTGAACTATCTTCCCTTTCAATGAATTTTCTTCTGGAATCGGCTGGCTAGATGGCCCCTTGTTCTATCTTTTACGTTCTGTGATTCCCTGCTTCCATATCAATCAGTGAAGCAACTATATCTCAATTCAAAACTACTTTGCGCATCAGTGGTTGGGGAACGGTATAATAGTACTCCCTCCGTTTCATAATAAATGAATTGTTGGATTTTGGCACACATATTAAGAAAAAAACATTAAAGATATAAATTTAACACAACTTTCCATTTTTACCTCAAAAAAAAAAAGAAAAAGTTAACCTTGTAATACCTTTTCAAAAGTTAATTGGTTGTCAAATCATAAGGGTAAATTTGAAAAAAAATTCAATGATTCACTTATTTTGAAACACCAATAAATATTCGAACAATTCACTTATTCCGAAACGGAGGGAGTAATACATATATGGTGGAACTAATTTACTACATTTGAAACTTACTAATTAAAGATTTTTTTATCCCATTTCAAAATAAAATTTAGGAAATCTTAAGTTTTTTAGTAATTGTATGTTGAACTTTCCGCGGTTATTGTTGCTGCCTGATTCTCTTTTTTTTGTGTTGCTTTATTTACCTCTATCCTACTAAGTATTTTCTAAATTTTGTGTCTGTTCAATACTTTCGGTAATTGCTAATGAGATTTTGATGGTACAATCTTTGTGATGACTGATCAAATTATATATTACTCCATCTCCCAAGGAAAAGACTACTTTGAAAAATCTTTCTTGAGTGAGCAATCTATCAGAAACAACCTATTTATCTTTGAGGTAGAGGTAAGGCGTGCATACATTCTACCATCCTTCAAAAAAATTATAATCTGGTAGTAAAACCTCCAACTTTATAAAGTGGCATTAGAAAGGGTTCACCAGATATTGGGTCTATCGAAAAAAAAGTTCCCATCAGTTTCAACCCAAACTTGAGGCTTCAATGTCAGTTAACATCAATCTCTTTCGTGATGATATTTTGGACTAATTCACTGCATACATTCTTTCTGTGATTGTCTGTGGTTGGAGTAAGAATAGAAATATTTTGTAGTTTATTACAAATCAACAGTGAAATATTAATGTTTAGCTGATTTGATCTGCAAAACTGTTAATTTGCAGATATTGTCTTACACAATTGTGCTATTTGCAGGAATCACATTATGGACCTCTGCGAGTTTCTTTGGATATCTTGGTTTAGTTTCTATGAAAATTCTGTATTTATTCATTCCATTGAGTGAAATTTTCTCACAACATATTTAATTACCTAGCTTTGTGGATGGAGAAGGGTCACAACTCACAATCCTATCAACAAGCTTCATCTGCAAGTCTTCCCTACCAGTAGTGAAGTCACAAGTTTCATTAAGGGTATTCAAAAATTACTATATATGTAGAAAAAAGTACCTAGCAATATATTTATATACTTTATATAATTAATTTTTTATACATATAATATAATTTTTCTGCAAAAGGTCTTGAACTTGTTACGTGTTCAACTTATTCGGATAGCTACTGCTAAGAAATAATATTAGTTGTATAGAATTAGATTAGATTTAGCTTGAACTACATCCTTACTTGATAACTTCTATTACAACCTGAGCATCTATGTATGTGGCTACACCACTGTTCCCTACTATGCTGATATGGAAAATATGGAAAGAGAGATGCATAAGCAGATTTGAAAAATATATCAGAATGAAGTACTGTCCTTTCATTGTCTTGGCTTCTGTTGGTCGTGATTTACCTTATGAATACTCTTGTGACTGGTTTCTCTTTGTGAATATAGCTTTAGAGACCTTGGTATGTAAGACAAATGAAACCATCAATTCTTTATAAATAATTCTTTTATATAAATTAATAATATTTTTCCTTTATCTAAACACTTCTTTTGCAAGAAAATGGACTCACTGTTGCAGCTTGCTTTTCAGATCATCTTTCAACTTGATGTTTCGATAACAAAGGCAATCATACAATAAAAGTAATTAAAGTTACACTTTCTCTTTATCCTTTTCGCCAACTATTAAATTTAGGCCTCTTCCAACTCTTGTTTATAACTTAATTTCATACTATGTTTAAAATATAATGTTCACTGTTTATTGATTATGGAACAATTCTTCCGTACTTTTTCAAGGTGATGATAATAGGAATGTGAGGTCATAAAAGCTGGTCTTTGTTCTCTAGTGTTGTGTTGAAGATAATGATGTTTCTATAACCAAGCAAGAATGTATCATGCTCGCGTGCCAATAACATTCAGTTTTGGCACTTTTTGTACCAACAAATGCTTATATGTATGTACTTTCACAATCTAATAACGTAACAATGTAATTTTTATTCCACATATTATGAAGCATAACTGTTTTATCTTTCATCATAATTTCACATGTGCGAACTTAATTTGATACTATGTTTGAAACATAATGTTCACTGTGTACTAATTATGGAACAATTCTCCTGTACTTTTTGAAGATAATGATAATAGGATTGTGAGGTCACAAAAGCTGATCTTTGTTCTCCAGTGGTGTCTTCAAGAAAATAATCTTTCTATAACCAAGCAGGAATGTACCATCATGCCTCGTGTCAATAACTTTCACTTATGGCACTTTTTGTACCAACAAATACTTATATGTAATACTTTCACAATCTACCAGCGTAGCAATATAATCTTTGTTTCACATATTATGAAGCATAACTGTTTTATTCACCATCATAATTTTGCCTGTGCATCGCACTGACTTGGACCACCTAGTTATATATAAGTGAGCGTGGCCAAATTTAATCGTCCTCACATTAATATTGTAATATTAAATTTACTATTATGTAGTACAAATTGTGGGCTTATTCTTAATTTGTATTTATTTTTTTAAAATTTATTTTATATAACTTTTATTATCTTTTCTTGTTACTCTATCGTTTTCATTCATATTCGATTACAATTCTTACTACGTGCATTTCTCCGTACGTGTTTCTTTTTTACTGTAATTTTATTTTTAAATAAATATATATATAAATTTTTTAAGAGTACTTTGATCATAAGTTTTTTAATATGCCTCTGAATTTAAATCTAGTAATTAGCGTAAATTTAGAAGGAGATAAAATTTAATTAGATGTAAGTTAGTAAAGAAATTTGTAATTTTTTAGAAGTAAAAAATTTATTAAAGGTTGTGTCCAAGTCAAAAGGAGCACTTATTGGGAATGGTGAAAAATATATATTTAAATTTTCAAAAGTACTTTGATTATAATTTTTTTAATATGCCTCTTAATTTAAATATAATAATTAGCGTAAATTCAGAAAGAGATAAAATTTAATTAGATGTATATTGGTAAAGTAATCTTTACTTTTCTAGAAGTGAAATGTTTATTAATGAGTACTTATTGGAAATGGTGGGAAATATATATTTAAATTTTCAAGAGTACTTTAATCATAGTTTTTTTAATATGCCTCTGAATTTAAATATAGTAATTAGTGTAAATTTAGAAAGAGATAAAATTTAATTAGATGTAAGTTGGTAATCTTTAATTTTCTAGAAGTGAAAAGCTTATTAAAGGTTGTGCTCAAGTCAAAAGGAGCACTTATAGGGAATGATGGGAATAAAATTTCTTTTGATTGAAAATGTATTTTATTAAATTAATTTTATTGATGATATTTTAAAATCCTAATTTAATTACGATTACTTATATAGTTATTTAATACTAAGAATAATATGGATAAAATAAGTATTGTAATACTCTCTCAATTTATTAAAATAGTCCAGTAGAATGAAGTATCTATTTTTTGTAACGCCCCGAAAAACGAATCCCGGAGCGTCACACGGTGCTTGAGGCTACGAGTAGCCCCAAGCTAACCCTTTGAGCCATTTTTCATTCAGTTCAACACAAATCAAACGGAGTTTTCATAAATAACCCTCAAATATCAATAGAGTATCATCATCCAAGAATAAATTTTTTTTAGAAAGATAACAAAATACGACTTATTAGTTAACTCCCAACATCTATACTAGTCTGACAAGCCTCTAAGAAAATCAATAAAACCAGCGAGCCATTGAGACATGCCCCAACTGACTCATACTCAGTTATCAAATGTAAACAATTCTGTGAAACCAACATCAGACATCACGTCCTCGGAACATGAGGACTCACCACAACAGAGGATGTAGAACAGCGTGTCCGAAGAATCAATGTCGAACTTGGAACTGAGCACCTGAACCTACATTCCAAGAAAATGTAGCCCACATCCGAAGATGAGGGTCAGTACCATGGAAAATACCGAATATATGGGGGTGTATACAGTTGTATAAACATCATCATCATAATATTTATAAGAAATATGCAGGAAGTATTGAAAGACTCACATAGCCCGAAGAAAATCACCATAATCATGAGAGGATGAAATAAGTACAATAACACATGTGAGTCATCATATAATTTGTCAATCACTTTCAGTTCATCAAGAATATCATTCTCATAATGTAAATATCATTTAAATCTTTTGAAATAATAACTTTCTCAATTCCACTTTCAAATCACTTCACCATTCACCATAGACACAAGGAAACACACACACACTGGGAGATCCTATAACCGACATAAACCATGTGAGCTACATGGAGTCCAACGTACAACCACATTGGGGAGAGCCGTCCTATCCTTGCCATCGGGAGTAGGACTATCGATATCAAATCCACACAAACTAGTGATCACTATATAAATCAGCCTCAGGCTCACTCCTACGGGGGCACGTAGTTCTAGGAAAGTAAGGTCACTTTATACCTCCCACTTGGTGCTAAAGATTTCTTTCGGACTTAGCTCAGATCATTTCAAAGACAATTCACAACAAAACACTTTCAGTAATATATAAATATACATCGGCAGCCATCATGCTTCCCATCTATCAAAATCAACCACGTTGTGGATTTCTTTCACACTCGAGTTCAAAACAACTCAATTAAGACCAAAAGGTCAAATCATTCAAAATATCTCTAATATTCAACATCAACGTGCTTATAACACACACTTTCTAAAAAAACACAATTTCCAATGGGGATTCACGACCCAAATATCAAAATCATGATAAATATCGTTCAAGATTCATGCTTTATATCACCACACATGTAATTCATCTATCAAAATCATAGAACATCAAGATTTCATAAAATCATCATAAGATATGGGTTCAGACTTCAAAATTCATAAAAATGAAATAAAAATCATGCCGTTGTAAAGAAAATTACTTTTGGACACAAAAACGAAGAGAGTTCTTGTTGAAAAACCCCACATACCTTGAATGATGAATTTTAGATCGATACTCGTTTTTGAGATGTTAATAGTACCTTTGAATGATGGTTCTTGGAGTTCTTGAACTAGGAACTTGGAATCTTGAATAAATTTGTAGAATTAATGGTGAACTTTGGAGGTTCTTGAAGTTGGATGTAGGAGCTTAGGATTTTCTTTTTGAGGGAATTTGATGAAATATAACATATAATGCTTCTAATAGGCTTTAATATAGGGTTTGGACGGATTTTGGGTGAGGGGGAATGACCAAAACGCCCCTAAAAATAAAAAATAATTCTCGAATCTGTCCTTTGGTGGACTATTTTGATAGTCTGAAGTAGATCAACCATAACGTTTTAATCCGATATCCAAATTAGATGAAACCAATTTCATTAGAAAGAGGACTCTCATATATTTTCATTGATATATAGTATCTCACCCAGATCATTATGTACGAGGATTTATTGATCGTTTGAAGTTGACCCAAAAATTCATTTTTGATAGGCTGAAGTAGATCGACCATAACGTTTTGCTCCGATAGACAAATTGGATAAAACCAATTTCATTAGAAAGAGGACTCGCAGAGCTTTCCGTTGATATATAGTAAGTTACCTTGATCATTATGTACAAGGATTTATGATTGTTTAAATTTGGAGCAAAAATACGTCAGGCCTCAGTACTTTTTTCCTGCACGTTTTACTGTTCACTACTATTCACGGTTCGATCGGAATGTTAATAACTCGTTGCTCGGGTGTCCATTTTGAATGATCCACATATTTTTGGAAATCTTATTCGATACTCTACGCAATGGTGGGTCATAATCTAAGACATTTCACACGAAAAAAATTATAATTCATTCTAGAAGATAGAACCCAACACGTTTACGCACAAAATTTCAACGAAAAATTTTCCAGGGTATTACATTTTTAATATATCAAACAAGCAAAATGAAACATGTGGAGTGCTCTCTCCATTTCAATTTGTGTATTTGGTTTTAATTTGAAACAGATAAACAAATAATGAAAATTTTTAGATATACAAAAATGTCCTTTAATTTTGTGATTTTGAACATATCATATTAGAGTTAAAATTTAAAAATTGTCAAAAAAAATTCTTTCTTAAAGTACCAAAAATAAAATTAAGATAATTAGATTTATCTTTATTTGGACAAATAAACTTCTACACAATTAAGAAATCAATATAAATTGATATTACATAAGTAAGGGTAATTTTAGTGGAAATACATCTTACTTTCTTAGGATAATTGATTTCTTAAAGGTTATCTCCAATCTAAAATATCATATACTACGGATTAAAACTAGTATCGATTACCCTTTAAATTATTTGTAATTATATAATTTTTTTATAAATTTAGAGGACTCTCCCAAGTCTTGAATTAAAAAAAAAGGATAAATGAATCTCACAATATTATTAAGTTAAAAAAAAATTCTTAAACAATCGGAACAGTTGTTCGACAACTGCATTAGTTGTCTCAACAACTATCAAAGTTGTTCAACAACTGTCAAAGTTGTTCGACAACTTTGCAAAGTTGTTCAACAACTGTGCAAAATTGTTGGAGCGAAAATAGTGAAAAAAATTGAAAAAAAGTCTGTCCCTTTCACCTAATTTTTAAAACTTGAAGGACTCTCACTTAATTGACAAACTTATTTGTCCCTTTTAATTCAAGGTGACAACTTTGTAAAGTTTACAAAATTGTCCCTTTTAATATTTATTTTTTAGTTGTCTTTTCTTAATAAATGGAACCCACTAAGGATAAAATGATAATAATGCCATTAAATAATTGCCAAATAAGAAAAGATGACATTCATTTTTAGACGAATAAAAAAAATGACGATACTCAAATTTTATTGAGGAGTCCACAAATTTTAGATGTCTACAAATTTCCAATACTTCAAGGCTTATCAAAGTGTAGATTTAATGACGAGTCTTGAAGTACCAATAGAGCTTTTATCTTTATGCGGTGGCTACAGATTTGCAGATCTTGGATTCTTATTGAAGAGTCCACAAATTTTAGATGTCTACAAATGCTCCCTACTTTAAGGTTTGTTGAAGTGTAGATTTGATGACGAGTCTTGAAGTACAAATAGAGCTTCCATCTTTATTCCGGCTATAGATTTGTAGATCTGATTTATGAGAGAAGAGATGAAGGACAGATTTGGTCCCACTGGGCGTGCCAATTTGTTTGCAACATAATTAAATTCATGGAAAATGAATTTTAACCACAAACAAAAATATGGATAAACAAGAATTTTTTATTCATAAATGATTGTGGTTACAAATCTGTTCCTCCCTTGATCTTCTCTCTTGATTTTCTCCGTAATTCAAAGGCCGTTAGTGGCTTATTCTCGAACATAGGATGATCTCTTTATGAATATCCCATGATTTTGTGGAATATTGAAGATTCCGATCTTTTTACGAACACCCCATCAGCTTATGGGATATTCAAGATGCCTGTTTCAGGGAACTTGTTACCCCTTCAAATAGGCGAGATTTAGGGTAAAGTAGCATTCTAGAACTCTAACAGAAATTGAACTCTTTTTGTAGAGTCCATAAAATTTCAATGTCTACAGATACATAAAACGAGACGGAGGAAGTACTACTTATTTGTTTTCTCTTTTTGATGAATGTGGCAGAATTGGAACTACTACAAGGGTCAAACTTATTAAGTACTTGAATTAGGTAAAAAATTGATTCTATATTAGTAAACATTTTTTATAAATTGAAGGCATAATACATAAATATAACCCTAAATTTGATACCAAATTATAACTTTGACCTTAAACTTGACAGTGCACAAATATGACCTTTAACTATTCAAAACTGCATAAATATGACCTCCGATCCTACGTGGCAAAACGCGGTATTCAACACGCAAAACTGGGTGCGTCCAGCTTAAAATCTAAGGGCATAATACATAAATATGACCCTAAACTTGTCACCAAATTATAACTTTGACCTTAAACTTTGACAGTGTACAAATATGACCTTTAACTATTCAAAACTGCACAAATATGACCTTTAAATAACTTTACACTATTATTTTTTCATTATTTTCGGCTCAAAGATGAAAATGACATCCAATTTCTTTTGTCATTGCGAAAAAAGAGCAATATTGAAGATTTATTAATTAGGTGGGTCAGCTCTCATACGAAAAAATTGCGCGGGTATGTATATATATTATAAAGCAGAAGGAGAATTTATGTTATATAATATATCTGAATATAATTTATTTAAATATTAAATTAAAGATGAAACTATACTAATAATAAAAAATTATACTTTTAATAAAACGTTATTAAATTAACGTTATTAAGGATACTAATAGCAGTATATTAAATTAAAATTATTAAAATATTATTAATTAACGTTATTAAATTAACGCAGGGGCGGACCTACGTGGTTGCCATGGGGTTCACGCAAATTCCCTCGGTAAAAAATTATGTATATATAAGGTAGAAAATCTATAGTTATGTACGTATATTAATGTTGAACCACATGAAACATTGCACTTACATAGCCCAGTGGTGTTATTTGTTTTTCTTGGGTGCTCCTTCAACCTACTGCGCGGTTCGATCCCTGATAGTGACTTTTTTTTTTAATTAAAAAAAAAGTTAGGTGCTGTTGCTATTAGGGCTGGGCATAAAATATCGAAAATCGAATTACCGAACTGAATCAGAAAATTTGGTAATTCGGTATTTGGTATGATATTTGGGAATAAAATTTTAATATTTTGGGGTTGAATTTGGTACAAGATATTAATACCGTTTGGTATTCGGTATTTACCGAATACCAAATTTTTACATATATATATAAACATACGATATGTCTAACGAACCCAACAAACAATAGTATTAGTCATCTCAAAGAATCTCTTAGACCTTGGTAATATATTCGTAAAAAGCAACAAAAATAATGCTAACTAGGGTTTCTTTTAAATATACTCTTTGAAATTTAAATGTACATTTGCACATCTTCAATTTTAATATGGTATTACCAAATACCGTACCGAATCAAAATTTAATATACCGATTACCGAATCGATATTTATAAGTATGGTAGATAGTATCTACGGGTTCAAATACCAATTACCGAATACCCGAATCCGAAATTTGAAAATACCGAACCGAATATCGAACGCACACCCCTAGCTGCTATAGAAATAAATAAAAAATTATAATAATAATAATAAAATAATAATAATAATAAATAGTAGAAAAAAAACAACGCCGTTTTAACACAAAAAGCAAAACTTTGACAGTGCACAAATATATCCTTTAACTATTCAAAACTGCACAAATATGACCTCCCTCCAAGTCAGCCCTTTAACGACGTGGCACCGTGTGATTGGATGAGCTTTCCACATAGGCGCGAGTGAAACTCACGCATGGGGGTTGGAAAATCGGAGGGTCATATTTGTTCAGGTTTTGAATAGTTAAAGGTCCTATTTGTGCACTATCAAAGTTTAAGGTCAAAGTTATAATTTGATGTCAAGTTTAGGATTATATTTATGCATTAAGAATTACATAGACGACAGTAAGTAAGGTCACAATAGTTAATTAATAATCAGATAGTTTATTAAAAATAAAATCACGTCAAAGAAAAAAGAACTCGGTGATTTACGAACGAATAAATGTGCCGGATAAAATTAAAAGAGATCGAACAGAAACGACATTTCAAATTAAAGTATTTCCATGAAAATGGTCAATGGAATTTAAATTTCACTTTCTAGTCATTTCAATTTGTTGGCTTGTTCTATACCGTTTCTACACACCTTCTATACAGTTTCTATACATATTTGATACATATAAATATTCAATACGAAAATTATACAGTTCGATACATAATTTAGACAAAATTAAACATTTTTTTTGCACATTTTATACAACAATTGTATAATTTTATAAACTTTCTATATATATTTTTATATATATTTTATACATATACATATTTGATAGAATTATACAATTTCTATACATATATCGTATATAGATGCATATTCTATAAAATAATTATATCATTTTTATATAATTATATTTAATTATTATTTCTAAACAATAAGAAAAACAGAACATTTTTTCAGTTTAAAAAATTTATAGCAAAAAAAAATTGAAATATTTTTAAAAGGGCCGAATGACCCAAGTTGAAAACTGTATCAATATTGTATATAAACTGTATTAGTATTATATATGGACTGTATCTGGACTATGTGGGTCAAAATGACCCAAATTAGGAAATGACTATAAAACGGAAATAGTATACCCGACTGACCACTTTTTTGAAAAGATATCAAACTTGGACTATTTATTTTAAAAAATGCTATAAGTATCCTTTTCCCAAAATTAATTAAATGAAAATATAAGAGAGATTGGGTTATACATATGATAACCAATTTAATATTTTCAAATACAAATGTAATAGTACATGCACACTGAGGAGCATTCTGCTTTTACAACAACATACCCAGTGTATTCCCACCTAGTGGGGTGTGGGGAGGGTAGAGTGTACGCAGATCATACCACTACCTCAGGAGAAGTAGAGAGACTGTTTTCGATAGATTGGGTTGTAAAAGCAGAATGCTTTTACAAAATTAACAAATAGAAATTTATAAATAGCACTTCCAATATTGAAAAATAATACATATTAGTGCTTCCTGCATCATATTTTCTCCTTATCAGCATACTTTTGAAGATTTTCACCATGCAATTTTCCATATCTAAACTCATCAAATATTGCAACCCCCCATATCTATGTAAAAATCGTATGACTTCTTATTCCAAACTGCTACTATTCTCTCAACCGATACGAACCCATTGTTCGCAGCTATGGAAGCAACAGTCCGGAACAACAATCTCCCCATTTCCAACTTTCTATAACTTTCCCTGAAGTAAAGGCTCTCGAAATAGAACCCCCGGTTTATCATAGAAGCCCGAATAATTCGCATAAAAAAAAAGCATATCCCGCGAGTGATTTATTGTTCCCATCATCGTGTTTGGACCGAAACTCCTCAACTTGTCCTTCCACAACAGAGAATTTAAGGTCGAACGTTGTAAGGACGAGCTTGAAGCCTTTGTCCTTGTTATTTTTGGGTCCGGTAAATGGAGTTGGGGAGACTACAAGTAGAAGTACGGAGGACCCGTAGAAAGGCGAAATAGGGTTTTGTTTGAAAAGTAAGCCCCCAGTCCCCTAAGGAGGACTCGGTGGCTTTGTATAAATGAGTGAAATTATGGTATGCATGGATTTGGTAAAATAATTGGTATATATGGTGCAGATCAGATTTTGTAGCGAGGCGAACTCTTGTATATATCTTCCCTGTGATCGTAAGGTTGGGATTGGGGTCTCTTCATTTTCTCTCTCTATTTTCCTCAAGTTTCTATTTTGATTGGTGACATATGACATAATTCAAATTAAATGAGTAAGATTTAGTTATTCTAAAATACAACTCTAACTATAGTTTGAATAATAAATACATTATATATTTAGTTTAGTAAAATATTGTGATCCCACATTCTTACAAACATGTCCATAAATAACGCAACAAAAAAAAGTTCTCTTCCTATGCAAGAATTCCATCTTTCAATTTATTTGTTGATTGATTTTTTTATTTTCTATTTTTTTTGAAACTTTTTGTTTAACAATTAGCTATTTTATTTTCTTTAAAGTAGGTGAAATAAAGTAGGAGAAATAATCGGCTCTTCTATTTTAGATTAACTTTTTATCACCTTTTTGGAACTTTTTTTTTTAAATAGATATTTTAGTTTCTTTAAAATAGGTGAAACAAAATAGGAAAAAATGAGAGAAATCTCTCGTAGTTTAAATTAGTATTTTTGATTGTTTTATTATTTAAAAAATAAACTTTTAAAAATTATCTATTTTATTTTCTTTGAAATAGGTGAAATAAATAGAGGGGAACATAGGTGAAATAAAATAGGAGAACTTATTGGCTCTCCTATTTTATTTTGCCTATTTTAAAGAAAATAAAATAGCTAGTGATTATTAAGAGAAAGTTTCCACAAATGCAATTAAAAGTTTAATTTAAATAGAAATTAAAAGTTGGACCATGATTATGCAAAAAAAAAATTAGGAAGAAAAGAATTTTTGTTGCTATATTTATGGACAAGATAATATATTGATAAGATTGTGGGATTACAATAATTTTTTAAACTAAATATATGTTAGGGCATGTGTAGTTTTGATGATAGATAGGTGAATGAAACATGTTGTGAAAGTTGGTCCATTCAAGTGTACAAAGCATAACTGCAGGCAAGGTTGTTGATAAGATGATATTGAGCACAAACAGGAGTGGATAAGCAAGAATATTCAGACATTCTCTCAACACTTATCACTTCAGTAAAGTAGAAGACAAATGCAGGTATCTAGAAGTTGAATTGATCAAGAAGTTCAACAATAAGAGGAGTCCTGCAAGACTAAAGGATAAATGAAAAAAAATCCTATTCAACAGAAGGAGGGAGAGACGACTACAAAAAGAAGTGAAGTTACTTGATAGAGTTCCACTGAAGATAGAAGTAAAGATCAAAAAGGACTTTATCACAATATGTGAATATATACGACAAAGAAATTCAAGTAACTCACTCATGCACTGATAAGATAGTCAACAATCAACTAAACAGTTCACTCACTTGAAGAAGAACCTGGTCCCTTGTTTAGCAAGTCTTAGAATATGTGTACTAGGTAGGTTATTTGAGTTGTAATGAGTTATTGTTATAGTTCTCAGTGATCTATAAACTAAGTTAGGAGTTGTGTCTTCAAGTTAAGGAACTCGAAGACTTGGGAACACTTATTTTGGGAGATTTGTGTTTTTTGTAGTTATAGGAGTTAGAAGTTTAATTCATGTTTACAAGAAGTCTTGTAATTTTGTTGATTATTGAGGCTCAAGAGTTATAGTGAAGTTGGGGTTTAAATCCTGTAGAGGGTACAGGTCATGGTTTTTTACACCTTTCTTGAGTCGGGTGTTTTTCCGGTAAAAATACTGTATTCAGCTTTTACTTCTGTGAACCACGTTTACTTACTTGTTCCACAGATAGGCAACCAGTAGAGTCTAATATTTGAAATTAGTAGGGCACATACTCTAACAAGTGGTATTAGAGCGAGGTTGTTTTAACGGGCTAGCACCTAAGAAAAGATCAATGATGAATTTCGCACCTCCTACTGGACACAGTGAAGGTCAGTCGACTACTAGGCCTCCACTCTTTGATGGCTCTCGCTTTATCTGGTGGAAAGAAAAGATGGAAATGTTCATCCAACGTAAAGACTATTAATTATGGGATAGGATTACCGATGGTACTACTATTTCAATGGAGTTAAGTTGATGGTGAACCAGTCAAGAAAGTAAGGAGTGAATTTACTCCTGATGTCTTAGTGGTATTGAAGAAAAATGATAAGGCCAAGAACATCTTGGTCTGTGGACTAGGACCTACTGAATATAACATGGTATCAACCTGCGCCACTGCTAAGCAAATTTGGGATGCACTGGTGAATGCTGATGAAGGTACCTCTCAAGTAAGAAAATTCAGGATTTTTCTTCTTTTCACCGAGTATGAGGCATTTAAGATGAAGGAAAATGAGACCTTGCATGAAATGATGACAAGTCTTAGTACCTTAACAAATGAGCTGACATCCTTAAGAAAAGTCATTTCTGAGGAGAAACAAGTTGAAAAGGTACTGAGGATATTACCAAAATCAAAATAGAATGTTAAGATGACTGCAATCAGAAAGACAAATAAGGATCTCGTAGGTATGACCCTGGATGAACTAGTAGGGAACTTAAGGATTTATGAAATGGAAGTTCATGGAACCAAAGAGCAAGAAGCTCCTGAGAAAATTCTGGCATTGAAAGCTTTTGATAGTGATGAGGAATTTTAACTTGATAAAGAACGAGTTGCTTTCATAACAAAGAACTTCAGAAAATTTTTTAAGAAGAAGAAGGGAACAAGTAGCAACAAATATTCCAATGACAATCCAAATGGTTGCTACAAGTGTGGCAAAACTGATCATCAGATCAAAGACTACCCAGTCTGGAAAATAGAATGGAAGAAGGAAAGAGCTGAAAAGAAACTAAAAGAAATGGCCAAAAGAAAGGAGGAACATCCAATGATAGCAGCCTGGGGATCTGACTCTAATGAAGACGAAGCTGATGAAACTGCATTCATGGCTCTTGGAGACTTAGAATTAGAAGAAGAAGAAGAAGAAAGAAGAAGAAGAAGAAGAAGAAGAAGAAGAAGAAGAAGAAGAAGAAGAAGAAGATGCTTCTGAGGTAAGTATAGTTAACTTAAAGAAAAACTGCAATTGTTTTTCAAACCAAAACTTGTTTCCTTGATGAGTGCACTAATTGATGATTTTCAAGAATTAACTTCTGATAGGGGATGAGTTATTCAACAGTCTTGCAAGCCTAAAATTTGATCTCATTGATTTAAAAGCTTAAGAAGGAAAACTGCACTCTCAAGAAACAGGTGGTAGAACTTGAGTCTTCAAACAATGATCTTAAATCTGAAATTCTTAAATTAACTCTCACTGAAAATAGAAAAAAAGCCATGAGTATGGAACAAGAAAATGTTGAACTTGAGTTAGTTAAATACAAACAAGAATGTCATGATTTAACTAAAAAAATGAATAAGTTTGAGTCAAGAAAGTTTCTAAACTCAAACTTGATCTTGAAAGGTCAAAAGATGGACAAACTCCTCAAGAATTATTGACAAATTGAGTAAAAAAAATTACAATGAAAAGGCAGGGTTGGGTTTCTACAAAAGTTTTGATGATCCTAGAGATTTGCGTTATATCTGTGGCAACCTTTGACATCCCACCACTGAATGTCCAGTGGCTGCTAAAGGCAGATCAAATATTCATAACCTCCGTAAATAGATTTTCTCATACCAAAAAGAACAGAACTAGTTTCTGGTCAGAGAAACAAGTAGCAATACATGTTGCCAGCATAAACAATGAAGAAATTTAATTCATCCTTTTACTCATAAACTAGGACCTAAGCTTGTCTGGGTTCCTAAGTCTAACCATTGATTTCTTTTGCAGGAGAAGGTGAAAGAAAGCAAAAGGCACTGGTACTTAGACAGTGCTTGCTCAATACACATGACTGGTGACAAGAAAAAGTTCCTTTCACTCTCCAAAATAGATGGATGAGGAGTTTCTTTTGGTGATTAAAAAAAGGGATATTATTACTGGAGTTGGAAAAATTGGCTCATCTGAGTCAAAAGCATTGGAGGATGTGTACTTTGTAGAAGGATTGAAGCATAACCTACTGAGCATCTTACAACTGTGTGACAAAGGTAATAAAGTTATTTTTACTGCTGCAGGAGTCAAAGTCAAAAGGATGGACACCAAAGGGATTGTCCTCACTGCAAGGAGATACAGAAATGTATACAAAGCTGACATAATAGAAATACCAGGACCTGAGTTGACTTGTCTAAGTGCAATAGAAAATGATCCCTCCTTTAGCACATGAGACTTGGACATGTAAGTCTGAAACAATCTGAACATACTTTCTTCCAAAGACATGGTATTGGGACAACCCCAAGACCCAAGTTCAAGAAAGAAAAGTTATGTAGTGCATGTGTAAGAGGGAAGAAGGTAAGGTCTTTTTTAAGTCAAAAAACCATTTTAGCACTACCAAGTGCCTTGACCTGGTTCATATGGACTTGTGTGTACCAATGATACTTCAAAGCAGAGGTAGAAAAAGGTATGTTTTTGTAATTATTGATGACTATTCCAGTTTACCTGGACCTTGTTTCTAGCCTCTAAAGAAGATGCCTTTGATGTCTTTAAAATTTTCATTAAGAAAATTGAAAAGAAACTGGGCACTTCATTAGTTTCGATAAGTTTCTGACCATGATACAAAATTTGAGAATGTAAAGTTCTTAGAATTTTGTTCAGCAAATGGTATAGATCATAACTTCTCAGCCTCCCAGAACACCACAACAAAATGGAGTGGTAGAAAGAAAGAATAGAACCTTGGAAGATATGACTAGAACAATAATAATTGCCAGCAAATATTGCTAAAAACCTTTGGGATGAGGCAATAAGTACTTCAGCATATATCATAAATAGATATATGATCAGACCCTCTGTTAGAGAAGACTCCCTATGAATTACTAAAAGGAAGAAAGCCAACATTTCTCATTTTAGAATTTTTGGTTGTAAATGTTTTATACATAATAATCGAAAGGACAATATGGGAAAATTTGATGCTAAAAGTGATGAGGGAATCTTCTTAGGTTATTCACTTCATAGTAAGGCTTATAGGGTTTTAAATAATAGAAATAACTGTTTTGAATAAAGCATACATGTGGTTTTTGATGAATCCTGTGTTAGGACTAATCTGCAGGAAGGAAGTGACATTAAGAAATAGGTTACACAACCCAGTTCATTAACCGAAGTTACCAAACATGGAAGTACCTTAACAAGGAGGAACTGAAGCTGAAGGCACAGTGACAGGGGAAACTGAGCCACCAACTACCTGATGTTCCAATGTTTTGCGGAATATTTAACATCATTTTCTTAGGAAAATTGTATGTTATTGATTTATGGATCCCTTTCAACACTAGTTTATTGGTCCTAAAAGAATATTCGGACAAAGTTTTTGTCCTTATATATATAGTTATACAATTTCTAATGTCATTAATCAAATGAGTATATATCTATATATATCAAATTACCATAATCTGCTTTCATATATACACATATAACACCATATATGCATCAGTCATGTCATTGTTTACACAAATACTTCACGGAAAAAAAAGAAAACTGACATCCTCTATTAACTAATACTATTAATTATAGATTTTTTGTTTGCTTTATCCAGCTACCTAGGCTCTTTGAGTTCAAACACCAACAATTTCCTGGTCTGAAAAGTGCCAAGTTCAACTGATATTTTGAGAAACCCACGATTCAGTTTGTCTAAAGCCAATGGGAGGAGAACTGGTCTTCAAGGGGAGTACGAAACCATTGTACATGCTACTACACTGAACATGATTGCAAGGCTAGTTGTCAGTTGATTAAGACCACTCATTTATCGAACACCTACAAAGGTCAAGAAGGACATAAGAAATTTGGCAATGTAGGCTGAATTTAATTTAAAAAATCATTGGAGCTAATTCGCTGACAACCAAGATGATACAATCACAAAACAAGAGCAAGCCTTAACATCAAAGAATAGATCTTTGGAGTTGTGATTGACTATTGGTTGCGAAATTGGACTAATAGATTTGTTGGTTATCATTCTAAAGTTAATGAACTGACCATTATAAGTGTTGTTAGGCATTATAAAAGAACTTTGAGATGAGTATTCCATATTGCTATGCTTTTACACTTAAATTGGAGCTGATAGTCCAAATATAATGCAAATTGAGGCAGTTATAACCACATTGAGATTAATTCAAGTCAGGAGAGTTGTAAAAGTCCCTGTGGTTGATATAACGGGAAACATTTCCATAGTTAGTAGCATCGATTACATGTGGAGATTTCCCTTCAATCAGTCCTGTTCAAATCATCGATGTGAGCATCTATCTCCAAGAAGTACCTACACAACCTTTTTGTATCATACCTACTCAATAGGTAGGGATCCTGATATATAAGGTTCATTGACATACAACAAACAAACTTTAGCTACCAAATAGAATATGTTATAATCTATTGTATCTTTGATTTTCTTTCTGCTCATCAAGTACCTATCCGACATATTCACACACAAATGTATCACGAAGGGATTGCTTCTCTTTCTCTGACTGCCCATCCTTGTAAGACAAAATAGTAAATAGCAAGACAAACATAACATCTTAATAATTTTAGATCAAACCATTACCTTTGTCTCAGGGTTTATATATTTCTAACTTCAAACGCACTCCAATCTGTAAAATCGTATTCTAACAAGATTTACCGCAAGAGCACCATGATTGCCTTCATAGACTAGGGTAGCCCTCCTGACAATCAAGTTAGACAATCAAGCACAAAATGCTAATTGAATCAAGCATGCCAGACAAGATTTCTAGCATCATGATCATATGTAAAGCTTTGTCAGCCAACACAATCATCAGAGTGCATGATGTTTTTTCTATGCCCATTGAGAATTTAGGGAAAAACTCCGCGTACCTCTATTTCCAAGGATAATAGATGTTTCTTGAAGCTTGCGGATTGGTGATTCCGAATATGTAATTATCTTCGAAAACCTACGGTCGAATCTTGAACTATTTGGGTTTTTATTTTGAAACCCTAAGGAGAATTCTTGAGCAATTTTGGTAAAGTATGTGTATTATGGTGTTTGAGGGATTAAATCCCGGTGTTGGTGGTATATATAGGGGTGGAGGATGACCAAAATACCCCTAAGGAACAATTAAGGTCAAATCTGTCCCTCAGTTGACAATTTGATAGGCTGGAGGAATATCGATTATAACTTTTTACTCATATATTCAAATTGGATGAAACCAACTTCATTTTAAAGAGGGACTCAAATAGCGTTCGTTTAATATATTATAGCTCACACAGTTCATTGTATCCAGGGAGTTATGAGCGTTTGAAATTGACCCAGAAATACTGAAAACTGGACAATAGGCTATGTGTTTTGCTACTGTTTTGAAATCCAAACGCAGCCTTATGTCATTCCGAAAAATTTCAAAACTTATCCGAGATGTACTATGATCTTGACCGATCGTAACACAACTTGAAAATCTAAAAACGAATATCGGAAAGGTTAAAAAGTTGTATCCCGAAGATTGCCAGCTAAAATGACACTAAGTCCTCATTACACTCACAAAAAATTTCAAGTTTTTAAGTCTAAGGGCACTCTATTAAAGGCTAATCCATGCACGACTTTTACGGGGTGTTACATTATCTCCCCCTTGGGATCATTCGTCCTTGAATGATGGATAGGAACTTGTTGAAGCCTTAAAGATATAGAATGAGGCGGACACGGCATCTCTTCTAATAAAAAATACACTGATCTGAAACACGACCATATGGCTGGACTACTGATATTTTGGTTTCTTATATCGGACACGCATATCTGATGCATTGGAATACACGACTGAAGCTATTCATAGCTGAATTTCTCATAATGAACATGCATATCTGATGCATGGATCTGTGATTGAATTGTTCTCATGGACGCAGGACTAAATACATTGATAAGCTGAACTTTTTCTATTTAACATGCGTTTTTAATGCACGCATATCTGACTGGACTAACGTATGAATGTATGACTGATTACACAATGATAACTTGTGCGAGGCTTGTAATAAGAATCTATACATGCAACTGAATGAGGTATCTCCCCCTTGGGACAGTATGTCCCTCTATGAATGCTCAATTCATTAAGATACTCGAAAAAAAAAAATTGAGGCAATGCACTAGGCACCTACAAATTGAATCATAACTGAACATCTGGAATCTGAATCTAATGCATGACACATGAACTGAGCTATACTCGCAGCTACTGGTATACTCTATCTGGAATAGTAGCATGTCTGAGATTTTGGGTAGCATGAATAAATGAAAAGACGAGGAAAAACAAGTCCATGCGAATTGCCTGTTAAACTGACTTACTGACTATACAGATTGGATTATGCTGGACCTTCATACTTAACTGGAGTATCTCTTCATACTCTCTCTAAAGAAGTTCTAACAGTAATAGGGAGCCACGAATTTGGGTATGGATTACACCAAGACATCCAACTGAGGAAATCACAACATTGACACTACTCTGCAGTCTGGAATATAGACATATAACTCCTAAATTAGGATAGAATTTTCAGATCTTTGGCAATACGACTTCTTACTTTCAGGCTTAGCGCACTTCCCGAATATCCCTTAACTATACTATTTCCTATAAATATCATATTCATTCAACTCAGCTTAAATTTTCTCATATGAGCATTGACATATTTTTCTACTAATGTCTAAACTAGCTTAATCCTTACCCCGCGATCAAGCCTAACTCTAAGTCACAAAAATACAACATGCTACACCACGCTATTTTTCTAAACCATATGATGCCACCTTCTATACCTCTTTTAAAAGACCACATTCTAAGATAACATGCCTTACCACTTCAATGACTACTCTGAACTCTTATATGAAGTCCGCTAATGCATATTGCGACCTTCCACTACAATCCCAAATGTCATTCAAATGCCTATTTTATAACCACATGTTTACTTCAAGGGCAACCACCATAAATACATTACTTCACATAGTTTACTAAACTATTGTCAATATAACTCCCACGCACTACTCCTAAAAACATACACACACAAACTTTTTCCACTACACATCCACATGTATCAAAGATTGGCCCCAAATCTCACTTCATACTTATGGCCTTATCTAAACAAAACGTACTATGATCTTCCATCAACAAGAACATTTACTTCATCACCACTATCATTGCATAGGGGAGGACACTAAAAGGTTAAAACATAAGACCCTGAAGCATGAGAAGATTTGTATACGGGACTGAGCACAACTATAAAGAGTGAGTACAATGCGTCATAAGTTGCAAGACCTCAACTAGAGTTCCTAACATAAGGAATGTGATTCGACTACTTGAATGAACTAGAACTCATTATCTTGGAACTAGAAGAGTACGTGACTCTCTATCAATACAGGAATCACGAACTATGATCACGGAAACTGAAACGTAAAGCTTGAGTAGGCATTGGGATCTACTGAAAAATACTAAGATAAGAATGAGTTGA
The DNA here is from genome assembly GCA_030864225.1 of Capsicum baccatum var. pendulum. NCBI lineage: Eukaryota > Viridiplantae > Streptophyta > Magnoliopsida > Solanales > Solanaceae > Capsicum > Capsicum baccatum. Next base: position 60,691,677 of record CM061550.1, read on the forward strand.
GTCTCACCCTCACTTTCTAACGTTCTAAATCATACTGCATCACTACTAGAATCTGAGAGACCTTACTTGGGTCATATTCGTTCTGTCATCTCCCCCTTAGCTTCAAGTCATCATCTAGAGCTTGGGAGATCCTTTACCATATTCTAACTGAACTACACTTACTACATCTCTAGGGTCTGAAAAAAAAAATAATAATACATGCATATCATAGAACTTATCCCGAATGACATACCTTCCGGGATACACTCTATCTTTCTCTAGCCACCAATAGTCATAGTATAATGCTTGCACATCTTATTCTATCGGTTTAACCTTCAAAAGCCAAGCTTAGATGCTAACACTTTAACATGGATATCACCAAGCCTTTGATGAACCATATCTCTTTCGATAGAGCATACACTATTGCAACTCCAAATTTATATCCCTCTACTATGAGAATCCAAGATCACCCGCAAAAGCGCCCAACACTATCAATCAAAACACCTTAACATGGCTATTTAGATCACCATGTACCATCTAACTAGTCTTTCTCCCAGTTAACAATTCAATGGTACCACTAGCCACGCACAACAAGTAATAGCCTTAGAAAAATGCCACAACCTCATGTCACCTTAGGCATACTTCTACATCATACATGCAATATCATACACCACTACAATACAATAAACTTACTCTATTGCAAGCAACCGTTTAAGTCTATTAGATCACTTCTATACAACTAGTATTCATTAACCAAGAAATAATTCACATCCACCTTCATGGACATACAACTGTTCAAACTTAATATCTAGTGCTATGCATGATTTACAACCCAAACTTACACGAAATTTTCACTTGGAAACTATGAAAATAAACATCACGAAACACTAGTGCACTAGAACTTCATAACCACAATAATCGATCATGACCTAAACGGTTTTTCCTTATCATAATCCATTAGCATGGACTATTTCAGGCACATCAAGCCTACTAATTTAATCCCACAAAAACATGCATCATCAAACTCGTGCCACTATTTTACCACCACACCATTCAAATTCAAGCCTATAGTTTAGTATCAATCATTTACTACCAAATGAAGAATGCAACATAATATAAATATACTAATCCTCAAATGAGACATTCTACCCAAATATCTCAAAAATCTACTACATACCTTCTCACAAGTAGCACTAGTTTACAACTACCAATGAAAAGAGGGTCAAGGGGGTTAAAGCCGCATAATAGACATGGTCAACTTTATCCTTATATTATAACCCCGTACAATCGTATCTACTTATACTTCTTTCTCACATCACAATTACTTACCCAAGCGTACATTTACACTATCTTCAAAATCCACAACAACCATGAGTCATATACTTATAAACCTACTGGCTAATCTGGCCATTTTCATACTTCAAGCAAGGACAATTCACCTCGCCTAATAACTCCTTCTCTATCTTCTACTAATAAACTAACAACACAAGGACGAATCGCTTCATTACCAACTCTATCTACATGCAAAAAGATTCAGCTATATATATATTCAACCAACACAAGAACCACACGTTGAATGACAAATTGCTAGTAGAACTCGAAATAGGCCTCACAACGGCTTCACTAGACTTTGATTTTTTTGTAGTTTGAACAAGAAAATAAGAAGAATGACAAAGCAACTATGCTAGTGAATCGAGAAGAGCCCCACACGGCTTCACTAGACTTTTTAGTTTCACCAACACGATGATAAAATATTTTCAAGAGATAGAAACTTGTCACACAACATTCCATAATTTGAGAATACACATCTTACTTTGTATAGATAAAAAAAAAATCTGAGTCAAATATTTTCCCCACAGATTATCATGCAATCCACACACGCTACTTGCTACCAATAGGTCATGACAACCGACACTTTAACTTATACTACTATTTGGGTGGAAATACAATTCCAGCACTTCTACTACGCATCTTTTCCCTTAAGCATGACATCTGCAACATAAATTTCTGAAAAGGGCCCGAATATACTCAATACAGACGGCTGAAAAGCGCGTTTCATCAAGATCAAGGTTCACAATGGAACCCATATACTCTGAAGCAATAACGGACTCTTCTCAAGTCCTTTGCACAATTTTAAAGATCTTATATGACGCGATCCGAAAGGGACAATACCATTTAGACTCTAAACTTCTGCACTCGATTCACCTAGAAATGTGATGGGTCTAAGAACATCAGAGTAAGGAAAGAATTTGGGATGATTTTTACTTTCGTATGGACGGTCACCATAGCACGATATAGAGTATGAAGGAGGAACATTTCTGACTTATTTCATGAACTAGAACATGAAGAAAGAGAGACATTCCTAAACGTCTTGTAGACTCATGCATATAAGTGTGGCGGCGCTACACACCCATAATAAAGACTCTACCCCCGATGCGATTTCGCAGACAACCCTAGGGACCATGACCGTGCTCTGATACCAAGTTTGTCATGACCCGAGCCTAGGCCCTAGCCGTGACGAGCATCCCGAACCATGAAGGCCCGGAACACCCGATTCTCTAACTGGTATATCATGCACAACATTCATTAATCATAATAAAATGCGGAATTGAACTACTGAGTACGGGAATACATGGTCAAGTTCTGCAACATTTCTGGATAATACTATCTGACATCAGTCTGCGAAATCTCTACTAAGAACACAAACATCTGTCTGAAAAGAAACTGGGACAGGGCCCCCAGTCAAACCAAAAACATAACAAATAAGATAATGTCTGACATAATTAGGCCTTCCGAATAATAGGAAGGCTCCACTGCGAGATCAAGTCTACAAATCCGAGAATATCTACTGAGTAGCTGGACCCTAGACTGTGCCTCAGGACCTGGAAGGAGGGGGGGTCAGCACAAAAGTACTGGCACGCGAAGCAATCAAAAAATAGTATAATGGAACATACATATACATATATATATATATATATATATATATATTAAGTGAAAGCAATTTTTCATCAAGACATCATGTATAAAACTGTTTCCGAAAAATACATGGGCACTTTCTGAAAACATGTAACCTGCCTGTTCATTTCAAATCAAGATCTGTGTTTTACTTCTGAGTTAGGTGGTATTCCCCTACAAGTCTGATATTCCACGGACTGTATGGAATCCGCCATTGACTCGGCGGGGAAGCCCTCAACCCAAGTGTGCCGCAAGGGTTGGAGTGTCTGAGTCTGATACGCCATAGGACATTTAAGTCAGCATAATAGTATACCCGGGTCGCAAACCATGGTTTTAGGCAATGAGTCGCTTGAACTGAAGCCCTCTTCGGGGAACCACCTAACATCTCTGTATTCCCATTTTTAACCTTTTTTGTACATGCAATATTTTGAATGTCTAAAATCATGAAAGTCTGAAATGTCTGTTAGTCTGAGTCTGATATGGCGTTAGTCTGATTTGTGTGGTATCTTCATACCAAGACATTGCAAGTCATGATTTTTTTGAGCCATAATGTATTAAGCAAGAGCTTTCATTCAAAACATAGTTTAGACAACCAAAACATGTAACTGATGTAAAGGATTTCATATTTCGAAACTTAAAGTTCAATTCATGCAGAAATTTCATCAAACACCTGGTGGTCAAATGTCTTTAGCAAGTTCATGTATTCAAAATTGAAACACATTCATTCATATATGTATATAAACTGTCAAATCGCTTTGGAGATGGTCAAAAGACCAAAACAATGACGTTAAAACATCTTATACATAAATATATATACATAATTTAAAACCCCATTCTAAAACATGATTTTTTTCTATGCCCATGAGAATTTTGGAAAACCCCCGTACCTCTATTTCCAAGGATAATAGATGTTTCTTGAAGCTTGCGGATTGGTGATTCCGAATATATAATTATCTTTGAAAACCTACGGTCGAATCTTGAACTATTTGGGTTTTTATTTTGAAACCCTAAGGAGAATTCTTGAGCAATTTTGGAAAAGTATGTGTATTATGGTGTTTGAGGGATTAAATCCCGTGTTGGTGGTATATATAGGGGTGGAGGATGACCAAAATACCCCTAAGGAACAATTAAGGTCAAATCTGTCCCTCAATTGACAGTTTGATAGGCTGGAGTAAATCGATTATAACTTTTTACTCATATATTCAAATTAGATGAAACCAACTTCATTTTAAAGAGGACTCAAATAGCTTTCGTTTGATATATTATAGCTCACACAGTTCATTGTATACAGGGTGTTATGATCGTTTGAAATTGACCCAGAAATATTGAAAACTGGGCAATAGGCTATGCGTTTTGCTACTGTTTTGAAATCCAAACGCAACCTTATCCATTTCGAAAAATTTCAAAACTTATCCGAGATGTACTATGAGCTTGCCGATCGTAACGCAACTTGAAAATCTAAAATCGAATATCGAAAAGGTTGAAAAGTTGTATCCCGAAGATTGCCAGCTAAAATGACACTAAGTCCTCATTACACTCACAAAAATTTCAAGTTTTTTAAGTCTAAGGGCACTCTATTAAAGGCTAATCCATGCACGACTTTTACGGGGTGTTACAAACACCTATTGACATCCCTGATCGTGAAGCAATTTAAAATTTAACATTTTAAGGTCGTAAGAATTGAAAATAAAGCCATTGAAATATCGAGGTCAAATATTAGACGAAGTGTCAATACTTAGCTAAAATTTTCTAAGTCCGGGACCTATTTTGGCATGCTATACATGACTGAATCGACTGAGATTTTATGGGAACTTACAAGATCTCTCAACAATAAATCAAAAGCCTCTACAAGTTTTATCATTGCCATTGATACTTTATCCCAACTATTAACTTGGTATCTTGAATTAAAGCAGCAAATGAACTTTGTTTACTTATATTACTACTGTAGTTTTATCCTATGTTGATAGGAAGTTTGAAGTGTGAGTGAGCAGTTCGTCCTCTGGGAGTACAAAGCTGCAACACCGGAAGTTATTGTAGCTAAAGCAATAAAGTCCTTTGGATCTTACAGTACCTAGTAAAGCTCGGTATAAAAATATTTTTCTAGTTCCTCTTGGTCCATCAATATAAAAGCTCCCAATTCATTTAATAATATTTTATTAAGAAATGCACTATAAGCAGTAAGCTTCTCTTTATTCAATTTCTTATATAGCAGTAAATTTTTCAGTTACAGCTATGTTCCTTTCTAAATAGATGTCTCTAGACTCTTGCGTTATTCTGTAAGAAAATGTGAAAGGTGTAAAATTTTCTGAATTGATTTTGAACTCAATTATGTTTTGTCCCATTGAATGTGATATGATGTTTATGTGGTTCATAACCATATAACGAATGTTAATTGTTTGTATATTTATCGTAATTATAAAATCTTCAGACATAGGTATTTCAAATTTTTTCCATAAAGCTTTTGATTTGCAGGATTACAACATACTAATAGTGTGGCAAATAAACGAC